>BSBM01000754.1:5862500-6462500 GCA_027924585.1 Larix kaempferi | reverse complement strand
CCTCATAAGAGGTTGCCGCTCCCACTTTGAGCTTACCTCAACCAAGTCCGTACGCAGCTAATGGAGAACCGACCCATGTGAAGGTGGAGGGCGCACATGCTTGAAAACATTCCTTTTTGACTTTTAACTTAACCACTAATATATGCTCCAACCTTTGATATAATCTCCCTCCACAATGAACTAATGCCATGTCGCTTCATGGTGGCTGCCCACTTGCTTGAACTCATCCTCAATCAACTCCGTACGGCTGGCCGACGTGAAGAGAGCTAACTAGTACGACTTATGAAAATAATACAATAGCTCAAACTTTAATTTTGACCATTATATCAAATGTTTTATCACTTAGCATGGTCGCCCACCTTAAAAGATCATATTCCATGTCATTTGACATGTGATACAATTCAATTTTTTACCATGGTGCAATTTAATGCTCTTTTAGCATTAAAGTGTCATTCTATAGCTCTGATAGGCAAAACTGCTCCACGGGGGGTGTTGGTCGCCCGAAACATAGGAAGACCGGATACTAGGGTAAAGAGGTTGCTTTGAGCTTGAAAACGAGCATCCCTGCGCCAAATTCCGACTCTGGATTGCACTTTTATCACCATTTGAATTTTTTTAATAAAACCATTAAAAAATGGCTTAAAAATGCGAAAAAATTATTTTTCTCGGAATTGACGGAAACTTCAGGGGGACCTAGTACATGACTAAACAATAAAATTCTAGCGTCTAGCATGTTTATACATGTTACAAAATGGGCTCTAATAACCCCTTAGGGCCTAACCACCACTTTGGGCATTCCAGCTTTGGAGGTGCAGGAGAAAAACTCATCGATTATACTCGGCTAAAGGCAAAGCATAATCGACAAGGGAAAAAAATCCTTGGAATACCTTCTTTGGTTGTCAAGTCCTAGGGAACCGAGTCACTCAAAGGCCACCATGCTAGCACACTTTATTACAAACCCCGTGGGGCATGGTCATGCACTACAAAAATTAAAAAAGGGGCCCTGAACAAGCCAAACTTGGAATTTCTGAACTTTGAAAGAGCACAAGTAATTGTGCAATACTGGCGGCTCACTGAAGTCCAACTAAAGTGTAACTTTAGGTGGTAACAGGACCTATGATGTTCGAGACAGATTATTTGTGGTCCTATGATGCCCACTTGATGGTTCCATGCAACAGACATAGGTTTTATTGGATGGTCAGATGGATTTTTATTTATTATTATTTTTATTTGTCTGGGCATGGTTGAGTTTATAGATGATTATCTAGGTGGTCATATGATGTATTGGTACTCATCTCTAGTACATTTGGACCTTCCGAGTCCATTGGGACACTCAATGTTCAGCTACAGGCACTTTTGGATGGGATTTCACTCAGATTGTCACTTTATTGCGGATTTGCCATTTAAAATGGCCTGGCAGCACAGTTTGATTTTTATTTGGTTCACCTAGGGCGCTACAGAGGGAGCATGGGGTCCCACCACTTGTTATTACCATATTACCATGCTCCCATACATTTTGGTGCAGTCAGTTTTGGCCCTGGGGTACTGTTGCCTACTAAGTCTGTCTTAGTTGGATTTCAAGTGAGCCGACAAAGACTTAAACAATTTAATTGTTCATTATCAAAAGTTTTGAGGTCCATCGGGCCTTCTAGGCCCCTTTTTATTTTTGTACCACATGTTCATACCCCCCTAGGGAATTTTGTAATAATGTGCTAGCATGGTAACTTTTTTGTAAAAGACTCGGCTTCTAGGATGTAAACGTTAATTCGACTAGCCCAAAGTGTTTTTTTCCTTGGAAATTATTGGTTGTTGAATAAACTACTAATAATTTTTGAGTTTTTCCCTCAAATCCTCCAAAGTTGGGGTGGTCGGTGTAATTTTTAAGCCTTAGGAAGTTATTAGAGTCTATGTGTCATTGTATTAAACCATGCTAGGCATAGTTTTTGAGTCGTATGAACATGTTTTAGGCCCCCTTAGGTTTTTTTTTTATGTTTTGAGAAAATTTTATTTTTCCGTAAAAACAAGTCATTTTTTAATGGTTTGGTAAAAAAAATTTAAAAAATGATAAAATCATGGTCTAGGGGTTGTTTTGACCATGGGGGTGCTCGTTTTCTAACCCAGAGCACCCACATTACCCCTAAACCCACTTTCCATAGTCTTTAGACTTTATTTTTTCATCTTTTTGCAAAAATCCCAAAAAAGTAAAAAAAGAGTGAAAAAATGCAAAAAAGTCAAAAAATGAGAAAATTAAAAAATTGATGGGATTTTGGACCAGCTATATTTTTGGGGATGTAAGAGGTTATTTGGCAACATTTTGGAGTAGCTAACTTTGTGGGATTGACTCCCCATAAGGTGGGCGCATTCCCCCATGAGGGGGGGGGGCGCATTTCCCAAGGGAGGGCGCCTTCCCATGTAAAATTTTGCAGCTGATTTTTAGGAGAGAATGGGGCTGCATTTTGGCAGCTTGGATAGTGGAGTTAGCAGCCCCATTTTTGCCTTGGGTTATGGCACCCATCTCTCCACTCAATCCCTCAACCAATGCGCCCTCCCTCCTTGTCTTTTCTATAAGTATGAGGCACCTCTCTTAATCCAAATTAGTTAGAGTTGGATTGAGAGGAGGCTTGCCATATTGTAATTGTTCTATTTGTTCATTTTGCTAGTTAAGAAGCTTTGGAGGCTAACTATGTGGTACTTCTATGTGTGGATCAACATTGTCATGAGCAAATGAGGTAACCTGTGTCATTTCAATTTCTTGCTATCTACTTGATGTATTTGGGTTCCTTAATTGTTTGAGGTAGATTAATGTAAGTAAGCTTACTTGTTTGTTCTACTTTGATAAATATTTTTAGAGATCTAGATCTAACTTGTTTCGTAAGTTTATGTGCATATTGTTTTAGTCTCTATTCATATGCTATTATCAGATCTCATGGCTTTTTGCAAGTTGATTGATTGATTTCAGGTTACTAGGCTTGGAGGAGTTGTGGATCAAGTTTGACTCCACCACATTTCCAAAAAACATCTAGACATTGTCCCTCGGTACCCCACAAAAGAGTTTCTTGGTTGATCTTTTGGCAACAAGTTTCCTTCACCCTGCTCCTTCTCTCTTATATAAAAACTTCTTCTTTGTTACTTTGATTTGAATAACTTTCAGATCTAATCTACTTGACATTCTTATAAAAAATTAGATCTGAAAATTATATGCATAGATCCAATATATTTCAAATTTTCATTTCATAGTTTGGGTCTTGCTTGAAAAGAATCATTAAATAATTTTTGCAAGTTAAATTCTTAGGATTGTTTAAGGATTTCTTTTCTTAAAGTTTTTTAAAGTCTACATCATGCATCTTAGTGCTTCATTGACTGCCTTTTAAAGGCTGTCCAAGACCCTAAGAGGGTGGCTTTTTAGCCATTCCATCTTAGTTCAATTTTGCAGATAACTAGTCTTTTTTAACTTAGTTTTTTTTTTTTAGTATTTTTTACTGTTGCCCAAAACACTTTTAAAGTGATTTTGGGCACTTTTTGGACTAATAAAGTTTGCTGGATTTTGTACTGTGACAACAGGTCAAGGGTTCTTAAGCACATTTTTCGACCATTTAGGATGATCCAGAACTTCCTTTGAACCTCACTTCTCCTCCATTACTTTGCCTCTATCATTGTAACCTCTTTTCTCCAGATCTGTAAGGAGAAAGAGGAGTTCTTTATTTCCAGTTGAGCATTGTAATTTGGTAATAAAGAGTATTTTTGAAGTAAGCTCACAGAGCTTGCTTTCATCCCCCCAGGGGGGATTGGTGTCAGTTCGGAATTTTTTTGTGATTGTTGTCATTTTTCAAAAACTTAAACAAATTAGATTAGGTTAACTTAAAATTAACCAAGTAGATTAAAATCTAACGTATTGGTCCAATCCAAATATTGGGCCATTGACACACTCAGGACATAGGAACATTTTGTTTTATTTTTGCAGATTGTATACTTTTTTTGCTACAATATTGTTTATCTTTTGCAAGAAAGTAATTCAGATACTAACCCACTACCTCGGTAGTGTAGTAATTAGAAAACATTTACTTTTCAGTCATTTACTTTGTTTGCAAAACACCCCCTTGCTTTTCCGAAGTAAGGTTTCAGGATAAGGGCTTGCCCGAGTACTGGCCCAAAAAGAGACTCTCGTGGCATAAAAAAGTAAAATTTGTGTTAAAAAATCTTTTAAAATAAACAAGGCTTTTCTCCGTATGCTCTGGGATAACTGCAGCTCAGTCTGAACATGCTGATCACACTAGAAAGGGAATAAGTGACTAGTAATAGGATTAACATTCCCCAATAAACCACCTATATACGATAATCCGGCGTATTGATTTTTCTGGCATAGTGTGGGCAAATTTCTCAAAGGACGCGGGGACTACTGGGTAGTGACCTCGGGATACCGTTAGACTACACCCTCACTTGGTGTAGTGTTGAACACCTCCCAGAGACTCCGATCCAGCCCGCATGTCTGAGTGAGAAGCCACCTTGCTAGAATCCGAACATGTTTCTAGTACCTTAGGGTATATTGGAGATCGCCTCAGCCATAATAAAAAACTCATTACCACATTAATTTTAAAATTGACCAAGAACATTTGCACAATATTTTATATTCCAGCATTACACGCAGCATTACAATTTTGACTCCATTCTTCAGCACTCGTTTCTTTATTTATCATTGCAGATTATTTTTAATTATTATCATGTGTTGAATGATTTGTTAATCATGTTCAATTTATATGCTGTTTAGATCTTTATACTGCTATACTTTAAGTTATATTGCAAATCTCTTATGTCAGTTTTATCATTATTGAAAAACTCCTAAAAAAATAATTCATCCACTTAACTAGCTTAGCTTAACCAGCCTTAGCAACTTTAGGGTCCACCCCCCTTGGCTTCGTTAGGAGTTTGCCTAAACGGAGGAGTCAAGATTCAAGTGACAGTACTTGACTCAAGGCTTGCCCCCAAGGACACACTTTGTGGCTTGAAGATTTCTGCCACACTTATCCCAGGTGTGTTTTCCGGCGGCAACAGGTACTAGGCAGTGAGCTACAGGCATTTTATTCTTTCACAGGTGATTTTTCTGAGGATAAAAAATTGTAAAAATGGTTACTGAGGAATTCGATTTGGGCTATTGAGGCAAAGAATTGGCATGAGGTTGGTTCAGATGATTTGTGTGATACATCCCACACCTTCTAGAGCAGGTTGCAGCATTTAGTGGGGTCCACACACACTCTGAGCTCTTATATTGTGTTTTTATTCTGTCGTTGAGGGGGCATGATTTGGCCATGTGGTCACAGTATTGTATCATGATGAATTATTATATGTTATTGTACCATGGGGACATGCTAGAGAAGGATGAGTACACCTCCTAGCCCCACCATGAGCTTATGTCATGTTGTCTAGTCACTTTCATGTGGTGCGTCCTCCCTAGGGCGACTTAGCTAGTGCGCCCCCTCTATTTTTGAGTTGATTCGTGTATGTATTATTTGGGCTCATCATAGCCATTAATTATCACTTATGTATCTTTTGATCTCAACCACTCATTAAAAAGGTGGTTAAGGTTTTGGTCGTCTTTATTCCTATTTAAAGGAGAGACCCCCCTCATTGTAAAGGGACTTTTGGCTCTTAGCTACTGGAATAGAAAATATATTTTGCAAAAAAATCTTGGGATCTGGGTTTGGATGTTTGGATATATCAATTGAAACTGCTTTTCCATTGCATTGAAGATCTTGGTGAAAGTTTTGCACATCTTTCAATCCATATTTTAATCTGCAGGTGAAGAAGATGACTTGGAGGAGGGACGCACTGGCTGAGGATACTTACCTTGTCTCTCTCTCTTCATTTGGTTTGGTTCAAGGAGTGATTCTGTCTTTGTACTACTTGTTCTCTGTAATCATTTTCGTCATTTGCATTTTCCTTCATTGTTGCTTGCTAATTGAGTTTATCTCCTTGGTGTTGCAGGAAGAGACAGGCACATTAGTGGAACTGGGAAAATTCGTAGAGGCAAGATAAAGCATCAAATCTTCACTTGATCTTTGCAGGAGTAGTCCTTGACATACCATCATCCATTTCCATCATCCAGGTAGGCTTGTGTTACCAACTAAGTTGTACTTAGTTGGACTATCAAGTGAGCGGGCAAAGTAGAACATGTTACATGTTCATTTTCAGTGATTTGATGTCCATCAAGCCTTTTAAAGGGCCCCCCTTTTTATTTTTTCTTCACATGCCCATGCCCTACGGGGTTTGTAATAAAATGTACTAGCATGGTGTTTTATGTAAAGGACTTGGTTCCCTAGGACTTTTTGATCAAGTCGGGTATTCCAAGGAGTTTTTTCATTTATTAATTATGTCTTGCAAATTTTGCATAACATAATTTTTGAGTTTTTCTCCTGCTCCTCCAAAGCTAGAATGCCTGGTGAGGTTAACGGGCCTTAGGGGGTTATTAAAGTCCATGGTTCAATGTATATGAACATGCTAGTCATTAATTTTGAGTCGTATGGACATGTGCTAGGTCTCCCTAGGTTTTTTTTTTAATTCCGACGAAATTTTTTTTTTTTCCATAAAATTAAACCATTTTTTAATGGTTTAATTAAAAAAATTGTAATTGGTGTAAAAGTGTGGTCTAGGGGTGTTTTTTGCCATGGGGGTGCTTGTTTTCTAACTCAGAGCACCCACCATACCCCAAAACCCACTTTCTATCGTTTTCTAGTCTTTTATTTTTCACTTATGCTCAAATTTCCCAAAAAAGTGAAAAAGTGGAGAAAAAATAAAAAAAAAGTAAAAAATGGTGAAAAATTAAATTCTTTTTTTTTGGGATTGGAAGTCAGATTTATATCAGCTATGTTTTAGGAGATGTTTGAGCTGATTTGTAAGAGTTGTGGGCAGCCTATTTTGTGGGATTGACTCCCCACTTAAGGGGGGCGCATTTCCCCATGAGGGGGGCACATTTCCCCATGAGGGGGGCGCATTCCCCAAGTGTAGGAGCCCACAAATCATGGGATTTGCAGCTCATTCCTTGGGCTGTGTTGTGGCTGATTTAGGGCTGATATGGGCAGCCAAATAAGTGGAGTTTGTAGCCCCATCTACTCCACCATCTCCTCCACCAATTCGCCCCCTCCTCCTCAACTAATGCGCCTAGCTCTCTCTCTCTTCCTATATATACTTGGCTGCCCACTCCTTTTCTCCCTTAGTTGGAGTTGGAGCAGACCTATTGTACTTGTTGTTTATCTTTTGTCTATGAATAAAGAAGACTTTGGAGGTCATACTTGTGGTGTGCTTTGATGAGTGGATGAACCATCTTGGGCTTATAGAGGTAATCTGTGCATAAGCTTTGTTTTTTATAAGTGTGGTGTACTCATTGGAAATATTGGTAACGATTTATGAGATAGGTTAATTCAATTTGTTTATTGTCTTAGCTTATTGATGTATGCTTATTAAGAGATCATGTTTGTGTATTTCATTTGTTTATGAGTATGCAACACTGATTTCCTTTAAGTATATCTCTACACTTGATCCTTGTTGGCAAAGTCTGTGATGTGCAGGTGATCTTACGTTGGAAAGCGGGAGGATCTTGTTTGCTTCTTCCCACTTCTAATATTTGTTTTGCAGATGTAGTCCCTTGGTACCTGTTATCACATATATAGTAGCCGGGCTACTATACATTATTTTTCTGATACCAGTACACTATTCAGCCAGTTCCCTTACATTTGAGATGCTGAGATGAGCATCTACATTGGATCACTATCAGATTGTGGACAACAGTGTATATTCCCCATGCCATGACTGAGTCTCAGGACACTCAGAGAGATGACCGATGTAGCCATTATACCATTGGTACAGAGCAGTCAGTAGTGCCCAGAGTTACGGCAGCAGTTTCAGAGGACATATGATGGTACAGGTTGATGAGCATTCAGGTATATGACTCACCAGGTATATCATTGTGTTATGGTTATATTGCTTTTATACTTATTCTTATAGCATGTCTTAGCACTTAGTGTCATGATCTGGCGATCATATAGATATGTGGACCTGGTTGATTTTATTATATATATATTATGCTTGTCCCTACTTAGACTTAGAAGTTCATTATTCACACTCATTGGTTTTACCCTCCTTAGGGAGAATAGAGGTGATCATTCCACCATACCTTGGCTTGCTAGTGTTGGCTCCATTATTCATTGTCTTCATCCATCCATTGCCTACCTTTTAGTTTATCACCCTGACTTACTACTTGACTAGTGGCATGGAGGACTTTTCCCCACTGTAGCCTTTGTATTGGATGAGCTTCCCTGTTTATTGTGTCTCGGCTCTGAGTTGGTGACAAAACTTACCTATGGTGAGTTGGAGTTCCTTGGAATTCCCCCTAGTCACTAAAGTTGTGTTGGCTAAACCTGAAACTTTTAGTGCTGCCGTGAATACAAAATCTGGAAAATGAAATGCTATATCTTGTATGAAAAGCCCATTCATGCAATGTGTTTCTAAACACACATGAATGAAAGGCATGCCAAATGAAAATGGCCATGAAAATAAAATGTTATATCTTTTGGAAATGTAAATACCTAGGTAAACAAGCTGTCTATGACACACCTAGAGGTGCTCAGGTAAACAAGTGCCTTAAAAACACACTTGCAGCAGAAAGCTTAAAATAAATGCAAATCTATGCAATGTGTTTATAAACACACATAGAACAAGGCTATGGAAACTTCAGGCCCAAAAAGCAATGGAACTTAAATGCTATATCAAAACAATTGCTGGCCTTATTTGTATTATGGATTGTGCGCATCTGTTGAAGGTGAATAAACCCTTTTTGAACAACTCATCCATTTGTGAGACACCGCCATTCCCTGTGTTGTTGCTCGTTCAGTATATACTATGGTGTGTATTCCCTTTCCCTTGCCAAAGTGTCACAAAGTTAAGTCAGTCAAGTCATCCCTTAGCCTAGCCAGTTATTTTAGCCTTCACCCTTCACTAGCAAAATGATCACAGCTATGAAGTGAGTATGATCTTGAAAGTCTAGTCTGAGTATCATAATAATAATTAATGACATTATATATTTGGATTTAGATCGCCAGTAATGATTACTTTGTGTTATAATTGTTATTTGAATAAGTTGTAGAGCATGCATTAACCTTGACACTTTGCAGCAGCTTCCAGTGATGGTTTGAGTTATATTTGGTCATGTTGACTTGGTCAAACCTAGTTTGACCAAGGTCAACCACAGGACATGAGATGGTTGGACCTTGTGATGATATGGATTGATGATATATGGTCGATGTACATGTACATGATGATTCTATGCAGCAACTACAGGGTTATGATGATGATTCATGGTTTACAGCAGTATTTGATCATTTACAGATTATTATTATTTACCTTGTTCCAGTATATTGGATATATATTTTGATCATGCAGAGACTCATAGGGTGTATGAGTACACATTTTGGATGGATTTGGACCTTCTGAGTCCGATGAGGCAGTTTGTTTTCAGTTCCGGGCACTTACAGTGATGATTGAGCCTCAGTAGGCTATCCCAGTGCAGTTTTGGTCTGTCGGAGGCCCTGTCAGAGCAGATGTGATTTTTATCCGGTTGACCTAGGGCGCTGTGCTTGGAGGGGGTGGTCCAACCACTTGTTTTTACCATATTACCCCCCTCCCGGACACACTGGTGCCCTCACCTTGACAGCGCAGGCACTCCAGGAGGCAGTTTGGGGCAATTCACGCTTCCCGAGGCATTTCAGGATTGGTAGAAATGGCTATTGAGGAAATCGATTTAAGCTATTGAGGCAATGTTATGGCATGGGATGATCAGTGATGATAGATCGGGGTCTTCCACACCTCCTCCAGCAGTTTCAGCTTCATCGGGGCCCGCATCCATCACTTATGGCACTTTCAGATGATTTCTGAGGTCTTTTGAGGCCTACGATTTGACCATGGAGGCACGATTTGGTACATTGATGATTATTTATTGATTATTGTGCTATGGGGATTGACCAAGGAGGGATAAAATCACCCCTTGGACCCACCATAAGCCCCTTATTATATTTTGTCATCATGATTTGGTGGGATTCCCCTCTTCTAGGGCGTTTTGGTCCACTCATATTATATTTTATTAGTGATCCATGTATTTTATTGTTGAGCTCATCTCAACCATTGATTAGACATTTGTATTTTTTAATCTTAGCCACTCATTCAAAAAGTGGTTAGGGTTTTGGTGCCTCTCCTTCCTATTTAAAGGAGAGAGCTTCTCATTGTAAGGGGTCTTTGGCTCTTGGATTATTGGTATAGAAAAACTTTCTTGTGGAAATTCTTGTGGTCTCCTTTGCATTTGGTGTTCTTAGATGGTGATTGGAAAGTCTATTGCAACTTAGCATTTGGAATTTGTGGTAAGATCTATCTTTTTTGGAAATCATTGTCTTGTTTACAGGAGGGCGACTTAAACAAAGGCGATTTTGCAAGGCTTCTTCAAATCAACTTTCTTGGCATTTGCTTGTATCAGGGGGTTATCATTAGCATCATTGTGATCTATGCTATCTTTCTGTTACTTCTCTTGTGGCATTAGTCTTATCTCTTGATTACATCAAATCTGATATTGTTGACGTTTGTTGTGCAGGAGAGAGGGCGCATTGGCTTCTTGGACTAAATCGATTTCATAGAAAACTACCTCAAAGCTTCTCAAATTGATCGGGTTTGCATAGATCATCATCATCAAGGCATCTACAAGGTTACCTAGGTAAGATCCACAAGTTTGTTTCTCTTATCTTGATCCAAGCTATTGACATAGCTCTTAAATTGATAAAACCCTAATTATTTCAAAACCCCATTTTACATTTTCTCAGATCTACTTAGATCTAGTGGGTTGTTGGGCATAATATTGAAAACCCACCTCTATAGCATCCACGGCATCCCGGATCTATAGTTTGGTGAGGATTGGCTTCCGTTTGACCCTCTTCCCAAGCCAAACTAGCTCTCCCAAGCAAGGGCGCACTTTTTGGTGATAGTGAGTTGACCTAGATCTAGGTGGTGGGTAGTTGAGATCCCGCTTGATTCACAATCTACATATCAAATAACCTACCCCCAGATTATCACTTTTCTGATTTCTACCTTGTGGGCCCTATTCCACATTTTAAGGGATTTAATCCCCATTTTGGACCACTAGGTATAGTTAAACTCAGATCTAGTAAGATCTAGCCGTCGGATTGCCGTAAAATTATAGATCCACACTCCTACTTTACTAACCTACTCGGATCTAAAGTTTGGATGTCATCGGACTTGTTTTGACCCCATTGACCCCACTTTTAGGCCTCCTTGGGTAAAGTCGCACCACCTTGGAAAAGTGAGTTGACTCACTTCTAGGACGTGGGTACTTGAGATTTTTGGAGATTTGGAACGGGAATAATTCAAAGCTAGGTCTAGTGTGTCATCTCGTCAAATCTTGCCTTGGGGATAGCATTCCTTATTTTAAGGGATTGTGGTCCACTTTGGTCAAACCTAGAACTAGACCTATTCATCCATCAAGACCTTAATTGCCCACTTGTCTCATGCAATAGGAGTCCTTAACCACAAGTCAACCCTATTTTGACTCCATTATCCCAATTCCCAAGGCACTGGTTTCTCTCCAAGTCAATTTGACTTTCCTAGATTGTTGGATTAACTTGTGGTTTGACTTGAGCATGGTGAACTAAACCCTTGAAGCTATCATGTATCATGGTCAAGCTTGTCACTTGTACTAGTTAGCCCCAATTCAACCCTTAAACTACCCTGCATTGGACACGGTTCCCAAGGCAGTAGGTTTTCTCACAATTGACTAGTACTCTAATCCTGGATCTCATTTCAAATATTATAAGTCACTCTCACATCAACAATGAACCAAAGCTATACTCATTGAACCCCTCACTTGTCTTGTGACTTCATCCTAAGGTCTAGGATAAACCATACACCTTACTTCACTTAGAAATAACTTGATTTGGTGTCTTGGTTTTGATCTCTCCTGTCGGGAGTAGATCGGGTCTCCCCCTTTGTTGTCCGGGCTAGATAACATAAAGTGAAGGTTGCCTCGACTGGCGTGACAACCAATCCATTGGAGGTCGAGGTGATCGTGGTTGCACCTTTGAGTTGCCCTTCCCTATTGCCATCCATGAGTGGATACATCCATAGGGGTAACTACAACTTAGGTGATAACAATACCTAGATTAGATCTCTTTCTTTATCAAGCATTTCATTTTTCTTAACTTGTAAAAAATTGTTAAATTTTAAAAGTTTGAAAAGTAGTGCTTAGATCTGAACTATAAGGTTTATTTGGATGATAGAAGAGCTCAAAATTTGCAGCTCTTTGAGTGTGCAAAGATCCTAAGGAGACAAGCCTCACAACTTGTCTCACTTAGTTCATTTTTTGCATTTTTTTTTTTTAGTTTTTTTAAATTTGATTTTTTTTTTGGTTTTTTGTAGGTGACCCAAACACACTCTTAAAGTGTTTTGGGCCACCTTTCACTAACGTTTGCTTGCTGGTTTGCAGCAATTGGTGAACAAGTAGGAGGAGATGCTGGCCAACTTTTGAAGATTCAGGCCATCCGGAGCACCCTAAACTATATTTTCTCAAACCAAATACTATTTCCTTCTGTTATTGTAAGCCACTCAGTCATTTTACAAGATTGGGGCACTTCTAAATTGCATTGTAATGAAATATTAAATGAGAGCAAGTGGGCTAACCAGCGCCCACACCCCATCCCCCCAGGGGGAAACTGTGTCGACTCATTTTTCATGGCGTGCAATTTTTAGTTTAGTTTTGCTTTTGCAATACTTAAATAAAATCAAGTAGGGCTAAAATTAACCTCGTTGGTCCGTTTCATTGGTGGGTCACGAGTTCATTCAGGACCTAGTTTTCTTCATTTTTTTACAATTTTTCACTTTTTGACTACAATCCAAAACACCCGCTTGCTTTCTCGAAGTAAGGTTTCAGGATAAGGGCTTGCCCGAGTACTGGCCCAAAAAGAGACTCTTGGGGCTTTAAAAAAGTAAAATTTTTGTTCTAAAAAACTTAAAATTAACAAGGCTTTTTCCCCGTATGCCCTGGGATCACTGCAGCTCAGTCTGAACATGCTGATCACACCAAAAAGTGAATAAGTGACTAGTAATAGGATCAAACACATCCCAATAAACCACCTATTTTGTGAAAATCCGACACAGACGCTTATTCAACTTTGGTGGGCAAATTTCTCAAATGACAAGGGAACCACTGGGTAGTGACCTTCAGGACACCGTTAGACTATACCCTCGTTTGGTACAGTGTTGAACACCTCCTAGAGACTCCGATCCAGCCCACATGTCTGAGTGAGAAGCCAGCTTGTTGAATTCCCAGTACCTTTCGGTATATTGGGAATCCCCCAGCCTTAATAAAAAGATCCATTACCACATTAATAATAAAATTAACCAAGAACAATCGCACAAACATTGTCATTTCTGTTTCAAAGCACATTATTTTTGACCCCATTTATCAACATTGGTCTTGTTGTTTATTTTACATGATGATGGATGTTTATATTTAAAATGATAATGATGATGATGTTAAGCAATGAATTAATTTTCTTTATATATAATGCATTGCTCTTGTGTTCACAAAAATTTCTAACTCCTAGATAGGTTGTTTTGTTTTTCATAGATTAAACACCTGGTTTTGTTTTTACTTTTTAGGGTCCATCCCCCTTGGCTTTGCTAGGAGTAAGCCTCGTTAATGTATTTGTAACTTCGGAAGATATTCACTTGTATATTTTATATTGTATTCAAATGTTATTATTGTACTTCCGACGGAGAGGTTTATTCCTCCGATCGGGAAAGTTATTATTGTATTTGAAGGGTTTTTAGACTCTCCTAGAGAAGTTGGCCCTGAGTTAAGTGGTAGTGGGTTATTAGACTCTCCTAGGAGAAGTCGGCCCAGTTAGGGTTAAAGTCAAGTGAAAGTAAAGTATAAATAGAGAGGGTGCTCCTCTCTATTTGCTCATTCACTCACTCATCAAGTTCGCATAAGTGAGTAGGAGGACAAGTTCGCACAAGTGAAGAAGAGAGAAGCTGTTGGAGACCATTTCTACTTTTGGGGTTTAGTGTATTGTTGCTCATTCTATCTCTGCGGAAGTTGCGGGGTTTTCTCCTTTATGGTTTCCCCAATGAAATTCTTTGTGTCTCTTGTCTCGTGTTTGAATTGGTGTGCATGTTATTCTCTCAGATAAGATCCTAGATAATCTTGAATTAAATTGTGAAAAACTAACAAGCCTAGACGGAAGAGTCGAGTTACAGGTGACAACACTTGACTCTGGCTTGCCCTCGAGGCCACACTAGCGGCTTGAAGACTTTTGTCGCATTTTCCCAGGTGTGAAACCAGGTGGCAACAACTTGCAAGGTACATAATCTATTCTTTTAACTTACCCATCTCTCATTTACTTTCAAACCCTAACTGCATTTTATTCGGAAAACTCTCTGGGTCTTATTACTTGGTTTACTGGCAAACCATTTCTGGGTTTTTATCTTACGGCCAAACCCCAGGTGGGTTCTCAAGGGCGTCATGTTCTGAGGACTCCATCTGCCCCTTTTCCCTAGGCACTGATCTTTACCCTTGCACCCTCCTTGGTTAGCTTGTTTGCCGGGTTGTTAAACCCTCGTTTGTTGAGCTTGTGTACCTTGATACTGTCAAATCTTCTTGCAAGCTGTGCTAGAAAGCCTTAACTCTTCAGATCTACTCCTTGGGACCATTTTCCTTGATTTAAGGGTCACGTTTCCCAAGGCAGTTAGATTTGATCATTTGTCCTAGCACTTGAATCCTGGAATCATTCTTATTTACCAAGTCATTGTGTCTAAACACTTTAAAGTCCAATCTTACCTTTTGTAAGCCTCCACAGTGACCTTGTTTCCTTAAATCTAGGGTTCTTCATCCCTCACCTTACGTACTCTATTTCCATAGCTTGATCTAGGGATTGGGTTAGGTCTCTCCTGTCGGGAATAGATCAGGGGCTCCCCCTTTGCTATCTGTGGCTTGGATAGTATAAAGTGAAGAGTGCCTCGATTGGCGTGACAACCAATCCATCTTGGGTATCAAGGCCCTCTTGTGTTACCTCTTTGGTTGCCTATCCCCTCTACCGTCCTGTATAGGATCACCTATTGGGGCAACTACAAGTTGTATGATAACAGTTACTTCGGGAATGCATAGCCGGATTTAGTTTTTTATGTTCGTTTGTTGTAAAGTGCAAGACTGTAAAAGTAAATGGTAAAACTAGCTATACATCCCTACTTGGGCGGATTGTGTGCATGTGATGATAAAATAAAATAAAGAAAAGTTAAAAAAATACAAACCACAAAATTGAGCTTGGGAGATCCCCCTGTTGTCCGCCAATATGCACACCAGCAGCGGAAATCTTTCGAAAGCTGTCTCTTCACTACAAGTGAGAGAGGTGTGGCCTTGGGGGCAAGCAATGAGCCAGGTACTGTCACCTGAATCCCAGCTCCTCCGTTTAGGCAAACTCCTAACGAAGCCAAGGGGGGTAGTCCCTAAAAGAGAGTTTCACTAAGGCTCTTGTTTTTATAGTGTTTTCTTGTGTAATGATGCGGATGGGTGTTGTTTAGGAGTTTTTTGTGAAATTGAGAGACAATATAAAACTTGAAAATAAAACACAAGATAAGATGCAATCCACGTTGCGAAACAGTATATAAAGACTTGATATAATTAAGAAGCATCCACAGATAAAAATTAAATGACAAAAGGACCAGTGCCTTATCCAATGGGTAATGGAGTCAAAAATAACAAAAGTAGTGCTGGGGGATGCTGAAAAATAGACTTGATAGTAACTGTTCGTGAGATCGTTGTGCGAATTATCTTGGTAAATTTCAAAGTTTTAGTTGTCTTGATTATTAGGGCTAAGACCAAAGGTATCAAAAAGATGGTAGAACCCTACCCAAGAAAAATACTGGCAACCCTGAATGACCTGTCGGAAGCACCCAGATTCGATAAGGATTGGTGTCCAATGTTTGAACCGCCCCTGAGTCTGACAGTGGGAATCCGGCGTCACCCCTCGTGGGAAGAACAGTATTTTGCCTTGGTTGAGGTTATGGGTAAAAAATTTTAATTAAGTTTATCGATCGTTATTATCAAGTCTTCCACCTTTCTGAGTACTAGCCCAACCGTTTCCGGTTGGCAGAGCATACGGGTGTAGGACAAACCAAGATAAATTAATTAGGGGTGTGTGAGTGGAAAATTTTATTATTAAAAGAAACCTTGTTCAACTCTCCGACAGAGAGCGCTCTTGACTCGGTCTTATGACCACAGTTCAAGAGACTTGCTAAAATTAAAATGCCTAATGCAGGGATGATGCAAGACTAAAATGCCCTCCGATAGAGGGTGCTCTTGACTTGGATTTGGCCAAGTTCAAGAGACTTTGGTTTATTTTAAGGAAGCAAAAGTATTTGTGTTGTGAAAGCAGTGAAATAACTTTAAAAGATGAATCCACTTGATAAACTTGAAAGATATAACTTAATGCTTAACACGAAATACTTGCGAGATAAATAAATTTAGTGTCCTACCACACAAACTTTAATCTACTAGGTGGGATTGATCTCCGAACAAGATCAACCACTAGAAACCACCAATCCTGGAAACCTTCCAGCTAGCTGGATGTCCACAAGAAGTTGATGGGGGAGCGAGAAGCTACCACAAAACTATGTGGCCTTTGGGATACGATCCCAAAGTTAGCTATTCTCTGGTCAAGGATTGGAAGAGAAACAATATAATGATAAAATTCGAACTAAACTACCCAAGAATCTCTTTCAGGTTCAAGACCCTACTCGGGAAAGCATGGGGGTAAGTAGATATGAAATATAATCAAGCTAGCTTATTTGGAACAAAATTTAAACTAAGAGCATGAAAATGTAAATCTAAGCTAAAACCAACCACAAGACCCAACACCCTTCCCCAAATGGGGAAGAAGAACCAAAGGTGGAGGACCCCCTCCACTTGAAACTTTTTATTAAGCAGTTACAAATGCCTTGGGTTTAAAACCTTGCAAGGTCTTTTGAGAATGGAAATACTTGAAAGATATTGAAGAAGAAGCAAGTTTCACTTGCTATTACAAAAGGATAAGTATTTCAATGGTTAAGTCATCCTCATGGATCCTTCACTTTGCTTTGCGTTACTTCTTCGTTTCAAGATATTTATCAAATGTATCTCTTCCTCAAATGATCTACACAAGTCACAAAAAATCTAAGCAAGGCACCCGTTAACTGTTAGCAAAAGACAAAACCAAAAATTTACAACTGATTAAGTCTAGATTTGAAATTTTAATTCTAAAATGTGGAATGCATAAAAATTTGTCCTAAAAAGTCAACTATGGTGAAACGGATCAGCGAACAACAAACTCTCGAAATATCCTAGAAAAGAGATCTAAATCATAAAAAAAAATGAAATATTTTTATGCAAAATTTTCTATCTTTTAAAAAATGACATAAACTTAAACCAAATACTAGTTACATGCAAGCTATGATAATATGGAGATGAGGACTGATTAAGCACTTCAAAAGAGAATGCAAGATATCTATTTTTAATGAGATCTAACTATGCAAAAAAAACAACTACAAAATAACCAAGTATGAGATCTAGAGTGTAAATGGCAACCAATCACTAACCAATATCTTAGCAACTATTTAAAATGCAAGGGTTCGATACTTGAAGGGGCAGTCAATAATGATGTATAACAGTCCTCTAACATGCTAGATGGCAGCCAACTACAAGTTAAACAAACAGTCCTCACTTTCTTCACAATCCTCAAAATGCTCAAAGACAACCCACAGCTTAAAGGACAGTCAATAAAGTGCTCAAGATGGCATCCAATAGAGTCTTTTAAAGCAATTAACAAGTGTGGATGTCCTAGTAAGCAGCCAAACAAAAAAACCCTATGACAGTCAAGCAGACATATGACAGAAAACTGAAACTTTGACAGTCCTCAAGTGGGTGTATGGCAGCCCACAAAGTGTTTATGAAAATGAAAGTCACTAAGCTCGAAACAAACTTAAACACTAACTAGCAATTGACTAAGTATGAAAATGAACACTAACTACTCACTAACTCCTAACACTTGCTTGTTTTTTGTTGTTTATTGTATGTTTGTAGGGAAAATGGGAATGGATGGAAGTAAAGAGGCAAATGGGGAGAGGAACGCCAAAGGAGAAAAACGAATGCAAGAGGGAGAAGGACGAATGGAGAAGGGAAAAAAGAGTGGGATGGATAGATCTAGGGCCAAAGAGGAAGTAGGGCTAGCAAATTCAAGGGGAAAAAGAACTCAAGGAGAAAAAGGGAGAAGGCTTGAAGAAGGAGCCTAGGGTAACAAGTAACCAATTTTATCTTTTGAAAAAAGTGGATGGATCTTAGAGCAAAAACCCTTGTGCTTCTTCTCAAAAAACAAACTCAACTTTATATAGATCCTGGAAAGACAACAAATATTAAGAGTTTACTTGTGATGGTGAAGATGAGCTAGATGCAACCGAGCTCACACCCCCCTACACCTGGAGAAACCTATCCAAAGACAAACAACTCAATGCCAAAGTGAGATAAAAAATATGACTAGTATGCTATGAGAACCAAGGTTATATAAATGCTAGTACAACCGAATACATCCTATTCATATAACTCATTGATAAACATTGCATAATAAATCAATTTGCAAACCACAAATGATAGATCTTATGTTCTAGAATATAGACTTCTAAAGCTAGTTATTTGATCAATCACATAAGCATTTAAATTGAAAGCATGGAAAAATATCACCTCACAATAGAAACATTCATCAATGTTGCACAAATCACATGGACCTCCAAAGTCTAACTTTATTTCCTTAAGCCAATAGCTTGTAATCACAAAATGGCAGAGTAACTTTACATCAAAAATCCATGAGATAACAACCCAAATGGGCATCTCTTTATACTAAAACTAAGTGCCAAAACCCTAGGTCGAATTGGTGGTGAGCATGAGGTCGAATTCCAATCAATCAAAGGCTTGGAGCAAATGGAGTCGAGTTTGAGGTAGGTGTGAATGGCACTAGGTGGCAAAACTCGACTTGAGGTAGGTTGGGAGTGAAAACATTAACCAATAACCAAGCTACAACTAGGATAAACGTGAGTTTAGGGTAGAAAGGCGTGAGCTTGGAGGAGGGTGCGAGTTGGTTAGTAGAGGACGAGTGGCATGTGGTAGGCACAAACTCGAATGGTGAAGGAGCCAATCTAAATGGTGATTGTGTGGGCTAACCAATGGACAAGTCACAACTAGGATCCACGTGAGCTTATGAGGGTTGACGTGAGGATTGAGAGGATTGCGAGCTAGTTGTGAGGGAGACACGTGGGGAAAGGTGGGTGTAGATTCGAGTTATGAAGAGAGCTAAGCTTGGATTGATTTGCTAGATTGAAGGAGGCGCCCACCATTGGCTTTTAATGCCATCCAACAACCCACTCAATAAATGCCACATCACAAAATCGAATTTCTCATGAAGGAGGGCGAATTAGCTTGAAGATACTCTTTGCTGGTGACTGGATGGGTGACTGGATGGGCTTGGAGTTGATTGGAATCTTCCTAAATGCTCATTGCCATGTCATTTAGCCCTTTATTTTAATCAAATTGATTAATTTTGGAGAGATTTGGATTATCTCCAAAATAATCAATTTTATTATTTTAATTAATAATTTCTCTGTAAATGACTTTTCAGAGAAAATATTAATTATGGGGTGGAAATGACATCCGAAAGTTGGGTTTAGCTGCTCCATGGGTCATGTGTGATTTTTGGCTTATGAAACGAGCCATCAAACACTGAAAACGGACCCCGGATGACTGACATATTACAGACTCAAATTTCTCTATTTAAACTATAGAGAAATTTAATTAAAATTTTAAAAATAATTAAATAATTAAAAACCCCACTTTCGACGCGTCCGGTAAAATTTTTTCGAAATTTTTTCTGGGGGTCCTAGAGACCTAGGACATGACCAAAACCTATTCTAATAGTGTCTAGTAGGTTTATACATTATAGTTGGACCCTAATAACCCCCCATGGCCAAATTTCCAAAATCGGGCATTCCAGCTTTGGAGGAAGCGGGAGAAAAACCAAGAGATTATATTTCGCCTGAAGCAAAGTATAATCTGACGGTGAAAAAACTCCCTGGAATACCTTAGTTGTTTAATCCAGTCATGGGAGACCGAGCCACTCAGACCCTACTAGCACACTTTGATACAAACCCCCATGGGGCCATGGTCATGTCGACTCAAAAACAAAACCGGCTAGCCAAAACTGGCTATACCCAAATACAATGAAACCCAGATACTCTGGAAGTGAACACTGATGTGTTCCAACACTGGCGGCTCAATAAGGTTTCAACTATTGTACAAATCAGTTGATAACACCCCCCAGGGGGGATGGGGTGTAGGCACTGAGTAGACCACTTGCCTTTCTTAATTATTTTACAATTTCGAGGTGGATGCCTTTGGTCCTTATAGATATGGATCCAAAGGTTTACAAGTTTCAGAAAATGATACAAGAAGGAAGTATATTGCTTCGGGAAGCCTTGGAGGGCTTTAGATCTTCGATTTTCCGGCAGCACTTCCTCTTGTTATGGCAATAAAACTGTGAAATCAACCACCTGAAATGCACCAATGTGCCCAAATAAATGTTAAAAGCATACAAAATTAAGTACTAAAAAGATGAACAATAATTCTAAATGTTACCAACTGAGTTGTACATCAGTTGGACTTCCAGAGAGACGCCAAATTTGCACAAACACTTGTGCGTTTTAGGGTTTAGAATTTCAAAATCAGGCCTTTTCAGGGCCCCCTTTTTAATTTTTAATGCATGTCCATGCCCCACGGGGTTTGTAATAAAGTGTATTAGCATGGTGGTCTTTTGAGTAACTTAGCTCCCTAGGACTTGGCAACTAATGAAGGTATTCCAAGGAGTTTTTCCCTTGTCAATTATGCTTTGCCTTTAGTCGAGTATAGTTAACGAGTTTTTCTCCTACACCTCCAAAGATGGAATGCCTAAGTTAGTAGTTAGGCCTTGGGGGGTTATTAAAGTTCACGTGTTAACATATATAAACATGCTAGACACTTAAGTAAAGTCATATGGTCATGTATTAGGTCCCTAGGTCCTTTTTTTTATAAGTTTTGAAAACAAATTATTTTTTCAATAATTGGACCATTTTTTTAATGGTTTAATTAAAAATTTTCAAAATGTAATAATTAAGTGGTTTGTGGGTGAAATTTGGCAATGGCGTGCTCGTTTTCTAAGCCAGAGCACCCGTTTAACCCATAAACCCACTTTTCCTAAGTTTCGAGCAATTATTTATCTCAGAAAATAATATTTGCTCGAAAAGCCGAAAAAAGACAAAATAAATGTCAAATAAAGACATATTAAATAAAAATGACAAATTCCTAAATCAGTGGAAAGTGTTTGGAGTTGAACTGAATTTCAACCAAAGTGATTGTACAGTCAACTGGGGATGAACTAAGCTCCGAATTAGACAAATCTAATCAAACCGAGCAAGATCCAGTTGATAGAAGATGGAAGAATGCGCCCTCTTAAGAATGCGCCCTCTTCTTGCATGGGGCGACTTTGTGAGATGACATGATGTGGTTGGAGGTGATAATTCCAAGGAAGAGGGTGTGCCTACCTCGTGAGAGGTAGGGTATCCCTCATATGTTTAGCTCACCATCACTCATAGCTCAACCTTCCAATCAATCCAGTTAACTCCCTCATCAAGGAAGTCGCCCTCCTTGGGGTTTGCGCCCTACTTTGCATGTATTCATCTATTGAAAGGAGGCTTTTGCTCCATTGTTTGGATCAGAAGGTCGAACTTCTGCTTGCTATTGTAATATTTTTATTGAGTTAATAAGAGGCTTTGGAGGCTACTCTGGTGTTGTCTTTGGTGTTGGATCTTCATGCTTTTCTCCTTATGAGCTAATCTGTAACATTATATCATGCTAGTAATTGTTGGGATTTATCTGTCTTTGAAGGGAAAGTATTTTCATAAAGAATAGTAAGTAGTGCTTTACAGATTATTTGCTATTGTTAATGATATAAGAATGCTAGAGGTAGAAAGAATTCTTGTTTGAATCTATCATGTCTCATGCTTTCTTTTAAGTATTCACACAGATGCTCTTAATCCCCTTTGCTAGTGTTGTTTTGATCTTACAGGTTGCTTAAGCTAGAGGAGAGGATGAGCATGTTAGTTCTTCCTTTCATTCAGTAAATATAAACAAAGAGACTGATCCCACCAGTGCATCAGGAAGTAGACTCCATAGCCCTTCTTCAGTGCTCAAACCCCCATGGGTTCATAACTTCTCGATCCAAATTTTCTCATGTACTTTGGTTACTTTCATGTTTTCACATTTAGATCTTGCATTGAAAAGTCATATTAACAAGTAAATCTAAATAAAATTTGCAACCTAATACTTAGAGTTTTCATTTTATCATCTAGATCTAGGTTGCCATTTCTCTATTTTTGAAAATTTTAAAGTAGATCTAAAAAGCAAGATAGAGGATTTTTTTTTATTTACAAAGTTTTATCAAGCAATCTAGTGCCGATCATTTGCTTGCCATCTCTCAAAGAGGCAAGCAAAGATCCTAAGAAGGCAAGCTCTCTAGCTTGCCTTACTTGGTTCATTTTTCATCTTTTTAGCTAGTTAACTTGGGTGGCCAAATACACTTTTTAAGTGTTTTTTTTGGTCCTTTCATAATAAATAACATTCGCTGGTTTTCTGATAGTTTTAGCAGGTTTGACATATAAGCGAACAAAAAATTGGATTTGGAGGCTTCCGTGGCCATCTGGGGAGCTTGTGCTACCCCCTTTTGCTTTCTACTATTATTGTAAGATGTATTGGTGCCTAATGATAAAGGACCAACAATATTCTTTCCATTTATGTTGATGCAACAAAAATAAAGAGAGCTTAGCAGGCTATTCCAGCGCCTGCCCCCATCCCCCCAGGGGGATTCGCACCTTTTTTAATTTTTTTTTCACTTAGAATAGTTTTTTTAAGCTATAATAGTAATTAAATCACAACACTAAGCACACAAACATTCGAAAGGGATTCCTTAGATTAAATTTACCTTTTTGTTGCATGCATCTACAATTGTTCCAACGAACCTAATAAAATTGTGCCCTTGCTTTCCCAACGTACTGCACCATTCTTTGGTGTGTGGAAAAGATATTCTTGGGCTTTAGTTTAGTTTAACAACTGACTTTACAATTTTATATAAAATCAACCAAACACTCGAAATCTGAAGTATGCTCTTGACCGCTGCAGCTTAGTCTAAACAGTTGGGTCAATCAGAAAAGGATGTAGAGTAACTAGTTTTAATAGGGAAATCCTACGAAGTCTCAATTCTAAGGATTCGGGAGGTCGAAGTCAAGCTAACTATAGAGTCAGCAGGCTGCCGTAAGAAGGTTCATCCTCACCTGGTTGGACACTTGGTATAGTTGTCACAACGCCCAGTCCAAGGGAGTGAGTTTAAGTTGGGCCAAACCCAAAAATAAACCTAGTCCTCTAATATGCATTAATAATTTAAAATTTACAACAAGCCTCTGTAATCTTTCATGACACAACACAACAAGCATTCACATTTATATTTCACGGCACTGGTCTTGATACTTTACAAGTATTTCAAATTTCAATCATAAAATGTCGTGAGTTTATCTATATCACGTGTTGTATTAATTAAAATCCTTGCAAATTGTGCTTAGTTGTAATATTTTTCCCTATCCATCATTTAAACTCCTAGAATAAAGCTTTTTTTACTTATTTCATAGTTAAAAGCCTTAGATTATTTTCATAGGGATCAACACCCTTGGCTTTGCTAGGAGTAGCCTAGACAGAGGAGTCGAGTAATCAGGTGACAACACTTGACTCTGACTTGCCCCCAAGGATAGATCGAGTGGCTTGAAGGTTTCTTGCCGCGTTCAATTGACGAAGTTGGTCTTTTAAGGCCAAGATTTTGTTAGGGTTCTCATTCTCATAAAGTTTCTTCAAGGCATCATACATCTTCTTCGCAGTGTTCTGACTTGCAATAAGAGGTACAAGATGACCTTTCACTGAGTGCATCAAAATCCTCATGGTTATGGCTTCATTCTTCTTGTGTCTTGCTTTCTCTCGGGCTCCCTCTGGCTTTGGAATATCTTCGAGTATATGATCCTTGAGATCATGTTCATTTAGGATAATGAGCATCCTACTCTTCCAAGGTTGGAAGTTTGAAATTCCCTCCAATCTGTCTTCTACTCTGAGTCCAACAACCATCTTGACTCTGGTTCAGAAATAGGTCAAAAATTGAAACATTTCGGATCTGAAATCTGCCGCAGAAACCCTAGCAGGAGCTAGGTCAAAAATGAAATTTGGAATTTTGAAAAATCTGATTCCATAGGTGGATACGCCCTCCTAGGGTGAGTTGAGTAGCCCTCCTTTCCTTTTGGATCTGTGGACAGAACAACTCGCAAACTGAAACCCTAATTTCGGCAGAATTTAGGTCAAAACTGAAACTTCAGATCTACAATTTCCCGGCCCTAAGTTTCCGAACCCTAAATTTTCATCCCCTGATTTTCGGACCCTAAATTTTCGGCCCCTGATTTTCAGACCTTGATTTTCGGACCCTAAATTTTTGGCCATTGATTTTTGCACCCTAAATTCTCGAACATTGATTTTCGAACCGTAAATTTTTGGACCATGATTTTCGGACCCTAAATTTTCGGCAATGGCATCTTTCAGCACCACTTTAATACCATGTTAGATTTTAATGAGCCATCCGCAATTTCGCAGTGGAAGCGTGGAGTTGGCCCATAACCTGATAGATTTTTAATGATATAGCAGTATAATTTTTATCTCTTTTAGCTTTAACTAAATATAAGGGTCATGCACAGAAACACAAGAGACACAATAGTTTACCCTGGGAAAACCCAAACTCGGGAAAAACCCAACCAACCTTTCTTATTCAGAGACTCAGTACAAAATACAAGTACATCAGATATAGAAATGATTTAAAACAAGAGAGATCACATAAAAGATGATGCCAAATAAAGAACCTTGGAAATAACAGTCTTCTACAACCCTTGAGCGAATTTCTCCTTGCTTGAGCGAACTTGCTTGCTTGGTGCAAATGAGGACACTACCCTTATTTATACTAGTTTATTGGCTGAATTTTTCACTGGGGTTGACTTATCTGTTTTATCTGGGTCGACTTGTCATCTTCTATAATAAATTACAATTTATTTAAGGTTCCTTGTTGGGTCGACTTGTCTTTATGCAATTATTTATTTGCTTTCTTTCTAAGCTGTCTTAGCTAGTGAGGGTACCTGTAATAGACAAATGTATATAAGAATAAAATAATAATATTAATAATTATATATGAATAATAATAAATCAATTATTAAAATTAATTTGATAATAAACTAGGAAGAGAAGTGCCCTTCCAATCGAAGGGCCATGAAAGGACCGTATTTAATGGTCGAGAAATTGTAAATGTAATCATCTCATTTTTATTCATATATTCATTATTCAATTTGATTTTTTTTACACGTTCATAATAATCTGCATGCTTCAGTTGGTATCAGAGCTTCGAGCATCCTTAGCGTCACTGCGTTTCATTCCGTCGCCGTTCCTTTCTCTTCCCTGCGTCCACCTGCTGTTCCAGCGACCCCATCTCCTCGTGTCCACGCGCCCACATGTCCTCCTGCCCGCTTTTTCCACCACCGCGTCCCGCCCTCTCCCTCACATTGCGCTTCCTCTGCTGCACCCGCCCTCATCGTCGCTGCCTCTGCTACACCCTCCGTCGTTGCCTCCATGGCATGTCCTTCCTTACTTGCGTGCCCTCCCTCATCCACTGCTACTCCTTTGCTCCTTCGCCACCCCTGCGCCCTGTTCCTTGCTCCATGTCCCAACCACTCTTCCATCGTGCTCCATTCCAAACCACCACACCCTCCATGCCATGCCCAACTGCCGGACTGCCATTTCACCGCCGACCCTGTTCAAAAAAATAAAATAATAATAAATAAATTATTATTATTTTAAAATCTTAAAATAAATAAAATAATATATATTATATTATTATTATTATTATTTTGATAATAATTATTATAATATTTGTTTTCCACTCTACATAAAAAAATGGAGGCACTGTTGTCGCCTGGAATCACAGCTGGGAAAATGCGGCAAAAATCTTCAAGTCACTGGTGTGGCCTTGGGGGCATGCCAAAGTCAAGTGCTGTCACCTGAAACTTGACTCCTCCGTCTAGGCTTACTCCTAGCGAAGCCAAGGGGGGCGGACCCTAAAAAGTAAAAATAAAATCTAAGGTGTTTAATCTATGGAAGATAAAAACAACTAATCTAGGAGTTAGGAAATTCTACATGAGCAATGCAACATAAAAGAAAATATCATTCATTATTCCACATCATCATTGTCATTTGAAATATAACATCCATCATCATAAAATATAAATAACAAGACCAGTGTTGAAAAAATGGAGTCAAAATAAAGTGCTTGAAACAAAAAGACAATGTTGTGCAATTGTTCTTGGTAAATTTTATTATAATATGGTAATGAGTCTTTTATTATGGATGGGGGATTCCCAATATACCGTAAGGTACTGGGAATATGTCTGAAATTTAACAAGGTAGCTTCTCACTTGGACATGTGGGTTGGACTGGAGTCTCTGGGAGGTGTTCAACACTATAACAAACGAGGGTATAGTCTAACGGTATCCCGAGGTCGCTACCCAATGGTTCCTGCTTCCTTTGAGAAATTTGCCCACTAGTGTCAAATGGTCGTTTACGTCGTAAAGAGTGATTTGTTCAGAAATGTTAAACCTATTACTAGTCACTATGTCCCTTTCTGGTGTGATCAACATGTTCAGACAAAGCTGTAGTGATCCCAGAGCATAGGGGGACAAAGCCTTGTTAATTTTATGTATTTTGAACAAATATTTTAGTTTTTTAATGCCCCAAGAATCTCTTTTCTGGCCAGTACTTGGGCAAGCCTTTATCCCGAAACCATAATTTGGGAAAGCAAGGGGGTGTTTTGATAGTAGTAAAAAAACAAAGGAAAATTGTAAACAAATGAATAAAACTAGGTCCTGAGTGAACTTGTGGCACGCTAATGGAACGGACCAACAAGGTTAATTTTAATCCCTAATTAATTTTATTAATTGTCGGAAAAGAAAATCTAAGCTAAAAATGCACGCCACGAAAATTTGAGTCGACACAGTTTTCCCCTTGGGGGGATGGGGTGTAGGCGTTGGTTAGCCCACTTGCTCTCGTTTAATATTCTGTTACAATGTAGAGAAGTGCCCCAGTTATACAAAAAATACTCTTACAATAATAGAAGGAAAAAGTTTCTGGGTCAAGAAGGTATGGTTCTGGGTGCTCCGGATGGCCCAATCCACCAAAATTTGAGCAGAGTCTCCTCCTACCTGTTCGCAAAGTGCAGAAAACCAACAAGCTAATGTCAGTAGAAGATGTCCAAAAACACTCTAAGAGTGTGTTTGGGTCACCCAAAAAAAATTCTAAAAAAAAGACTAAGTAAATCTATGACAAAAATGACAAAAATAACAAAAATAACCAAGGAAAGTTTCCTTGGGATCTTGGTCTGCTTGTTTAAGGCAACCAATGTAATGCACTTTTAATTTGCAAGATTAACTTTTAAGTTCAGATCTAAGCATTCTAGTTCAAGCTTTAAAAAATTAACAATTTTTTATAACTAAAATTGAAATGCTTAATAAAAAAAAGAGATCTAATCTATGAAAGATAAATCTTTTGTAAATAAACTAGATCAGATTTCTAAGAGTAATACTTAAGAATATAAACTTCAGAATGTAAATCACTATTACTTTTTGCTTGTAACCAGTAACCAGAGAAAGTATGTGAAAAAAAGAGAAGGAGATAGGAAGAGTTTCTTATTATTTTTATCAATTTTCTTGAGAAGAAGCCTTGGATCCTTCTTGGTGGAGAACTGAGGGACTACGTCTGCAAAAGAAGTTAGAGAAAGGGAGGAAGCAAGCAAGATCCCCCACTCATCCACTCGAAATAACCTGCAAATCACATCAACTTGAAACAAAAAGATCAAATCTAGAAATATACATATGAGAAATCAAAAGAAAATGCTCATAAACAAATGACACATTTAAATCAGATCTCTACACATGCATAGATAAAAGATTAAACAATAAAAATATTATCTAACCTTCTTTATAAATCAACACCCATCCTTCCCAAAGCTAGACTTAGATGCAAAGAAAAACAAGTAGCTCAAATACATGTTACCTCAATTAAAACCACGACATTCATCCACTCATCACAAGCACTACACCAAGCTTGACCTCCAAAGTCTCTTTATTTCATAAGCAACAAAAACAAATTACAATGGCAAGCTCTAACTCCCAAAACTCCAACTAAAGCAAATGGGAAAGAGCTGCTCCAATATATAGCAAAGGCAAGGAGAGGTAGGCACATTAGTTGAGGGAGAGTGGGCGAATTGGTAGAGGAGATGGTGGCATGAAAGGGGTTGCCCTCTCCCACCTATTTGGCTGCCCATATCAGCTGCAAATCAGCTATATAGCAGCCATGAAACAAGCTGCAAAGTTCCATAATGTGTGGGCTCTCCTCCTTGGGATTTGCGCCCCCCTCATGGGGAAATGCACCCTCCCTAAGTGGGGAGTCAACTCCACCTTCCTAGCTGCCCCAAATTACCTCCAAATCAGCTCTTACAACTCCTTAATGATAGTTGAACCCAATCTGATCTCTAATCCCATAAAAAATAGAATTTGTTTTTTCATGATTTTTTATTTAATTTTGCATTTTTCACTTTTTTTGGTTTTTTGAGCATAATTGAAAAATAAATGACAAAACAACTATGGAAAGTGGGTTTTGGGGTATGGTGGGTGCTCTAAACTAGAAAATGAGCACCCCCATGGCAAAAAAGACCCCTAGACCACACTTTTACATCATTTCCAATTTTTTTTAATTAAATGATTAAAGAATGGCTTAGATTTACGTAAAAAACTTTTTTCGTCGGAAGTAAAAAAAAAAATGTCCATACGACTCAAAATTAATGCCTAGCATGTTCCTATACATTGACCCATGGACTTTAATAACCCCCTAAGGCCCGTTAACCTCCCCAGGCATTCCAACATTGGAGGAGCAGGAGAAAAACTCAAAAATTATGTTATGCAAAAAATGCAAAACATAATTAATAAGTGAAAAAACTCCTTGAAATACTTGTCTTGATCAAAAAGTCCTAGGGAACCAAGTCTTTTACAAAAGTACCATGCTATTACATTTTATTACAAACCCCGCAGGGCATGGACATGTGAAGAAAAAATAAAAAAAGGGCCCGTATAAAGGCCTGATGGACATCAAATCATCGAAAATGAACAAGTAACATGTTCAACTTTGCCCGCTCACTTGATAGTCCAACCAAGTACAACTTAGCTGGTAACAGGCACAAAGGAAAAAGAATGATGGATTGAGCAAAGAGATTAATACACAAAAGGACGAAGTAAACTCTATCAAAGAACGTCTGAACATGTTGGAAGTGGGACAAGCAAATTTATAGTCAATCGTCGATGAAAATAGTACCAGGTTATGAAACATTGACGATCAACTCCATAATTTAAGTGTCGTTAGGGAAACAGAGCAAAAAGATAATGATCACACAAACTCGGTGCTAACTTCAATTCTAACCGAACTATCACAAATAAAAAGACAGTTGCAAGAACAATGGAAGCCCTAAAGAAGTGAATCACTTATTATGGGTGGTCCACATTTTCCAAGAATTCAAGAAAGAGACTACCAGAAAATAAAAAAAAGAATTACCAAAATATGATGGGAAGGACCATAGAGGAGCTGTCGTGTGGGTCAATAAAATGGAAGGCATCTTTGAGTCAAACCCTCCGATGGGAGAACGAGAGAAAATAATGACAGCAACAAATAATTTGGAACGAGAAACTTATGATTGGTTTTATGGTGGAGTGGGAAGTGTACCGCTCAAGCCTTCCTTTGGGAAAATTTCATCACAACCTTATTAAAAAGGTTCTGTTATCACCAAACTTGTAGTTGCCCCTAATGATGGATCTAGAAGGATGGTAGAGGGGATAAGAAACCAAAGAGGTGAACCACGAGAGCCTCGATTCCTAAAAGGATTGGTTGTTACGCCAATCGAGGCACCCTTTGCTTTATGCTATGAAAGCCAAAGATAACAAAGGGGGAGACCCTGATCTACTCCCGACAAGAGAGATCTAACCAGATCACCAAATCAAGCTATAGCAATAGGGTACGTAAGGTGACAGGTATGGAACCCTAGATTTAAGGAAACATAATCATTGTGGAGGCTTGGGAAAGATGTGATGTAATGAATATTGTTTAAACACAGTGATTCAACAATTAAAAGTGATTCCAGGATTCAGGTGCTAGTGTAAATGATCAAATTCAGCTGCCTTGGGAAATGTGACCCTTAAAATAGGGAAAGTATCCCAAAGAGTGGATCTGAGAATTAGGGCTTTGTAGCACAACTTGGTTAATAGATCTGACAGTGTTAAAGCAGGCAAGCTTAAGAAATAGGATCAAACGACATGCAAATAGGCTTCCTCAGGAAGTGCGCAAGGGTTTAATGATTTGTGCCTTAGGATATGGGCCAATGGAGTACTCCAACCGTGACGTCTAAGAGAACCCACCTAGGGATATGCAAGAGACAAAAAACCCAAAAATGGTTTGTCATTAAACCAAATCGTTTGAGCCAGGGATTTTTTCGAAGAATTTTAATGAGGGTTTTAACATGAAATGACAGATGGGTAGGTTAGAAGAATAAACTATATACCTTGGAAGCATACTCGAGTCATGGAGATGAGTGCTATGATGTTAAAGATTGTTCCCGCAGAGATCAAATGAGAGTTTGAAGCTTTGTCTTGCCCACATGAAAATCCCCAACTCCACAAGTGCGCCCTGTTGTCCGCCAATATGCACACCAGTAGCGGAAATCTTTCGAAAGCTGTCTCTTCACTACAAGTGAGAGAGGTGTGGCCTTGGGGGCAAGCAACGAGCCAGGTACTGTCACCTGAATCCCAGCTCCTCCGTTTAGGCAAAACTCCTAACGAAGCCAAGGGGGGTAGTCCCTAAAAAAGAGTTGTCTAAGGCTCTTTGTGTATTTTAGTGTTTTTGATGTAGTGATGCGGATGGGTGTTTTTTAGGAGTTTTTTTTTTTTTAAATGAGAGACAATTATAAAGATTAAAAAATAAGACAAGATAACGCAATCCACGTTGCAAACACAAGATGAAAGATACACTTGGGCAATAAGTCAATCACTTTTCACGAAATATAACAGATAACTCCAATGTAGATATTTAAACAAGCAAAATATGAGATAAAGGACCAGTGCCTTATGGAGTCAAGAATTAAATGTGAATTGTGAAAACTTGATACAAGTGCTTGAATTGAAAGTTTGTGAGAACGTTATGCAGCTTATCTTGGTAAATTCAAAGTTTTAATTGTCTTGATTATTAGGGCTAAAACCAAGGGTATTCAAAGAGTGTCCGGAAAGTAGTTTCAAGCAACCCCTTTAAGAGACCTGTCGGGGCCTGTTTGGAATCACGGCGAGGCGCGCAATGCTAACCAGCCACCGTGTCGCAGATTGGGCGGTCCGGCGCCTCCCCTGAGAGCTGATTAAAATACTTTATGTCAACGCCGGTTCGTTGGTTATGGGGTGAATGTTTTAATTAGATTTTAACTTGTAATTTAACAAATCTTCCACCTTTCTGAGTACTAGCCCAACCTTTTCAGGTTGGCAGAGCATACGGGTGTAGGACAGAAACCAAGATAAATTAATTAAAGGGTGTGTGAGTGGAAAATTTGTATTATTAGAAGGCCTTGTTCAACTCTCCGACAGAGAGCGCTCTTGACTTGGTCTTATGACCACAGTTCAAGAGACTTGCTAGATTAACAATGCCTAATGCAGGGAAATGCAAGAACTAAAATGCCCTCCGATAGAGGGTGCTCTTGACTTGGATTTGGCCAAGTTCAAGAGACTTTGGTTTATTTTATGAAGCAGAAAGAAAGTAGTAGCAGTATATCTTAACTTGAAACAGATTTTAAGCAATAGTATTGATCACAAGATATAAATTACCACTAACAATAATGCTTGCAAGATAAATAAATCTAGTGTTCTACCACACAAACTTTAATCTACTAGGTGGGATTGATCCCCGAAACAGGATCAACCACTAGAACCGCCTGCACTTGAGAACTTCCAGCTAGCTGAAAGCTCTGCCAAGGAAACCGACGGGGATGGAAGAGTAACCACAAATTATGTGGTCCTGCCCTTGAGACGAAATCTCAAGGATACAACTTCCGGCTGAGGGCTTTGGAAGAGAAGCAAGATAACAATAAAATAAAACTAAACTACCCAAGAATCTTTTTCAGGTCCAAGACCCTACTCGGGAGAGCTTGGGGGTAAGTAGATATGGAAGATAAATAACCAAATGACTTAATGAAATGGAAACTAATCTAAGAGCATGGAAACATAAACTAAGTTAAAACAAACCACAAGACCCAACACTCTTCCCCAAATGGGGAAGAAGACCCAAAACTGGAGGCCCCCTCCACTTGAAACTTTTTATTAAACTGTTACAAATGCATCGGTCTGAGACCCTTAAAGGACTTCGAAAAATAAAATAGAGGAAAGCTAAGAAGCTCTTAAAAGCTTTTACAAAGGATAATGGTTTTGATTTGTTTGGTTTAAGATCCTCTTCTTGCTTTCATTGTTCTTCTTGGCTTTTGCAATTTGACCTTCTCTTCACTTTGGTTAACTTCTCCTCTTTTTAAATTTCAAATTTTCTTCTTGAGCTTGCTCCTATCACACCTACAACACAAGTGAAAGTGAAACTACAAGCACCCTTTAGTGTTAGTCAAAACCAACAAAAAATGAAACTAAGCTAAGTCTAGATTTGAAAAATAGGTTCTAAAATGTGGAATGCATGAAATTTTATCATAAAATATTAACTATGACGAAACGGACCAGCGAACAACAAACTCTCGAAATGTCCTAGAAATGAGATCTAAAGCAGTGAAGCACCACTCGCCCAAGACTCGCGAGTACTCGCGAGTCTGGGCGAGTCAACCTCTGAAACGATTAATCGTTGAAGACTCGGCCAAAGACTCGGCACAGTCACATACTCGGTTTCCTCGGTACGGAATCGCACGGACTCGAGTGAACTCGGCTCGGAATCGGTTGAACTTGACACTCACTCGGGAAGGACAAAAAATAACCCCCCGTGGAACGGAAAGCCTCACCGTATCATTGCTCTCCTCTGCATTTCGGTCTATCTCCATCGCCATGATAGACATCGACGAACTGAAAAAACGATTTCCTATTTCGTAATGTATTAACGCTTGGATGAATGGAGCTCAGCTTCTTCTCTTCCGTGATTAGTTATATACAAAATTCAATCCATGTCGCACACTAAATTCCTTTCCGTTAGAACTTAGAACACATAATAATAAAAATTCATTAAATTAACTATAAAACGTGAGGCTAGGGTATGTATGGCGAATCGGTAATGATGTTCCAAGTGGATTTGACTTTATTTAAAAACCGATTTTTTTATTATATGAAATATCATCATATGACTTTGATTTTGATTCTTGAAAAGCTTTTTTATTATTTTATAATATTATATAGATTTTAAAAAATTATTTACTTAATATTATATAGATTTTAAAAAATTATTTATTTAATATTATATAGATTTTAAAAATTATTTATTTAAATTAAAAATAGTCCTTATATTTTAGATTAATAATTAAAAAGATTATTTTTTAAAGAATAGTCCTTATTAGAAATATTATTTATTAAAAAAAAATTTAATCTAAAGAGATAAGGTATAAACAATAATTCAACAAACTTTATAAACCAAAAAAAAAAAAATTTTATGATCATTATTTAAATTTTTGCATCCAAAATGGATTGTGTTATGTTGAATTATCAAAATTTATGAGATAATGTTATGAATTATTGCATAGATTGTAGTTTTATAACTTATATGGGTTGGGAATGTCGTTAACCTCTTTTTTGTGCCCAAAATTTACCATATTTTAATTTTTTTTCTATTTGCCGAGTCTTGCCGAGTCTGTCCCGGGTCTTTCCCGAGTCTTTCTCGAGTAGACGAGTCATATGCCAGCCGAGTCTTTGCCGAGTCCGAGTCGTGCAACATTGATCTAAAGTATAAAATTTTGAAATATTTTTGTGCAATATTTTCTATCTTTTGGAAGATGTAAAGGTTTGTAAACGATATATTAGCTACATGCAATCTATGATATTGTGGATATGAAAATGACTAAGTACTTCAAAAGACAAATGCAAGATATTTATTTTTTATGAGATCTAACTATGCAAAGACAACTACCAAATAACCAAAAATGAGGTCTAATGCTAACTACTACTAACTCCTTTGTTTTGTTGTTTTGTTGTTTTGATGTGTCTTAGGGCCTAAAAGGGAGTGGACGAGGAGAGAAGGTGAAGGGCAAGTGAGGTAGGACGAGAGAAAGGTTGTAGGGTTAAGGAATAGGGCAAAAAGAGAGTGAAGAATGAGGACTAGGGGTTGAACTAGGAGTGAGACGAGAACTAGGTGGAGAGGGTAGAAACGAATGGAATGAAGGGTAGATACCTAAAAGAATAGGAAGGAAACACTAAATGGCTAAGACGAGAGGAGGAGGGTGAACTTTCTAGGATGGACGAGAGGGCAAAAAGAAGACAAAACGAATGGGGGAGAAAACCAATGAGGAGAGGGGACGAGAGAAAGAAGGTGGGGCTAAAGGGGGTTGGATGAATGGAAAGAGACTAAGGTGGAGACTTCAAAATGAAGGTGAGGGGAGAGCTAGAGGAAGGAAGCTCGAATCTAAGGTAACCAAGTTTTTAAAAGTAGATTTTTTGAAACTTTGATGGGTGAGGAAGAGAGCTCCTTATAGCTTGGTTTTGGAGAAAAGACAAAGGAACTTGAGGATCCTGCAAAACAAAAGATATTAGTGGGAAAATTCCTTGCTTGTGAAGTCAAGCTAGATGCAACCTAGCTCACACTTGTCTTCACCTTTGACAATACTTGAAAAACCCCAACACACTCAAACATACAAGTGAAATCAAATGCTAGTATGTTAGATAACCAAGACTAAATCAACATTGGTATAACCGAATACTTCTTGCTCATTTAAATCTTTGGAAAACATCACACACATAATCAACTTGAATATAACAAATGACTATTCTCATGGACTAAAAATAGCCTTCTAGAGCTAGCAATATTGAAAGAACACTTGCATAAATAAGAGGAAGGTTATATGAAGATATCACCTCAATGCATTGGACACATTCACCACAAAATTTGAAAACACATGGACCTCCAAAGTCTTGATCTTTATTCCAATATGAGCATAAAAGTATTACAATTCTCGGCAGAGTTTTCTTGCATCCAAAAATCCATGATTAAATAGCCCCTAATGGGCCTCTCTTTATACTAAAACCAATAAGCTAAACCCTAGGTCGAACTTGGCAATGGCATGGAGGTCGAATTCCAATCAACAAAGGCTTGGAGCAATAGACAATAGACAAAGTCGAGTTTGTTGGTTGGTGAAATGGAAGAGGTGGCATGGCTCGACTTTGGAGGAAGGTATGAGATGGGAGCTACATCCAATTAACACGCTCCAACTAGGATCCACGTGAGGCATGGTAGGTGCGAGTTAGAGATGTGTGGAGGGGCGAATCAACAAGGGGATGGCATGTGGATTTTGGTAGGTACAAACTCGCATATGTGTAGCATGGGAAACATCACAACCACTTACCATATTCCAACAAGGTTCAAACTCGAGCTTAAATGAGATTGACGTGAGGATTTAGGGGATTGCGAGCTAGTTGAGGTAGGAACACGTGGTTATGGTAGGTGTAAACTCGAGTCTCAACAAGGAGCCAAGCTTTGGATTGGTTGGTGAGTCATGAGGGCGGCTACCCTAGGCTTTAATACAAACTACCACCCAATCATCAACTTACAACACATCAAACTCGAGTTTTGCATGAGGGCGAGTTTGCTCAAGTGGATAACCTTCTGGTGACTGGATAATTGATTGGAGTGACTGGGAGATGATTGGAATCCTCATAAATGTCCATTGCCATGTCATTTAGCCTTTTATTTTAATCAAATTGATTAATTTTGGAGAGATTTGGATTATCTCCAAAATATTCAATTTTATTATTTTAATTAATAATTTCTCTGTAAATGACTTTTCAGAGAAAATATTAATTATGAGGCTGAATTGACATCCGAAAGTTGGGTTTAGCTGCTCCATGGGTCATGTGTGATTTTTGGCTTATGAATCGAGCCATCAAACACTAAATTCGGACCGCGGATGACTGACATAATTACAGACCCAAATTTCTCTATTTAAACTATAGAGAAATTTAATTAAAATTTAAAAGTAATTAAAAACCCCAATTTCGACGCGTCCGGTAAAAATTTTTTTTCGAAATTTTTTCTGGGGGTCCTAGAGACCTAGGACATGACCAAAACCTATTCTAATAGTGTCTAGTAGGTTTATACATTATAGTTGGACCCTAATAACCCCCCATGGCCAAATTTCCAAAATCGGGCATTCCAGCTTTGGAGGAAGCGGGAGAAAAACCAAGAGATTATATTTCGCCTGAAGCAAAGTATAATCTGACGGTGAAAAAAACTCCCTGGAATACCTTAGTTGTTTAATCCAGTCATGGGGAATCGAGCCACTCAGACCCTACTAGCACACTTTGATACAAACCCCCATGGGGCCATGGTCATGTCGACTCAAAAACAAAACTGGCTAGACCCAAATACAATGAAACCCAGATACTCTGGAAGTGAACACTAATGTGTTCCAACACTGGCGGCTCAATAAGGTTTCAACTATTTGTACAAATCAGTTGATAACACGCCCTCCTCTTCCTGTCGAACCAAGGACAACAAGATCAATCAGTTCAAAGCAAGAATGGAAGAAAAACAAATGACGAACATGATAACAAAGAGTAAGAGGTACTAAGACAATGCTACTCCCTGTAAACGACGAAGAGAAAAGAAAGGAGCAGGGTGAGTCTCCCCAGCCAATGCACCCTCCTCACCAAATCGACTTCTTCACCTGTAGATAAAACGTGGAGAAAAGATGTGCAAAGATAATCACCAATACCCTCAGTGCAAAGGAAGAGTAGTTTCAATCAACACCAATAACATCCAAAACCATAATATGAACATGGGTCAAATGTATATGAACATGCTAGACAGTAATTTTGAGTCCTTAGGGGGTTATTAAAGTCCATGGGTCAATGTATATGAACATGTTAGACATTAATTTTGAGTTGTATGGACATGTGCTAGATCCCCCTAGTTTTTTTTTTAAATTTTCGGAGAATAAATTGTTTTCCGTAATTAAGCCATTTTTTTAATGGTTTAATTAAATTTTTTATAATCGGCATAAAAGTGTGGTCTAGGGGTCTCTTTTGCCTTGGGGGTGCTCGTTTTTTTACTCAGAGCACCCACCTTACCCCAAAACCCACTTTCTATAGTGGTTGAGGCATTTATTTTTCACTTTTCTCAAAAAATCCCCAAAAAGTGAAAATATGGAGAAAAAATAAAAAAATAAAAAAACTCATAAAAAATTATTTCCATTTTTTGGGGAATTAATGGTATGAAATTTTCAGCCATATTTTAGGGATGAATTGGGCTGAAATGTAAGAGTTTTTGGCAGCCCATTTGGTGGGCATTACATGCCCATGAAACTAGGCGCATTCCTCATTTAGCTTGGGTGCATTTGCTTAGTGGAGGTGCCCACGAATGGGGGAGGTGGCAGCCTATTCTATGGCTGTCACATTGGCTGCTTTAGTGCTGCAATGGGGCAGCTTGTTACATGGAATGGGCAGCTCCATTTGCTCCATGACTTTTGCCAATCACTCGTCCCTTCCTCCCTTTACAAATGGGCCCTCCCTTGCTCATCTTCTCTATAAATACAAGGCTGCTCTCTCCCATTTGGTTAGTTGGAGTTGGAGCAGATCATTGTTGTAACTTGTTTATCTTTTGTTCATGAATAAAGAAGACTTTGGAGGTCATACTTGTGGTGTGCTTTGATAAGTGGATGAACCATCTTGTGTTTATGGAGGTAACATGTGCATAGGCTTTGTTTTTCATAGGTGTGGTGTACTCATTGGAAAGATTGGTATCAATTTATGAGATAGGTTGATTCAATTTGTTTATTGTATTAGCTTATTGATGTATGCTTGTTAAGAGGTCATGATTGTGTGTTTCATTTGTTTATGAATATGCAACAGTGATTTCCTTTGGGTATATGTCTACACTTGATCCTTGTTGGCAAAGTCTATGATGTGCAGGTGATCTTGAGTTGGAAAGCGGGATGATCTTGTTTGCTTCTTCCCATTTCTAATCTTTGTTTTGCAAATGCAGTCCCTTGCTACCTCACAAAGTCAAGCTCCAAAGCTTTTGGTTTGAGCCAAAATTTTCTCCATCTCTTTCTCTTTCTACTCTATCTAATCTCTAGTTACTGGTTACCTTTTAGAAAGAGTAATTCTTGATTTACATTCTGATATTCATACTCTTAAGTAGATCTGAAGTTACTCTAAGAAATCCGATCTGTGTCATTTACAAAGTTTATCATAACTAGATTAGATCTCTTCATTTTTTTTTCAAGCATTTTTACATTTCTTAACTTGTCGAAAAATTGTTAAATTTTAAAAAGTTTGAAAAATAGTGTTTGGATCTGATTCAAAAGTTTATTTGGCTGTCATAAGAGCTTAGAATTTGCAGCCCCTTAAGTTTGCAAAGATCCTAAGGAGACAAGCCTCACAGCTTGTCTCACTTAGTTATTTTTTTGCATTTTTACTTAGATTTTTTTTGGCTTTTTAGCAAGTGTCCCAAATACACTCTTAAACTGTGTTTGGGCATCTTTTACTAATGTTTGCTTGCTGGTTTGCAGCAATTGATGAACAGGTAGGAGGAAATGCTAGCAAAATTTTGAAGATTCAGGCCATCCAGAGCACCTAGAACTTTATTTTCTCAAACCGGATACTTTTCCTTTCCATTATTGTAAGCCATCGAGTCATTTTAAGAAGATTGGGGCACTTCTTTCACATTGTAAAAGACATATTAAACAAGAGCAAGTGGGCTAACCAGTGCCCACACCCCATCCCCCCAGGGGTGAACTGTGTCGACTCATTTTCGTGGCGTGATTTTTTACTCTAGTTTTTTCTTTTTCTTTTCGGCAATTAATTAAAATTAACTAGGACTTAAAATTAACCTCGTTGGTCCGTTCCATTGACGGGCCACGAGTTCACTCAGGACCTAGCTTTTTCCATTTTTTACAATTTTCACTTTTTTTTTACAATCCAAAACACCCCCTTGTTTTCATGAAGTAAGGTTTCAGGATAAGGGCTTGCCCGAGTACTAGCCCGAAAAGAGATTCTTGGGGTTCTAAAAAGGTAAAATTTTGGTTCTAAAATACTTGAAATTTCCAAGGCTTTTCCCCGTATGCTCTGTGGTCACTGTAGCGCAGTTTGAACATGCTGACACACATTAGAAAAAGATAAGTGACTAGTAATAGGATCTAACACACCCCAATAAACCACCTACTTGTGAAAATCCAACACAATCGATTATTCTTCTTTGGTGGGCAAATTTCTCAAAGGACGTGGGAACCCCTGGGTAGCGACCTCTTGGAAACCGTTAGACTATACCCTCGTTTGGTATAGTGTTGAACATCTCCCCGAGACTCCGATCCAGCCCACATGTCTGAGTGAGAAGCCACCTGGTTGAATTCTAGACATATTCCCAGTGCCTTTGGGTATATCGGGAATCCCCCAACCTTAATGAAAAGATCCATTACCACATTAATAATAAAATTAACCAAGAACAATCGCACAACATTGTCATATCAGTTACAAGCACTTTTTTGACTACATTTATCAGCACTGGTCTACTTGTTTATTTTCTCATGATGATAGATGTTTTATATTTTCAAATGATAATGATGATGAATGAATGAATGATATTTCTTATTATATAGTGCATTGATCTTGGTTCACAAAAATATTCTAACTCCTAGATTAGTTGTTTTGTCTTTCATAGATTAGACACCTTAGTTTTATTTTATTTTTTTGGGTACACCCCCCTTGGCTTGGCTAGGAGTAAGCTTAGACAGAGGAGTCGAGTTTCAGGTGACAACACTTGACTCTGGTTTGCCCCCTGTTATCAACTGATCTGTACAATAGTTGAAACCTCATTGAGCCGCCAGTGTTGGAACACATCAGTGTTCACTTCCAGAGTATCTGGGTTTCAGATATTTGGGTCTAGCCAGTTTTGTTTTTTGAGTCGACATGACCATGGCCCCATGGGGGTTTGTAATAAAGTGTGCTAGTAGGGTCTGAGTGGCTCGGTTCCCCATGACTGGATTAAACAACTAAGGTATTCCAGGGAGTTTTTTCACCGTTAGATTATACTTTGCCTCAGGCGAGATATAATCTCTTGGTTTTTCTCCCGCTTCCTCCAAAGCTGGAATGCCCAATTTTGGAAATTTGTGCCACGGGGGGTTATTAGAGTCCAACTATAATATATAAACCTACTAGACACTATTAGAATAAGTTTTGGTCATGTCCTAAGTCTCTAGGACCCCCCAAAAAAAATTCGAAAAATTTTTACCGGACGCGTCGGATTTGGGGTTTTTATTTTTTAATTATTTTTTAAATTTTAATTAAATTTCTCTATAGTTTAAATAGAGAAATTTGAGTCTGTAATATGTCAGTCATCCGGGGTCTGAATTTAGTGTTTGATGGCTCGTTTCATAAGCCAAAAATCACACGACCCATGGACCAGCTAAACCCAACTTTCGGATGTCAATTCAGCCTCATAATTAAAATTTTCTCTAAAAAGTCATTTACAGATAAATTATTAATTAAATTAATAAATTTGAATATTTTGGAGATATCCAAAACTCTCCAAAATAATCAGAAATGATTAAAATAAAAGGCTAAATGACATGGCAATAGACATTTATGAAGATTCCAATCAACTCCAAGTGAATCTAGTCAACTATCCAGTCACCAGAAGATTATCCACTCAAGCTAATTCGCCCTTCTTCATGCAAAAATCGATTTGATGAGTTGTCAATTGATAAATGGGTTGGTGGTTTTGCATTTAAGTCTAAGGTGGGCACCCTCATGACTCACCCAATCTCATAGCTTGGCTCCCTTTGCAAGTCACGAGTTAGTACTTACCACACTCCACTTGTCATCCCACCAACCAACTCGCCCTCCTCTTGAAGCTCACGTCATTCTTCATTAGCCTCACGTGTATCCTTGTTGTAACTTGCCTATTTGGTAGGTGATACTTCCCATGTAACCAACAAAGTCGAGCTTGCCACCTATCCATTCAACCTACCAACAAGTCGAGTTGTCATGTGAATTAGCTCTCCAAGCTTGGATTGATTTGGAATTCGACCTTCATGTCTATGCCAATTCGACCTAGGGTTTTAGCTAATGGTTCTACTATAAAGAGAGGCCCATTTGGGTTATTATCTCATGGAATTTTTGTGCACCATTACTCTGGCAAATTTGTACTAGATCATAGCAATTGCTATCTTGAAATAAAATTTGACGTTGGAGGTCCATGTGATTTGTGCAACATTGATGAATGCTTCTCTTGTGAGGTGACTTCTTTCTATGCTTTCAATTTAATGCTTATGTGATTGATCAAGTAACTAGCTTTAGAAGTCTATATTCTAGAACATATGATCTACCATTTGTGGTTTGCAATTTGGTTTATTATGTAATGTTGATCAATGAGTTATATGAATAGGACGTACTCAGTTATACTAGCATTGATATAACCTTGGTTTTCGTAGCATACTAGTCATATATTTGATCTCACTTTTGCATTGAGTTGTTTGTTTTTGAATAGGTTTTTCCAGGTGTAGGAGGGTGTGAGCTCAGCTGCATCTAGCCCATCTTCATCATCACAAGTGATTTTTAACATTGTTGTCTTTCCAGGATCTACAAGGGTTGAGGTTGTTCCAAGAAGAAGCACAAAGAGTTTTTGCTTCAAGGATCCATCCACTATTAAAAAATCTATTTCGCCTTGGTTACTTTAAGCTATCTTCTTCAAGCCCTCTTGTCTTCTCCTTGAATCCCTTGTATTGACTTGCTAAGCTCTTTCTTCCTTTGCCCTAGATCTCCTCTCTCCATCTAGCTCTCGTCCCATCTTTTTAGCTCTCTCTTTTGCTCTCGTCCACCTTAGAAAAGCTACCTTCTTCCTCTCGTCTTAGCCTTTTAATGCCTCCTTCCTCTTCTCTTTAGCCCTACCCTCTCCTTCCTTTCGTCCCACCTCTTTACCTACCTCCTTCTAGCTCTCGTCTACCCTAGGAAAGCCTTCAAACCCTTCCTCTCGTCCCATTTTAGCCTTCCCTTCTTTCTCCATTCGCCCCATCTTTTGCTACCTCCTCCTTGCATTCGTCCACCTCCATTCATTTGCTCCTTCACCTCTTCGTTTGCCCTTAGGTTTGTGCCTTCTTCCCCCTCGTCCATCCCCCTCTTTGGCCCTAAAACACAAGAAAAACAACAAAAAAGTGTTAGTCATAGTTAGTTTTGCATTTAGGCATCTTTAGTTTAGATCTCACTTGAATTTGTTTTGAATTTTGCATTTAGGATCTTGCATGTAGATTTAGATCTAGGACTTAGCTAGTTTCAAATTCTATTATTGTTTTATTTAACATTAAAGGGTGCCTTGTTAGATGATTTGAATTGGTGTAGGTGTTTTTCAAAGGAGAAGAAGAGAGAAGCTTCTAAAACAAGAAGTTAACAAGAGAACAAAAAAGACGATCCAAACCAAGACTAGTATTTATCCTTTGTAATAGCTCTTAGAAGCTTGTTTCAAGTATTTTCCAAGTTACTTCTTTCAAAGTCCCTACAAGGGTTTCATTCCCAAGGGCATTTGTACTCTCTTAATAAAGTTGCAAGTGGGGTTTTTAAGCCCCCACATTCACTTCCCCCATTTGGGGAAGTCTTGTAGTCTTCATTGAGTGGTTTGATTTCCTAGTTTAGATCTTTGATATGCTCTTAGATTAGTTTTCATTTTAATAAGTTATTTTTGTTATATTTTCCGATTTACTTACCCCCATGCTCTCCCGAGTACGGTCTTTGATATGAAAGAGATTCTTGGGTAGATTAGACTTTATTTCCTGTTTAGTATTTTATTTTTATCTTGTCATTTCTCTTCCAAGCCTTGACCAAAGTAGAGCTAACTTTGGGATCGTATCCCAAAGGGCACATAACTTTGTGGTAGCTACTCGTTCCCCCATCAACTTCTTGTGTACATCCGACTAGCTGGAAGGTTTCCAAGACTGGTGGCTTCTAGTGGTTGATCTTGTTTGGAGATTGATCCCACCTATTAGATTAAAATTTGTGTGTTAGAACACCAGATTTTTCAAGTTTCATTTTATTTGTCAAGTAGCATTGTTAGCAAATGTTTTATATCTTTCAAATCTATCACATTGTTTAATCATTTAAAGTTGAGTTATCTTGCTACTACAAACTACTTTTTGCTTCTTAAAACGAACCAAAGTCTCTTGAACTTGGCCAAATCCAAGTCAAGAGCACCCTCTATCGGAGGGCATTATTAGTCTTGCATCATTCCTTGCATTAGGCATTTGTTAATTAGCAAGTCTCTTGAACTGTGGTCATAAGATCAAGTCAAGAGCGCTCTCTGTCGGAGAGTTGAACAAAGTGCTCTAATAATAAAAAATTTCCACACATTTTTCCCTTTTAATTAATTATCTTGGTCTCGTGTCCTACACCCATATGCTCTGCCAACCGGAAACGGTTGGGCTAGTACTCAGAAAGGTGTAAGACTTGTTAATTGCATAAGTGATAACATTAATTAAAATTTTACCCAAAACCCCAACCAAGACAAAATTACTGAGTTCTTCCTAAAACAGGTGGTGCCGGGAATCCACTGTCAGACTCGAGGGCGGTCAAGCCGTAAGCACACTTGCCCTCTTTGCAATCTGTGTGCTCCCGACCTATCATCTAAAGGTTGCCAGTATTTTTTCTCGGTAAAGGTTCCACTTTTTTGAATATCCTTGTTCTTAGCCATAATAATCAAGACCACTAAAATCTTTAATTTACCAAGATAAGCTGCAAAACGTTCTCAAGAACTTTTATCTCAAACACTTGTATGAAGCAGTTCACAATCACTTTTACATTTTTGACTCCATAAGGCACTGGTCCTTAATCACAATATTTTATTTGCTTATTTATCAATATTGGAGCATTTGTATTAATCTTCGTAAAAAGTGATTTATTTCTGATTCAGTGTATCTCTCATCTTCTATTTTGCAACGTGGATTGCGTTATCTTGTTTTTCATTAAAGTATTATTGTGTCTCTCACTTTCAAAAAACTCCTAAACAACACCCATCCGCATCACAACACCTAAAAACATTTTAAACACACAAGAGCCTTAGACAACTCTTTTGTAGGGACTACCCCCCTTGGCTTCGTTAGGAGTTTGCCTAAACGGAGGAGCTGGAATTCAGGTGACAGTACCTGGCTCATTGCTTGTCCCTAAGGCCACACCTCTCTCACTTGTAGTGAAGAGACAACTTTCGAAAGATTTCCGCTGCTGGTGTGCAATCCGGTGGACAACACCCCCAAGGCCACACCAACGGCTTGAAGACTTCTGCCGCGCTTTTCCAAGTGTGAAACCAAGCGACAACAGGCCACACTATATCTTGGTATGCAGGGGTTATAGATCTTTTGGCATCTGTTGTATTGCAATGGACCAACTTCCTCCATTTAGATATTCCTTGAATGCGCTCGAACGCCTATTACCTACTAGGAAAGAGTTAAATAGAATCGCTTGAGGTGACATCTATAAACAATTCATGGAGGTCACTTGGATCAACCCTCGTGGCGGGTTACGTCCAAAGATGGCCTTTTATGTTGCACATTTCATGGATCTGAGTGATGGTCTCATTGTTTGGACCCATTAAACACTCCGCCATTGGACACATTCTCTTCATATTCCTTTAGGCCAGTTTAGAGTGGGTTCTCATCGTCTCAGAGTGGAGACAAATCACTAGATCGACCGCTTAGACAAGATCTGCCAAGTATGTCATCTTTGAGAGGTTGAGATCGAGGAACACTTCATCTTTCGATGCCCTATCTACTATGAGATTTGCGGGCGGTTCCATTGTCTTTTTAGGGACCTTCTTCTCATGGAGCTTCAGAATTTGACTAGCTTCTTCAGATATCCTGATCAAAGATGTCTGGCCTTATACTTGTAGGAGGTCCTTCGGCTTCGCTCCCTCATCCTCCAACGACATTCACGATTGGGACCAACCTCCACTCAGCGGATCACTTCCTTCTTTTCAGTGCTCCCTTCCTCTAGGGGCATCAAGCGATCGACAAATGACGACATTGCTTCTGCCCGCAAATCGATTAGGACCCGGAGGACCACCTCCATTTCAGCCTGATACCAGCGACGTGACCAGTCTTAGCCCCATCCTAGCAGCCAAACGACTTCATCCAGATCACAACAGTATGGCTCCCCACTCCATTTGGCGAACACTGCCCATTATAGCTCCTCTTCTAGTTCTTCCTTTAGACATAGTTCTATTTTGAAATTCCTTCATTCACGAGGAGAGATGCCTCTAGTGCTTCTAGTAATTCGAGTGCACCATGACATATTTACCATTCTTGTATCACAGATTCTAGATCCACTCCCCTTGTACATTTTTCTTTTGTATTGGCTCTCTTTGAGTTTCTACATCTCTCTTCTGGACCGACTCTCAATTGTTGGAGTTAAGTCTTTTCGGTTTTTAGGTTAGAGTCTTACCTCTTGTTTTAATAGGAGCCCCCTAGCGCTCTCACTTTATATTGACATCATGGTACCACACAGTCCCATTTCCCTACTTTTGTGGTCATTTGTTGAACTTTAATAAATGATCTTATCTTATCTTATTCTATGTTGTTGGGAGCACGAAGCGGGAGCGGGAGCGGGAGCGGAGCGAAAAGCGAAATTTTCAAAAGCTCTCGTTTTGGGAGCGTTTTTTATATATAGTATATATTTTAATAAATTTTTATGGATTTATATTTAAAAAACATGTAGGATGTTCAATTAGTTATAGAAAACATGGAATAAACCATATAACATCAATCATCAAGTAGTTATAACTTATAACATTATCATCAAATGATCAACCATAACTTTTATAAGAGCTTGGCAAAGAAGGGAGGTACCATAACATTGTCATCAGATGATCAACCTAGTAAAGGAGCTTTTAGTATAGAAGAGGTAGGGAGCGCCTTGGGAGCGTGCTTCCAAAACTGGGAGCGTTTTGAGAGCAAGCTTCGGGAGCGGGAGCGAGGGGGTAAGGGGCACTCCCACGCAACATGTATCTTATTTATCTTATCTTCTGTTTGGGGCCAAAGTAGACATACTATTGTTCCTTATGTATGATAGGGATTCTGGTGTGCCCCCTCTTTGGTTCCTAGCCATGTTGATCTTCATGTACATCTATATTGATTTTTAATGAAATATCATTTTAACAAAAAAATAGTTTTAGAAGTACTTGGAGGAAGGAGATTTAATTGCTATAAGCTCATGTGACTTCGCATTTTTTTGTGTTTCTGTAGGATAACTAATTATGGTATTGTTACCCCTCATATTGTATGAGGATCACACTTGTGATTTTCATCACATCACCTGTGAAATTTTTCTCAAGGATTGAGCTTCCAGTTCTTCATGGCTAGATGTTTGGATGGGCAGGGGGTCTTGAATCAGAGATGGTGCTTCTTCATGGTTTAGTGGTGAGTGGTGACCATGGTGGTTGATTGAGAGGTTTGATGTGATGTGTTCAAAGTGTTAATTGGTGAGTATGACGTGCCTAAGTAGTAGGATTGCTCATAAAATTATGCACTCCTTAATTGATTATTAAAGGGTTGAATGACTAAGTATAAAAGCAATTATTTAACACTTAATTATTTAATGGAATGGGGAACTCATCAACTTAGGGTCTCCCTAAGTTTGAAGTGTTAATAATTGCACTTTTGAAGTAGTGTATTATAATTAAAGTGTCTTACCTTGGGTTTTCTTACTTGGGTCATTAATTTAAGTAAATCAATGAAAATAATTTTATCACACTAATTAGCCAAAGTACCTAAAGTTTGCTCTTTAGATTAATTAAATTATCAATTGAAGAGGGGGGCACTAGGCACTTATTGACATTCAATGGAGGATTATTGTTTGAATGCCGTAGGGGATTTGAAAGCACTTGACACATGGGGGACCTTATCATAACATAACTTGTGGAGTGCTAACCTTTAATGGAGGAATTTGATGGATGTTTTGTTGATTTGAGTACCACTTCCACATTTCTTGAGGAGGATAACTACTATTGGCACTTTCCTTAAAGGGTGCACCTCTCCCAACTATTCATTCATGAGTATTCTCACATGTATTGGAGGTTGGATGCACAATAAATGAAGTAACGAGAATTTGTTGGGAGAGTTCCCTAGATTTAATGGAGAAGTTGGAGCCACACATGCCACATGGAAAGCTTCTTTGCACATTTTTCAAGGGTGCACTTGTTCTCGTTCCTTGAAGTGCACACTTATGAGGAAATAGAATATCATTTGCTTGGTCAAACACTTTGGGATCTTCCACATGTGTGGACACATGTGTCTTCTTGTGGAGCATTTTTTGTCAATCATTCAAAGGAAGGGTGTGCCCTCTTTCCTTGAGCCATTTGGGAGGTGGTTTCTAACTAATTACATATGTTTATTCATTCTTGAAACTTTCTCATGAAGTTAGTTACTTGTAACAAGTTACAACTGAGTCTAACCACTTTGGATATTATTGGAGAGTTTGTTGAGAGAATTGTGGGTCTAGAAGAGAGAATTATTATTTATTATAAAGGAAGTTGAGCTACACTCTTTATATAAGAGTAGCCCTTCCTCATTCATTTTGATTGTTGGATTTTGGAGTTTTCCTCTCGTTGGAGCTCAATGGATATATTTTCTTGGAGCATATGTGAAATGTAAGGGTTCCTATCCTATCAATGTGAGGTGTATGTTTCAATTTGTAAATGTTGTTAGTGATGTGTAGAATTGCTTGAACTTGCGTTTTTTGTTGGTCCATATGAGAAGGGTATGTCTACCATGCTAGAAGGTTTTTATGTGAGGAGTCTCTCCTACTATTTCCCTTTTATGTCTTATGCATGATTGTATTAGCTTGCTCCTATCATCTTCTAGAGTTATTGCTTGTAATACTTCATTGTGTAGGTCACATCCCATTAGCAATGGTTTGATGTGGCACCTTTTGTTAAATTTTTGTAGTAAGGAAAGGTGATTCTGCGTGATTAGATCTTGAGGAGAGGATCTAGCACATGGTTTTGATGGCCCATGGTTTTGACCATAGTTTGCATGTATAAAAGAAGAAGCCTACCTCATTGTTTAGACACACAAGTGATCTTCACTCACTGTGAGAGAGAGAAGGGTCTAAGTGTGGTAGTGAGCTATAGCGAAGGTGCGCTATAGCAATGATTCTTTATATTTCTGTCCAATAGTGACCAAGAAGAAGAAAAAAATCAAGTTTGTTGGTTTTTCCTAGAGGCAGTGGGGTTTCCAAGGTAAATTCTTGTGTTTTATGTGTGGATGTATTTCTTTTATTTCTGTTGTGTATTCTTTTATGAGTGTTTCAGTTTATTATTATTCAGTTTTGTTGAAGCTTATAATAATAAGTAACTGGTAACCTAAGCTAAATTTACATGGTATCAGAGCCAAGTTATTTAGACAACCCTCAAGGGAAGGTGTTTTTTGAAGATTGAATTCTCAGGTCTTTAAGGATCAATATCAATGGCATAAGAAAATTGCCAAGCATGTCTCTCCAGTACAAAGTCTAAGGATGTTTGGTATATCGACAGTGGAGCATCCAGTCATATTACCGTACACAAGCATTATTTCGGCAACCTTGAAGAACGAAAGCTTGTTTTTGACATTTTGCTGGGAGATGATTATGCATACAGACCTACAGGAATAGGGACTGTAAAATTTGAGAGGGAGTCCGATAGGGCCCTCTTCCTAGCAAATGTTCTCTACGTACCAGGGATGAAGAAAAACCTAGTCTCTGTATCAACTTTGGAGGATAAAGGATATGAAGTCTCCTTCAGGGATCAAAGGGCTTATATCAAGCCCAAAGGACTAGGCAAGAGCGCAGATCAAGTCATTGGAGTTAGAAAGGACAAGTTATACAAGTTACAGTTTGGCTCACATTATGCACTGGCCAACACCAACGATAGTCATGACTGTGAACTGTGGCATAGACGAATGGCCCATCTTGGTAATGGAGCATTCAAAGTATTAAGATAGATCATGACAGGATTGCCTCCTTTCAGCATAGAGCACCAAGAAGTGTGCAAAGGATGTGCCCTAGGGAAATATGTCAGAATTGCATTTTCGAAGAGTGACACCAGGTCCAAAGGAGCCCTAGATCTGATATACTCAGATATTTGTGGGCCCATGTCCTCCCCATCCATTGAAGGGAAGTTTAAGTACTACATCAGTTTCATTGACAAATTCTCCAGGAAAACCTGGATCTATTTTCTGACAGGAAAGAAACCAAGAGAAGTTCTTAGGAAGTTTTAGGAATTCAAGGCCCTTGTTGAGAATCAGAGAGGGTGAAGGATAAAATTCCTCAAGACAGATAATGGAGGCGAGTACACCTCAAATGCGTTCAAGAAGTTTTGTGCAGAGGCAGGAATTAAGAGGGATCTAACAGTGTTGTTATCACACCATAGTAGCTAGGCTACTGTTATCACACAATCTCTAGTTGAAGGATAATGAGTGTCCCAACAGGGATGGCAGAGGGTGAACAGCTAGAATGGTGTAACCAGCAATAGCCAAATCCTCCGTTCTAGGAACGAAAGTCACACCGGATAGGGCTACTGTCACTTTAGACAAGGCACGTAGCCAAGTCAGGGGGGAGACCCCGCTCAACTAGTGATGGTTGAGAGACAAAACACATCCAAATCCCAAAGATAGAAAGAAGTAAAGGGAGGAAATGAGTGTTGATTAGGTCCTAAGTCTAGTTCCAGCCAGTAGATGGACACATATAGTAAAAATAGGAGTGATGTAGAAATGACCAGCAATCAAATGTAGTGAGATAGACTGATTAAATTAGTGATTGTATGGTTGAAATAGACTAGGGACATACAGTAAGCTAGAAGTGAAGGAATGGATTGATGTTGCCCAAGAAGGTGAGTTAAGCAGTGAAATGACAAACTAGGGCAGCAATAAAATGGTGATTTAAAACACTTCTAGCAATTGGTAGTTTGATTTCTGAACGTAAAATGACGATTTGAGACCGATTCTAAACTACCCAAAACCCCAAACTGACCCAAACAATCAGAAGAGAAAAACGCCCCAGGTGAGGCGTTTTTGCCAGGTAGACCAGTGCTAAATCTATGGCTAAATGGAGTCTAAAAGAAATGAAACTTAGGATATGGCCTTTTAAGGGTGTTTCTTTTGAAGTAAAACAAATTCCTACGGTGAAATCTTAAGTTTTGTATTTTTATGGGTTTTTATATGGGGTTTCTGCTCAACACACACAATGAAATTTAAAATGCAAGAGACCAGCAAGAAGGACCTACTTAAGAATGAAAAGATGGACAAGATTGCCGAAGACTAGCCCTCCAAACTCAGTTGTTAAGTTGTAGCGTGCTCCCTTTGGCGTTTTGAGCTCCTAGTGGCCAAATTTGCCCTAGCTACCTGCCACAAACAAGATCAAGTTAGTGTGTGCAGCAAATAACAAGTAAAACCAGCAAGTAAATGACTGAAAATGAAAAAAATTGAAAGGCAAAAAGCAATAACAACTCCCTTTGTTGATACTCTGAAGAATTGGAGCAATTGTGGGGTTCCCACTCCAAAAACTGCGCCCTCCTCCAGCTGTGCTCTTCACCTGCAAATCGTTGGCCAAGGACAAGATGGAAACATTGCACTAACAACTCAACAAAGCCAAGAAAGACTAGATATCAGTCAAGCAATACATATCCATCCATAAACTCTCAAGAAACTCGGTGGAAAAATGGCTCTATATCATCAAAACTCAAGTGTACAATGTGCCAAGAGAGGGAGAAATGGGAGAGCATCTCTCTTAAGTAGAGATTGCCTCCTCTCAAAACCTAATTCCCTCCAAAATGGAGGGCTGGGATCAATCCCCCATCAACCAAAACGAATGGAGGAGATCTCTCCAAGAGGGGGTGCGAATTGCCCAAGTGAAGCGCACAAGTGGAGGAGGGGTCCCTTGTAGGGCCCATACAAACATCAAATAACATGCTAGGGGGTGTCTATATGGTGTTTTAGCCACCTAGCTAATACATCAAGGTTCCACACAACATGGAACACCCAAATCGAATTTGCCCAAGTGAAGAAAAACGCCCCCATGGGCAATTTTTCCACCTAGGTGAGCTGGGCAAGAGAGGGCCCCACAATGCACAAAATCATGTCCAAACATTACCAAATTACCTTAGAAATCACCCTTGTATTAGCCAGCCTTTGATTTTTACCCTTTGCTATAGTTGCCTCTGTCAATTTTTGATTTTCCATGTATTTTATTGCTGGTTAATATTGCTGAAGGAGTAAATTGGGATTTTGACCCACTTATAGTGCCCGGATTGTCGAATCGTCTATTGCAATGCGATCGTGGACCCCAAAAATAGTAGATATGGTCACTTGAACGACCACGATCCATCACTTAGGCACTGTTTGCCCAAAATCCACGATTTTTAATTAAAACAGGTCATTAATGACCAATAATAATTAAAAATTTCATCGTTGCTTCAACTTTTCCAAAATCTGATGCTTAGAGGTTCATATGGGACCCCAAGAGAATACAAATGACCAAAATTGAAATCTCGATCGCAATATTTTTTCGGGCCCATTTTTGGCCTAGTCAACCTAGTTTGACCAAGTCAAATCTGGTCAACATCGTGCTGGCTGAATACTTGTATGCAATATGAAGCGATAGGCTTCCTTATACATGTTAGTACATTTCTAAACAATAAAATGTCAATATGGTGATAAAAAATACATAATATCTTAAAAACACGAGGCCCATGGTGAGGTGGGCCCACCACATCCAAAAGACTCAAACTAGTATGCACAACCTATATAGACTTGACCACCTAGCTGACTTTGGGTGAGGTGGAAAATAAGGTGAAGGATAAGAGATGACAAGGACTAAGACCACGTGACCCTTTGGATAACTCAGGAAAGTGGGGTCCACTGAGATAAGCATACCAAGACAAAACACGGGGAAGGGCGGTGCCTCACAAATGGGTATTGTGCAGGGAAACCGCCACTGGTCATCTAACAAGTACCTCACAACTCACATCCTTGCCTTAATAAGACTCCGTGAGGATCTTTTCTAGAGCCGCCAAACTGGGTGTCCGACAAACCGTAACTATAAGTGAGAGAAGTGTGGCCTTGGGGGCAAGCAATGAGCTAGGTGCTGTCACTTCAATCCTAGCTCCTCCGTTTAGGCTAACTCCTAACGAAGCCAAGGGGGGTAGTCCCTACAAAGAGTTAACTATGGCTCAATGTGTTTTTAAATGTTTTTTAGTGTTTGGTGATGCGGATGGGTGTTTTTTAGGAGTTTTTTTATGACGATGACCACAATTACAGAAATGAACACAAGATAACGAGCAATCCACGTTGCGTTATAAGAATATAAGATCAACAGTATATCAAAGACTTGAAAAATGAGATAGCATCCACAGATAAATGATTTTAAAAGGACAAATGGCCCAACAATATAGATATATGAAAAATACAACAAATAGACCAGTGCCTTATGGAGTCAAAACTATGTATAGTGTTGGGGGATGCTGAAAAGTAAGTCTTTGAATGTAGCTGTTCGTGAGATCGTTGTGCAAATTATCTTTGTAAATTGTAAGTTTTAGGTGGTCTTGATTATTAGGCTAAGAACAAGGATATCAAAAGTCCGGAAATAGTACTGGTAACCTCTTAGATGATAGGTCGAAGCCACCAAGATTGCAAAAGGGTAAGTGTTCAATTGGCTTGACCACCCTTGAGTCTGACAGCGGGATTTCGGCACCACCTGTTTCAGGAAACAACCTCAGTAAATCTCGAAAGCAACGCCGGTTCGTTGGTCGGGGTAAAATTTTATTAAGTTACCGCTTATGAAATTTAGCAAATCCAACACCTTTCTAAGTACTAGCCCAACCCTTTCAGGTTGGCAGAGCATACGGGTGTTGGATAATCAACCAAGATAAATTAATTATGAAGGGGTGTGAGTTGGAAAATTTTATTATTAGAACACAGTTCAACTCTTTGATAGAGAGCGCTCTTGACTTAGTCTTAAGACCAAAGTTTAAGAGACTTTAATTAATCTAAATGCCTAATTCAAGGGAAATGCAACAACTAAATGCTCTCCGACAGAGAGTGCTCTTGACTTGGATTTGGCCAAGTTCAAGAGACTTTAGTTCTTTTTATGAAATAGAAGCAATTGTAACTTGAAGAACAAAAATTAAGCTCAAGAAACTAAAAGTGAAATGACAGATATTTAAAAGAAACAAGATGATTGCAGTAATAATAACTATAAAAGACTTAGTGTTCTACCAAACAAGATTAATCTAAAGGTGGGATCTACCTCCGAACAAGGTTGATCACTAGAACCACTAGTCCTTGAGACTTTCCAGCTAGCTGAAACTTCAACTAGGAGACTAATGGGGAACGAGAAGCTACCACAAAGCTATGTGGCCTTTGGAATGCAATGCCAAAGTTTGCTTACTCTAGACAATACTTGGAAATGGAGTATAATGAGATAAGAGTCTAAACTAAAGCATGAAAGAATAAAGATCTAAACTAGCAAAGCACAACACTCTTCCCCGAATGGGGAAGAAACACCCAAAAAAGGGGAGGACTCCTCCACTTTGCCTTTTATTTATTTATTACAAGTGTCTTTGGGAATGAGACCCCTTGTAAGGACTTTTCAAGAAACTAAAACAAATTTATGAAAAGAAAATGCTTGAAGCGCTTAATGGCTTTTACAAAAAAGGAGAGTATGTATTGAAACTTTGTCTTCTCTTGGTTTGAAATTTCATAGTTTGGATCTTTCTTAGTTTTGGTACTTGGTTTCAACTTTTCTCTTTGGTTTGATCTTGCTTTCCAAAAGCACCCTCCCTCCTTCAAAGTAACTGTTATCACACCATAGTAGCGGGGCTACTATTCTTGTTCAGCAGATATCTGCACATTCCAGAGCTCCCATTATTCCAGAGCATGGCTATATATTTTGGATCACTCATGATCAGAGCAGTATATTATTTAGACCTGGTGTCAAGGCTGAGCCTTGAGAGTTCAGATTTGATGACTAATGTGACCCTTTATCCCATACAGTTTCAGTTCAGTGCCTAGAGATGTATTGCAGCAGTGTTTCAGATGGTTCATGATGTTTGTTATTATGATGATGTTGTATGATCTATGGATATGTTATCACTGACTGTGGATTATTATCTTGTTGATTTAGTCATGATCACAGCATGTGCTTGGTATATTATTCCTGATGTGGCAAACTGTTTAACATGAACTATAAATCATAAAATGGACGATTGCTTGCACATTTAGGTCATTTAACAAAACCCACTGGTTTTTCACCTTACATAGATATGGTCTTTCCCGACACCAGTTGTCTGCTAGTGTAGGCTCCATATTCACTTGACTCCATCCATACATGACCTTCCTGTTTGACTTTAAACCCTGACTTGTCTCATTTGACTTTCTGATACCGAGGACTTCCCCATTTTTCTACCTCTGTGTTTGGACCGCATCCCTGTTTATTCAGTGTCTCGGCTCTGAGTTGGTGACAAAACTTGCCTTTGGTGAGTTGGATTGTAGGCCTAAATCATTCTGGTTGGTTGTCCCGATGTTTGGCATTGGCTTGAACTCCCCCTAGTCACTTGAGATGTTGTTGGCTAAAACTGAAAGCTCATGTTCTACCTATGGAAACTTAAAAAATTCGCCCATAGAAATAAAAAAAGGGGCAAGAGCGATGAACAGCTAAAAATACTCCTCGAAGAGTATAAGAAAGGTCCAAAAAGCAATGGTTCTTAAAAGCTATATCTAAACAATTGTTGACCTTATAAATATTTGAAAAACATGCCCTGGATGCAAGCTGCAACTAGTTGTGCTTCTCAGCACATCTGAAATCCGAAGGGTTATGTAGGCCAAAAAAGCCATGGAATAAAATGGAATGATCCTAATGAACCTGGATCAACTTGATGTAGACATGATGCCTAAGTTGAATAAGCACTCTCTAAACAACTTATCCATTTGTGAGACACAGCCATCCCCCGTGTTCTTTTGTCCAGCACAGAGTTTGTAGCTTTCCCATTTCTCCCAGTCCAAAGTATTTTTGAGTTAAGTTAGACAGGTCAACCCCTTGGCCCAACCTTGTTCCTAGCCTTCATCCTTCACTAGCAGTTTGACCATGTCCACTGGGTGAGTTTGTCATTTGAACTATTGTGCAAGTAATTTTATATAACAACGGAATGTGCTAACTTAATTAATGCCACTGAATGGATGTTATACTTTGAGCTTAGCTGTGAGAATGATTAGAGAAGCATTGTCTTAGTCTACTGATGTGATTTATCCTTGGTTGTATATTCTTGGGATCCGTGATGATGTGGACCATGTATGGATGATTATTGATGATGATTGATGGGCCCACATGTTTGATGATGATATCATATGATGCACATATGATGCAGATGATGTTTGATCCAGTTCAGCAGGTTTATTACTACTTCAGATCAGCAGATTATACATTGTCCATATATGGTGGACCCTACAGCTAGCCCATTAGGACAACCCATGGTGTATGAGTACACATTTCTAGTGGATTTGGGTCTTCTGGATCCAATGAGACACTTATCTTTCAGTTCCGGGCACTTCTGACAGTGATTGGTGCAGTTTTACACTTGTTGACCAGATTTGGGGCTGATTTCCCAGCCTGAGCAGCAGGGGCCCCGAGAGGCCAGTTCACCTAGGGCGCTGATGATGGAGGGGGTGGTCCAACCACTTGTTTTTACCATTTACCCCCCCTTCTGGAGAGCTTGGTGGGCTCAGATGGACAGCGCTAGCACCCTAGGAGGCAGTTTTGGCACTTTCACAGTTCCCGAGGCAGTTAAAAAATGGGATAAAGTGGTCACTGAGGAAATCGATTTGGGCAATTGAGGCAAGGTTTTGGCATTTGGTTTTCACAGAGGTCTTCCAGGGTGGCATCACTATCTTCCAGTCAGTTTTCACCATGTGGGTATGCCTAGATTGATCACAGGAGGACATTTACTGCTTGACTGTCATGGATTCTGAGGACAGTTTTGGTCATTTATATTATATTGGACATATTTTATTATTTTATTGTGCCTTGGGGATGAGCTAGTAAGGATTGATGCCTCCTAGCCCCACCATGTGTTTATATTATCATGTCCTAGTCATCATGAGGTGGATTTTGGCACCTATTCTTCTCTAGTGGATGACGTCACCCCCCTTTTTGTACCATTTAGTGGGGGCGCTATTGTTATATTGAGTGATCCATGTGATATATTGTTATGGGTCATCTTAGCCATTGATTGTATGATGAGATCTTTTAATCTCAACCACTCATTTGATGTAGTATTGTAGAGTGGTATAGGGTTTTGGTCTTTATTATCCTATATAAGGAGGAGACACCCCATTGTAAAGCTCACCTTTGGAGCTCTGGAATATTGGAATAGAAGATTTTTTGTGGAGCACATCTCTCTTGCATTGTGGATTCTCTTGCATATTGAATATACAGTATCTCTTCTATGTATCATTGTGGATTTTGGTGCTTCTTCCAATCTTTTGACAGGAAAGTCGAATTGGTGGAGAGGAGGGCGACTTCATGAGGGTTATTGTTGGAGGGATCCACATATTCTCTTTTGGGTTGATCTTGTGACAGGGAGTATCATTATTGTATCTTTGTGACATAGTTGATGCTTTCTATTACATCTTTCTACCATTTTCATAATCATCTTGCTTGACTTGTTTCTTTGATCTTGTCTTGTAGGAGGAGGACGATTTGGCTATCTTGGAGAAGGACGTTTTGGTTGGAGCTCTTGGATCTCATTCTTGAATATACACATAGGAGAATGCTATCAATTTGCAAGGTGGCCATAAGCAATTGAGGTAAGATCTACAAGGTATGTGCCTCTTTCATCCATTCTATCTTCATTGGTCATAAAACCCTAATTCATTAAAAAACCAATTTTTGTATTTCTTAGATCTACTTAGATCTAGCCTTGCTCTTGAGAAGATATTGAAAACCCACCTCTATAGCATCCACCCCTAGTTGGATCTATAGTTTGGTGGTGATTGGCTTAAAATTAACCCACTTTTCAAGGCAAAAAGCCCTCTTGAACCCAAATCGCACTTCCTAATGAGAGGCTTGTTTGGTTAGATCTAGCACATGGGTAGGTGAGATCCCACTTGATTTGCAATCTAGACACTTGATAACCTACCCCCAGATTCTTACTTTGGTGAAATCTACCTTGTGGACATCTTTCCATGTTTTAAGGGTTTAAAACCCTCTTTTGAATTTCTTGGCACCTCAAAACTCAGATCTACTAAGATCTAGCCCTTGGATTGACTTGATTTTTTGGACATGCATAGATCGGGGTACTAGCCACTTGGATCTACAATTTGGTGGCCATTGGGCTTGATTTGGTCCACTTAACCCTTGTTTTAGCCCTCCTTGAGCAAAGTCCCACTCCCTTGGGTAAGTGAGTTTGCCCACTTTGAGGAGGTGGGTGTGTGAGATTTTCATGGATTTGGAATGCCCATACCTTGAAACCTAGGTCTAGACTGTCTTTTTGTCACGATCCGCCTTGGGGGTAGCATTCCTTGTTTCAAGGGATTGTGGTCCATTTAGGGTTATTACTTGAAAACCTAGATCTAGCAAAATCCAACCATTGGATCTCATTTAACCCACTTGACTTGGCTTCTAGGTGTCCCGATCTACACTTTGGCATACTTTTTGACCCCATTAGCCCATCTAACAAGGCACTAGTCCTTCTCTAAAGCAAGTCGCACTCCTTGGGAATTGTGTCAAACCTTAGATCTAGTACATGGGTACTCCTAGAATCAACTTAGATTCATAGATCTAGCCTTTATCCAACCTATAGTACCAACTTCACACCTAACTTCACCTTGTGGGCCTACCTAGAACCATTTCACACTTCCCAAGAAAACAAGACCCACTTGTGTAAACATATGGTACTATACCTAGTCATCATACCCCATCATGTGGCCTAAACCATACATAGGTTGAAACACTAACAATCTCTTACACCACCTTCAACCATACCTTAACTTTTAGGTCCATTTAGCCTTGCATCGGTTTCCGTAACTCGTCATTTACCTACCCTTAGAAACCTTTGTTTGGATCCAATCAACTGTGATTGGGTATAGGGTCTCCCCCTTGGTCTAGTTACACCTTGACCTAAAGCGAAGAGTGCCTCGGTTGACGTGACTCCCACCTTGCATTGGGAACCATGGCATCTCTTGGGTCACCTCTTTAGTTGCCTGCCTCCTCTACCGTCCCGGATGGGATACCTCTAGGGGCAACTACAAGTTGTGTGATAACAGTAACCTACACAAGCTCAAAAGAGATCTCAACAAACACCCATTAGATGTTAGTGAAAATCAAAGAGAACTTGAAACTACTTAGATCTAGGATTTATAAAAGGACTTTTAAAAGCTATGTGCATGAGATTTTATTTCAAAAAAGTGCATAAATGTAAAACGGACCAGCAAACAACATATGCCTAAAAGATGCTAGGAATGAGATCTAAAACATAAAAAATTTGAAATATTTTTGTGTAAGAAAAAATCTATCCTTTGAATAAGGAAAGAAAATTCAAACAAGTGCAAGCTACATGCAATATTTCACTACCCTATATGCTCAATAAACTTTTTGAATGCAAGATCTAAACTTCTAATATGAGATTTTAACTACTATGAGATGCAAATAAAGAGATCTAAGATTAAAACCTTGAAACTTTTTATGAGATTTGAATACTTCAAGAGACTAGATGCAACTTAGAACAAATAAACTAACCACTAACTCTAACTTGTTTTTTGTGTTTTGTGTGTAGTGTTTAGGCTCTTCCAAGATGGATGAGAAGGGAAGAGAAGGAACAATGATGAATAAACCCAAAAGCAAGTAGAAAAGAGCCCTAACTAGGGTGGACGAAAGGAAGAGATGGTAGGGAAAAATGGAAAAAGAGTAGGAAAAACGAATGGAAAGGGAGAAGGTGGATGAGGAGGAGTGAATAGAATGAGATGGGAGGCAAAAAGATGAGGACAAAAGAAGGCAAGAGGGAGGTGAAATGGCTAGAAGAAGAAGGCTTAGCAAGATAAGGGCAAAATGGAGATCAAAGAGAAAAATAGAAGGTTTTGAAGAGGTAAACCCTTGAGAACAATGTAACCAAATAGAAGTTTGTTGAATGTTGATGAAAAGCTAGATCCTCTCGTTTCTCAAGTCCATAAAGCTTGAAACTCCTTTAGCCTTATGTGGAGTGAAGATGTACCTGCAAGAACCTTAAGCTTTGGGCAATATATGTAAAACAAGAATATTTAAGCGAAAAGAACTAGATACATTGTTTACTTGTGCTAGATTGTTAGCCCTCTTGAAACAACATCTACAACTTAATAATCTCAAATAAAAATGCAAAACAATATCACCTCGTTTATAAGGTGAAGCAATGGCCACCAAGAGCCTCCACGTTTTGACCTCCAAAGTCTCAACTTTATTAATAATCAAAATTGTTTACAAAATCTCCAGAGTTTCTTTGCTCAAAAGTCCATCCTAAGAGAGGAGGAATACCTCTCTTTATATAACAAAAGACAAATCCCTAGCTACCCTAATTCGAATTGGCATGATGGAAGCCAATGGTACCTAACATACGTCGAACTCCCAATCAACATCTAGTCACAACCAATCAAAATCCATGTCAATCAAGCTTGGAGTGCTAACTCCAATCCATAACTCGAACTAGCATTGAATTAGGGTGGGGCGGTGGCCTCCACCTAGGCAAGACGCCCCCCATCCCATTCTTGGAATAATCACCATCCATTTATCATGTGCCATGTGGAAAACTCGAGCTCCAAAGGGAGTTGACATGAGCAAGCTTGGATATGGCGTGAGTGTTTAGTAGGTGGCTTGGAGTTTAACCATACTTTGATTGCAATCTTGGTAGTTGAGAGTGGGAGGTGGCCTCCACCTAGGCAAGGCGCCCCCACTCCCATTAAATGTAACTGAATCACCAACCAAAACTCATTTAATACCCATTCCACATCACTAAATCGAGGTTGCATGCATGGAGGGCGAATTTTCCTGAAGTTAATCTCTTGTGCTCACTGGAGAGTTGACTGAAGCTCAGTGGAGTTGATTGGAATCATCTTAAATGCCAGGTTCCATGTCAAATAGCCTTTTATTTTATTCAAATTGACTTATTTTGGAGAGATTTGGATTATCTCCAAAATATTCAATTTTATTATTTTCATTTATAATTTCTCTGTAACTGGGTTTTTTGAGAAATTACTAATTATGAGGCCTAATTGACATTCGAAACTTAGGATAAACTGGTCCGGGGATCATGAATGATTTTTGGCTTAAGGTTGAAGCCTTCAATCACTGAATTCGGATCTCGAATGACTGACATATTAAAAAATGAAATTTCTCTATTTAAACTATAGAGAAATTTATTAAAAATTTAAAAATAATTAAAAACTCAAATCCAACGCCTCCGGTAAAAAAATTTCAAAATTTTTTCTGAGGGTTCTAGAGACTTAGGACATGACTAACCCCTATTCTAATAGTGTCTAGTAGGATTATATACATTAGTTGGACTCTAATAACCCACCATGGCTAAAATTTTCAAAATCGGGCATTCCAGCTTTGGAGGAAGCGGGAGAAAACCTCATCGATTATAGCTCGGCTATAGGCAAAGTATAATTGACAAGGGAAAAAAATCCCTGGAATACCTTAGTTGCTTAATCAAGTCATGGGGGACCGAGACACTCAGAATCCTACTAGCACACTTTATTACAATCCCCATGGGGCCATGGTCATGTCAACTAAAAACAAAAACTGGCTAGGCACAAATGCTGGATCATCTGATACACTGGAGTACAAACATTCATCATGTTTGTCAAATGGTGGCTCTTTAGACAATCCAACTATGGTACAAATAAGTTGGTAACAAGACTCTAGGGGACAATCTTGAGCTTGTCCCTTGCTCCCTCTCACCTTCTTTTCCCGCAGGACTAGGTGAGGAAATAACCACCACAAAGCTGATATGTACGGCTGACCTGTGTCCATGTGTGTTTACAAACACATTGCATGGATTTTACATTTACATTTCATACTTAGCCATTTTTGTCTAGATTTTACATTTACAATAGCCTTTTTGGCTTGCTTTACATTTCTTCATTTCTTCATTTTACATCAACGCCCTTTTGGGCTACATACATATCTCAATAGATATAATCAAGGTGCGCATACTGCAGAGTAATGGGGGCGAGCATAAATGCTTCGATGACCAATAGGGAACACCCGGTGAGGCTACACACTCCTATACTGCATTGCAACATCGGGGGCAACCGACAAGAGCAAATCCCAGGTTTGAGAGAGCATCTCACACACTAAAGAGCCGAGGCACAAAAGACAGGGAGTCATGGCATACTCAGAGATCAGTGGGGAAGGGGATCCTCAAGGTCACAGATCAGAATCCAAGTCGGGAAATATCAATCATGAATGGGTCGGATGGGTGGAGAGAGTGAAGGTGGAACCAAAGTCAGCTGCCTAGGGGGACTAAGTGACCAAGTCTATACCAATAGTGGGAATGTGATCTGGTGTGCATGTACAGGAGCCTACAGAAGGGGGTGGACTAACATCACCAAGGGCCCAACAATACATCATAATGACAACTAGATCACCGTATCAAACATCTCATGCAGAGTTAGTGTACTATCATGTATAAACAAGTCTAATCAACAACATAAGCAGTAAAACATCAAATGCTATACCTGCCGCACCATATACCTGCTGCTGAAGTTGACTCTGAAGCTGGATCTCTATTGAATCCGGGCAATAAGTGGCCAACCAGCAATACTCTGTACTCTCAATCAAAAATATGGCTAGGCAACTGTCTCAATGGGCTTATGCAAATCCTGGCAAAGAAGGGTGACTCTGTAGGCAATAATGTATACATGTCTGGACAATACCATAAAACCATCTGTCCCCACTGATATGTCTACTCGGGGCAATCTGAACAAAATTGTGTGCCTCCTATGAAGGCATCCGATCTCTGATATGGAAAAAAAAGTATAGTATGGTCCCTGACCACACAATCTGTAGCATGGTATCTCCAGCTAACATGGATGTGATAACAGCTACTATTCTTCCTGAGCAGATATCTACACTTTCCAGAGCTTTGCTTCTCCAGAGGTCAGCTATGATGAGTAGTGTATTTGGGATCACTCACAGATCAGAGCAGTATATATATCAGACATTGAGTAGACCTTATGCCAAGGCTAAGCCTTGAGAGCTTAGATTTGATGACCGATGTGACCTTTGTTCCATACAGTTTCAGTTTAGTGCCTAGAGTTCCAGATATTATTGCAGCAATGTTTCATTTATTTATGGATGATGATTATTGATATGATATGATGTGACCTATGGACTTGTGATTATTATCATGGATTATTATCTTGTTGCTTTAGCCCTATTCATAGCATTGACTTGGTATATAATTCATGATGTGGCAGTACTATTAAATAAATGAAATGAAATATCTTGGTTGTGTTAAATAATAAATTGGATGTATTACTTGCACTTAAAGGTTCATTGACTATACCCATTGGTTTCATTACCCTCTACTGAGCATGAATATGGTCTTCCATGATAGTTTTGTTTGCTAGCTTAGGCTTCATCATACACTTGACTCCATCCATCCATGACTTTCCCTATTTTGGCTTTATCCTTGATTTGCTTTTTTGACCATTGATATGGAGGACTTCCCTTTTCTGCCTCTGTGTTGGATCGCATCCATGTTTGCTTTGAGTCTCAGCTCTGAGTTGGTGACAGAACTTGCCTTTGGTGAGTTGGATTGTATGCCTAAATCATTTTGGTCGGCTGTTCCGATGTTTGGCATTGTGCAGAACTCCCTCTAGTCACTTGAGTTGTTGTTGGCTAAAACTGAAAGCACATGTACTACTTATATTGGAAATGTATTATGAAAGCCTGTGAACTTGAAATTCTAGAATGTGTTTCTTAACACACGTGAATAAAGGCTAAAGCAATGAACTGCTAAAATACCCCGTGAAGGGTATAAAAAGGTCCAAAAAGCAATGGTTAAATAAATGCTATATCTAAATATTGCTGGCCTCATGATTGTAAATATGCCCCAGATGCAAGCTGCGATTAGTTGTGCTTCTTAGCGCATGTAAAATCCCAGAGGGGTCATATATGCCAAAAAGGCCATGGAAATAAATGAATGATCCTAATGAACTTGGATTAGCTTGATGTAGACATGATGTTGAGGTTGAATAACCACTCTCTAAACAACTCACCCATTTGTGAGGCACGGCCCTTCCCTTTGTTTATCTTGTCTAGCACAGTGTGTAGCTTCCCCCTCTCCCCGTCCAAAGTATCTCTTGGTTGAATTGGTCAAGTCAAACCCTTGTCCTAGCCTTGTTCTTAGCCATCACCCTATCCAAGCAGCTAGACCATGTCCATTGGTGAGTATGTCTTTAAAGCTTTGGTGCAAGTAAAATATAAATAACACCAAAATATCTATGTATTAACTGCCACTTGATTGATGTTTGTACTTTAAGTTAAGCTGTGAATATGGTTAAAGGAACATGTCTTAGTCATTGGTTATGATCTTGTCCTTGGTTATATTTTGACCTTGTCAAACATAGTTTGACCATGGTCATTCTTGGGATCCGTCATGAGATGGACCTCTTGAGCTTTATGATGATGATATGTGGTCCCATATGCACCTATTTGATGATTCCATATGTTGGATATATGCTACAGATGATGATTGATGCAGTTGGTCGGTTTTATTACTATTTCCAGATCATCATATTTTACACTATCCGAGTATGGTGGACCTTACAGTTGACCACACAGGTCAACCCATGGTGTATGAGTACTTGTTTCTAGTAGATTTGGGTCTTCTGGATCCATTGAGACATTTATCTTTCAGTTCCGAGCACTTCTGAGTATGATAGCAACAGTTATCCACTTGTTAACCAGTTTGGGCATGCTGATTCAGCTTGTCCAGCAGAGGCCTTGGAGGCCAGTCATTGCCTAGGGCGCTACAGAGGAAAGGGGTGGTCCAGCCACTTGTTTTTACCATTATACCCCCCTTCCGGACAGCCTGGTACCATCAGTTTGACAGTGCAGGCACTCTGGGTGGTAGTTTGGGGCACTGTCAGGGTTTTCAGAAGGATAAAAAAATGGAATAGAAAGGTCACTGAGGAATTCGATTTGGGCAATTGAGGCAAGGTTTTGGCACTTGGTCTGCTTTGAGGTCATCTATGGTGAACCCCCCCCATCTTCCAGATCAGTTGGCATCAGTCAGTGGGGTCCATAGTGGTTACAGGAGGTCTTTTACTGCATGTCTCTCTCTTATTTGGAGACAGGATTTGATCATTTGTATATTTGACATGTCATAGACTCATTATTTTATATTATTATGACATGGGGATGAGCAAGTGAAGGGAATTAATACCTCCTAGCCCCACGATGAGCTCCTAGTGACTTGTCTTGATCTTATATTGTGGCACATGTGATTCTAGCCACCCTCCATGTATGACGTCACCCTCACTTAGTCACTTTTAGCTATGACGTCATCACTTAGTGAGTGATCCATGTGATATTATGTATTGGCTCATCTTAGTCGTTGATTAGATTGTTATTTCTTTTGATCTCAACCACTAGTTTCAAAAAGTGGTTTTGTGGTTTATGGTTTTGGTCTTTGTTATCCTAAAAAGGAGGAGACCCCCCTCATTGTAAAGCACCTTTGGGCTCTGGAAAACTTGGAATGAAAATATTATTTTGGAGATCTACTTCTTGGCTTTGATTGGGTTGCTCTTGTATATGATTTTGCATCTCTTCTTTTAGACATCCTTGCTTGTAACAAGTGAAATCAACTTCTACATAGGGAGGCCGAATTGATTGAAGCTAGCCATGCGAATTGCTTGATGGGAAGATTGTAGGGGTTGCTCACATCCCCCATGGGCAAGATGTTTTCATCTTGAGGGAGTTTTTCAATTGTGCTTTTTCCATTGATTGCTTCTTTGACATGACATGCTTAGATCTCATTGATTTGTGGATCAAATCTAACTTTTTGTAGTTTGATTTACAGGTTATATGGGACATCTCTCCTCCTAGGGCTTGGACGATTTGGGTTGAAGACACTTGGATCAAGCTTGGAATTGTAACTAAGGGCAAGAATCATCCATATGCTAAGAGGCCGCAAGCTTTTGAGGTAAGATCTACTAGGTACATATTGATTTCGCTTGTTCTCCATCCTATTGGTCACATAAACTAGGAAAATCAAAACCCTCATTTTTACTTTTTCCTAGATCTACTTGGATCTAGCTTGGCTTTGGGGATAATCTTTAAAACCCACCTCTATAGCATCCACGACAATTTGGATCTATAGTTTGGTGGTGATTGGCCTCCATTTGACCCACTTCCCAAGGCACCTAGCCCTCCTTGAGGCAAATCGCATTCCTTGAGGGAGGCTAGTTGGGCTAGTTCCTTGACATGGGTAGGTGAGATCCCACTTGATTTGCATAGATCCACCTTGATAACCTACCACTAGTGCTTCACCTCTTTGATTTTTGCCTTGTGGGCCCGATTCCTCATTTTGAGGGTTGAGCCTCACTTGGGTCATTGGGTGATGCATTTTCAACCTTAGATATATGGAGATCTAGCTCATATTGGGGCATTCCATTTAAAACCCACCTTGATAATTGCCTAAACTACCCCGATCTACATTTTGGTGGAATTTGGACTCCATTTGCCCCCTCAATCTAAGGCACTAGTCCCCCTTGGGTAAATCGCACTCCTTGGGCTAGTTGTCTTTTGGCTAGATCCCATATGTGGGTGTTGCCTCATTCATCTTAGATCCCTAGATCTATATCATTGCATACCCCTTAGTACCATCTCACCCCTAATTTGACCTTGTGGGCCCCGTTTGGACCATTTTCCACTTTTTAAGGAGTATGCCCCACTTGTGTATTTTCATGGTACTAGATCTATCCATTTGAGCTCAATAAGTGGCCTTAGTCATTCATTGGTTGAAACACTTGTCACCTCTTAAGCCTCTTCAACCATACCTAAACTCTTAGGTCCACTTAATCTAACTCACTCATTGGTTTCCGTAACTCAACTTACACATTTCCCTAGGACCCTTTGGGTTAGCTAGTCTTCATTGATTGGCCAGGGTCTCCCCCTTGATCTTGATTAGTCTTGATGTAAAGTGAAGAATGCCTCAGTTATCGTGACACCCAGCTTGCATTGGGAACTGTGGCATCTCTTGGCTCACCTCTTTAGTTGTCCATCTCCTTTACCATCTCGGATGGGATACCTTTAGGGACAGCTACAAGTTGTGTGATAACAAGTGCCTTACTCCCCTCAGCAAAATGGGGTGTCTGAAAGAAAAAACAGAGCCATTGTTGGAGTAGCAAAGGAAATGTTGCATGATCAGGATCTTCCAAAATTTTTGTGGGCTGAAGCATGCAACACTGCAGTCTACCTATAGAATAGAAGCCCTCACAGAGCATTAGGAGACATAACTCCAGAAGAAGCATTCACTGGTGAGAAACCAAACATAAGGCATCTTTGGATATTTGGGTGTAAGGTCTGCTGTCATGTTCCTGCAGAGAAAAGGACGAAGTTGGATCCTACAACAGAAACAAGAATCCTAGTGGGATACAGCGACACCTCTAAGGCCTATAGAGTTTACATTCCTTCTACCTAGAAAATTGTAGAGTGCAGGGATGCAAAGTTTGAAGAAGACAAGACATTCAGGAAATCCCATGGGGGTACTTAGGAGGATGAGGTTACTCAAAAGGAGGAGGTTCCTCAAATGGAATTCACATCTCCTTCCCAGACCAGAAGACCTCTTGCAGGTACTCAGAGTGAGCAACATGAGGAAGAGTAGGATCCTGTCAAAGAATCCTCTCAGAAGAAGGAGGCTTAGTTGGGCAGAACAGACACTGAAGGAAGTGAGGGAACAAGTGAAGGCTCCTTAGATTCTTTTCAAAGTTAGCAGACCTCCGCATAAATACTCACGGTATGCAGCACTCATGAGTGACATTCTTGAGTCTAAACCCACCAGTTTTGAAGAGGCTACAAAGAAACAAGTCTGGAAGGATGCCATGGTGGAAGAGCACGCCTCCATCATGAAGAATGAGGCATGGGAGATAGTACCTCGTCCAGAAGACAAGTCAGTAGTCAACTCAAAATGGATCTATAAGATCAAGCATGTTGCAGATGGCAGCATTGAGAAGTATAAGGCCTGATTTGTAGATTAAAGATTCTCTTAGAAAGAGTGAATGGACTATGATGAGACCTTTGCCCAGTAGCCCGATATGCATCCATCAGTGCAGTTATGTCCATCACTACTTAGATGGGATGGAAAGTTCATCAGATGGATGTCAAGACGGCTTTCCTCAACGGTGTTATTGAGGAAGAGGTGTACATAGAGCAACCTTAGGGGTTTGAAGTTCATGGCAGAGAAAATCATGTCTGTAGACTGAAGAAGGCCTTATATGGGCTCAAGGAGGCGCCTAGAGCATGGTACTCCAGGATCGACAGTTATCTCAAGAGCATTGGTTTTTTCAAGAGTGATGTAGATCCCAACCTATATCTACAGATGGTTGAGGGTGATCCACTCATTCTTGTTCTTTATGTAGATAACCTATTCTTGATAGGAGTAGAGAAACTGATTACAGGATGTAAACGGGATTTGGCTCAAGAGTTCGAGATGAAAGATCTGGCATTGATGCATTACTTTCTGGGATTGGAGGTTTGGCAGCAAAAGGGTGAGATTTTCCTTGGGCAAGGAAAATATGCAGTAGAAATCCTCAAGAGATTTGGCATGGAGGATTGCAAGCCCATGGCTACACCCATGATCACCAACCTTAAGAAGCTGAATGTGTCAAAATCAGAGAAGGTTGATCCCACCATCTTCAGACAGTTGATCGGCAGTATAATGTATCTGACCAACACAAGACTAGATATATGTTTTGCAGTAAACACCCCCAGTCAGTATATGGTTGATCCCAGGAGGGTGCACTGGATTGCAGCCAAGCATATATTGAGGTACCTGTTATCACCTAAATTGTAGTTACCCCTATGGATGTATCCACTCATGGATAGCAATAGGGAAGGGCAACTCAAAAGGTGCAACCACGATCACCTCGACCTCCAATATATGGTTGTCACGCCAGTCGAGGCAACCTTCACTTTATGTTATCTATCCCAAACAACAAAGGGGGAGACCCGATCTACTCCCGACAGGAGAGATCAAAACCAAGACACCAAATCAAGTTAATTCTAAGTGAAGTAGGGTGTATGGTTTATCCTAGACCTTAGGATGAAGTCACAAGACAAGTGAGGGGTTCAAAGAGTATGGCTTTGGTTCATTATTGATGTGAAAGTGACTTATGATTTGTGAAATAGGATCCAGGATTAAAGTACTAGTTCAATGTGAGAAAATCCACCGCCTTGGGAACCGTGTCCAATGCAGGGTAGTTTAAGGGTTGAATTGGGGCTAACTAGTACAAGTGACAAGCTTGATCATGACACATGATGACATTAAAGGGTTTAGTTCACCACACAAAGGTCAAACCACATGTTAATCCAACAATCTAGGAAAGTCGAATTGACTTGGAGAGAGACCAGTGCCTTGGAAATTGGGATAATGGAGTCAAAGTAAAGTTAACTTGTGGTTAAGGACTCCTATTGCATGAGACAAGTGGGCAATTAAAGTCTTGATGGATGAATAGGTCTAGATCTAGGTTTGACCTAAGTGGACCACAATCCCTTAAAAGAAGGAATACTATCCCCAAGGCAAGATTTGATGAAGCGACACACTAGACCTAGGTTTTGAATTATTCCCGTTTCAAATCCACTGAAATCTCAAGTACCCACGTCCTAAAAGTGGGACAACTCCCTTCTCCAAGGTGGTGCGACTTTACCCAAGGAGGCTAAAATGTGGGATAAGTGGGTCAAGACAAGTCCGATGGCATCCAAACTTTAGATCCAAGTAGGTTGATCAAGAGGGAGTGTGGATCTACAATTTCAAGGCAATCCAATGGCTAGATCTTACTAGATCTGAGTTTGAAGATACCAAGTGGTCCAAAATGGGGATTAAATCCCTTAAAATGTGGAATAGGGCCCACAAGGTAGACATCAGAAAAGTGACAATCTGGGGGTAGGTTATTGGATATGTAGATCGTGAATCAAGCGGGATCTCAACTACCCACATACTAGATCTAGGTCAACCCACCAAACTAGGAAGTGCGCCCTTGCTTGGAGAGGCTAAATGCCTTGGGAAGAGGGTCAAATGGAGGCCAATCCTCACCAAACCATAGATCCGGGATGCCGTGGATACTATAGAGGTGGGTTTTCAATATCTTACCCAAGAAGCCACTAGATCTTAGTAGACCTGTAAAAATGTAAAAATGAGGGTTTGAAGAAATAAGGGTTTTATCAATTTATGAGCTAGGTCAATGGATTGGATCAAGATAAGAGTAACAATCCTGTGGATCTTACCTGGGTAACCTTGTAGATGCCTTGATGATGATGATCTATGCAAACCCGATCAATTTGAGAAGCTTTGAGGTAGTTTTCTATGCAATCGATTTAGTCCAAGAAGCCAATGCGCCCTCTCTCCTGCACAACAAACGTCAACAATATCAGATTTGATGTAATCAAGAGATAAGACTAATGCCACAAGAGAAGTAACAGAAAGATAGCATAGATCACAATGATACTAATGATAACCCCCTGATACAAGCAAATGCCAAGAAAGTCGATTTGAAGAAGCCTTGCAAAATCGCCCTTGTTGAAGTCGCCCTCCTGTAGACAAGACAATGATTTCCAAAATAGATAGATCTTACCACAAATTCCAAATGCTAGGTTGCAATAGACTTTCCAATCACCATCTAAGAACACCAGATGCAAAGGAGACCACAAGAATTTCCACAAGAAAGTTTTTCTATACCAATAATCCAAGAGCCAAAGACCCCTTACAATGAGAAGCTCTCTCCTTTAAATAGGAGGAGAGGCATCGAAATCCTAACCACTTTTTGAATGAGTGGCTAAGATTAAAAGATACAAATGTCCAATCAATGGTTGAGATGAGCTCAACAATAAAATACATGGATCACTAATAAAATATAATATGAGTGGACCAAATCGCCCTAGAAGAGGGGAATCCCACCAAATCATGATGACAAAATATAATAGGGGGCTTATGGTGGGTCCAAGGGGTAATTTTATCCCTCCTTGGTCAATCCCCATAGCACAATAATCATAAAATAATCATCAATGTACCAAATCGTACCTCCATGGTCAAATCGTAGGCCTCAAAAGACCTCAGAAATCATCAGAAAGTGCCATAAGTGATGGATGCGGGCCCCGATGAAGCTGAAACTGCTGGAGGAGGTGTGGAAGACCCCGATCTATCATCACTGGTCATCCCATGCCATAACATTGCCTCAGTAGCCCAAATCGATTTCCTCAATAGCCATTTCTACCAATCCTGAAATGCCTCAGGAAGCGTGAAACTACCCCAAACTGCCTCTTGGAGTGCCTACGCTAACAAGGTGAGGGCACCAGTGTGTCGGAGAGGGGGGTAATATGGTAAAAACAAGTGGCTGGACCACCCCCTCCAAGCACAGCGCCCTAGGTCAACCGGATAAAAATCACATTTGCTCTGACAGGGCCTTCGACAGACCAAAACTGCACTGGGATAGCCTACTGAGGCTCAATCATCACTGTAAGTGCCCGGAACTGAAAACAAACTGTCTCATCGGACTCAGAAGGTCCAAATCCATCCAAAATGTGTACTCATACACCCTATGAGTCTCTGCATGATCAAAATATATATCCAATATACCGGGACAGGGTAAATAATAATAATTTGTAAATGATCAAATACTGCTGTAAACCATGAATCATCATCATAACCTTGTAGCTGTTGCATAGAATCATCATGTACATGTACATAGACCATATATCATCAATCCATATCATCACAAGGTCCAACCATCTCATGTCCTATGGTTGACCTTGGTCAAACTAGGTTTGACCATGTCAACATGACCAAATATAACTCAGACCATCACTGGAAGCTGTTGCAAAGCGTCAAAGGTTAATGCATACTCTACAACTTATTCAAATAACAATTATAACACAAAGTAATCATTACTGGCGATCTAAATCCAAATATATAATGTCATTAATTATTATTATTACTCAGACTAGACTTTCAAGATCATACTCACTTCATAGCTGCGATCAATTTGCTAGTGAAGGGTGAAGGCTAAAATAACTGGCTAGGCTAAGGGATGACTTGACTGACTTAACTTTGTGACACTTTGGCAAGGGAAAGGGAATACACACCATAGTATATACTGAATGAGCAACAACACAGGGAATGGCGGTGTCTCACAAATGGATGAGTTGTTCAAAGAGGGTTTATTCACCTTTAACAGATGCACACAATCCATAATACAAATAAGGCCAGCAATTGTTTTGATATAGCATTTAAGTTCCATTGCTTTTTGGGCCTAAAATTTCCATAGCCTTGGTCTATGTGTGTTTATAAACACATTGCATAGATTTACATTTATTTTAGGCTTCCTGCTGCAGGTGTGTTTTTAAGGCACTTGTTTACCTGAGCACTTCTAGGTGTGTCATGGACAGCTTGTTTACCTAGGTATTTATTTTTTCCAAAAGATATAACATTTTATTTTCATGGCCATTTTCATTTGGCATGCCTTTCATTCATGTGTGTTTAGAAACACATTGCATGAATGGGCTTTTCATACAAGATATAGCATTTCATTTTCCAGATTTTGTATTCATGGCAGCACTAAAAGTTTCAGGTTTAGCCAACACAACTTTAGTGACTAGGGGGAGTTCCAAGGAACTCCAACTCACCATAGGTAAGTTTTGTCACCAACTCAGAGCCGAGACACAATAAACAGGGAAGCTCATCCAATACAGAGGCTACAGTGGGGAAAAGTCCTCCATGCCACTAGTCAAGTAGTAAGTCAGGGTGATAAACTAAAAGGTAGGCAATGGATGGATGAAGACAATGAATAATGGAGCCAACACTAGCAAGCCAAGGTATGGTGGAATGATCACCTCTATTCTCCCCGAGGAGGGTAAAACCAATGAGTATGAATAGTGAACTTCTAAGTCTGAGTAGGGACAAATATAATATATATATAATAAAATCAACCAGGTCCACATATCTATATGATCGCCAGATCATGACACTAAGTGCTAAGACATGCTATAAGAATAAGTATAAAATCAATATAACCATAACACAATGATATACCTGCTGAGTCATATACCTGAATGCTCATCAACCTGTACCATCATATGTCCTCTGAAACTACTGTTGTAACTCTGGGTACTACTGACTGCTCTGTACCAGTGGTATAATGGCTACATCGGTCATCTCTCTGAGTGTCCTGAGACTGAGTCATGGCATGGGGAATATATACTGCTGTCCACCATCCGATAGTGATCCAATATAGATGCTCATCTCAGCATCTCAAATGTAAGGGAACTGGCTGAATAGTGTACTGGCATGAGAAAAATAATGTATGGCAGCCTGGCTACTATATATGTGATAACATCTGGCTGCGGATGGGACAAGTGCTCTGCTGAAATGAGCATTTGAGAACCTCAGAATCTCTAGTCCTCGATCTCTTCTACTCGAATCCACGATCCAGCACTCTACCATTTTGCTTTCAGCTTTTTATTTTTGCAACCTATTTCTGCGTTCACAAACATCAAAAATACCTCATGCCGCATGTGTGGGAAAAATATAAAACCAACTGAAATCAAATCTATTCTATGTCAGAAATATAAATGCATGAAATATAAAAATGCAGAAAGTAAATTAAACTACTAACATAATTTGCAAAATTTGAAATTTATTGTGCAGGAAAAAGAAAAGTGGCAGGTACTCATTTAAACTAGGAGCTTACAAAGGAGCTTAGAGAGAAACAAGGTGCCAGACTCAATGGCTGAAAAGACTAACTACTGCCCAAGCAGGCTTATTTGGTTTCCTACCTACTCTGATCTACCAGGCAATGCAAGCGGAGAGATCCCAACTACGTGGGATCAGGGATGTGATCCCTTAAGTCCCTCTGATTGACAGGATATAAAATACGTCGTCCACTACCAGTGGTCAGAAAGCACATGCCATCAATGCATTGCTCCACTGTGAAAGGTCCAACCTATAAGTCATCAGCTTGTCCCGATCTTATATGCAATAAATGGTTGGGAATGATGACTTGACTTCCTGTAGGAAACCTATTTCTATTGACTAACTCAGGAATAACTCCAATGTTACGAATGGGCATGGGATGGATTTCAGCAGGGTTTTGCGGTTGAGGTGTGACAATCCTTGAGCTCCTCCTAGAAGGAACTGCATCAACTCTGGGCGGACCACCCTCTAAGGAAATAGCAATTCTGCCAACAAGGACCTCCCTAACTTCTCTTCTTGTTTCTTGAACTACTTCACTTGGTTCTTCCTCATGAGGAGACACAACTCTTTTAACAACTTCTCCTACAGTCCAGAAATCTCTATGTTCTTCCAAGGGAGGTGGATCATGAGATATGACAGTGTTATGACTAGAACCTTCCCCTGAAGGAACGGGAATGACCATGTTTTCCCATCTAGTAGAAACTGACTCAGGATGAAATGTAGATGAACTAGGAATGTGGGAAAGATCATGAGTATGATGACTAGATGACTCAGATGGTAGGAGAAAACTAGGGATATGAGGATCTGCAGATAAAGCATGGCTTTGAGGCTCTGAAGGAGTTTGAAAAATAGCAATGTTATTTAGATTATATTCTCCTTCAGGTGCATCATTAATTAAGGCGTCCTTTTCCCAACTTAGAGAATTATCATGAACTTGAATTAGGCTACCATCTTCTAGAGACAAATGAGATAGAGGATCTTCTACATCAGAATAATAGGAAGCTTCAGACTCTTCATTCGTTTCAACCCTAGTAGATGTTGCAAGATTATTTTCCCATGGGTAAATAGGTGTAAGCCCTTGGCTTTCTCTTTCTCTATTATGATCAGTTAAGGCAAACCATTCCCTAACAGTGAATGGAATTCTTTCTCCCCTCCTAATATCATCAAACTCATCTTCATGTATTGGATTATCAATATTCTCTTCATCATTTGTTTGATCATGAAGGTTTTCTATTGGGGGAGTTGGTTCTAAACTTTGATCATTAGGCAAATATTCATTTCTTCCTATATCTCTTATGCCATCATTGACTTCCTCAAGTGCGTGGTTTTCAATAGAAGGTTCTTGAATGATTTCATTGTTTTGTTCATGACCTTGAGATTGATTTTCATGTCTTCTCAATTCATCTATTTCCTCGGCAAATTCATTTCTGAGAAATTCCAAGTTGATTGTTCTTGCAATTTCAGCTGTTTGCTCATCTTCCCAAGAGGAATCAGAATCTTCCATGACCATACACATATTTTGACCAACTTCATATAATTCATCCTCATCTTCAACAAAGTTAGTTTTGGCATTATTTAACAATTCATCCCCATATGTGTTTTTTAGCCCTTCATCGAATGATTCGGCATGCTCATTATAACAAGGTTCTCTGTTAACCCGAATCAAAGCTCCATCAGGGTTGGGAACACAAATAAATGATAAATCCATCATAAGGTATCCACCTAGACCAGCCGCCCATTTTCTAGATAACAGCATTCCATATGCTGGGGATAAGTCAATGACAACTACATCCATCATGGTAGAAATGTCTGAACATGCAAAAAGATCAGCTCTAAGGTTTTTGATCAAACCATATGATGGCACTCGTCTGGAATCTATACCGCAAACATTTCCATAAGGTCTAGTCACCTCCAGTCCCATTTCCTTCATAACTTGTAAAGGCATAACATTCATTGCTGCTCCAGAATCCAACATACAATTATGAAGGAGCATGTTTTGAATGTGCAAGGTAAGGTAAAAGGGAGAGTGACCACCGCTCTTTCTTTCATAAATGGCTGAATGGATGTTTATTGATGGATCCTTCTCTGTTTCACTAGGTTGTGTTCCACTAAGCTTTTGGATATGACATGATTCTAGGACCGGTTCAGGAGTTTTCTCTTGGCCAATACCATCGAAAAATTCCTCTACTTGGCATCTAATAGAAGGCACCTTCATTAACTCAGTGACAGGGATATTACACATTATCTTGCTTAACTCTTTCTTCATATCAATCTTAAGATCATAATCATCCATAGCAAGATCTTCCTCTTCCTTTTTATCTTCATCAATCTTTTTATGTTTATCAAGGAAAGAAGGTTGGGAGGTGCTTCCTCGTTTATAGATCTGATACCTTGGTTGCTCCTTAGGTTTTGGGAGCTCTATGGCACAACATGAGGAACTAGGTTCTTCTACCATGTCTTCTTCTTGCTCCCAAGGTTCTTCTTCTAAAAGAATTCTTCCAAAGTCTTCATCATAAGATAAGTCATTTATAAAGTTGATGTTTTCTGGTTGGTCATCATGGTCAATGGTGTCAGAGGGTTCTTCTTCTTCTTCATCACACCAGTTGACTTCCTTCTTCTCAGAGTTTTCTGGATACTCAGGTCGTCGCCTATCCCTATCCCCATCAGGCCTCCTATTATTATTCCAGTAAGGTTTAGGGCCATAAGGATTTCTATGTCTCTCAGGGTCATTCAAACTTGCCACATTCTTTGTTAGGACATTTAATTGTTTCATCATTTCTTGCATGACTTCTAAAGTGTCATTTGATTCCTTTGGCACACTCACAAGTTCCTTTGGTTTTCGAAGTCTAGGGTCAGATCTGGAAGTGGATGTGGTAAATTGATCAAAAAAGTTTTGTTTCCCCATGGATGCTACATTTTGCTCAGCCATCTTGGCATTTGATTGAGCGGTCTTTAAGTCATTTGGGTTTTTATCCTTTAGCTGATAACCGACCCATCCCTCAAAAGCATTCAAGTAGTGAATCACAACTGCTTGGTCTTTTGGTCTAATTTCTTCAGGGATAACAGCTACAATCTTGTCGAATCTTATATTAAACTCATAGACTGTTTCATTTTCTCTTTTCTTAATGTCAAAAAGTTGATGTAAGAGAAATTTCCCATCTAACTTTCGGGACCACTCACTATTTAGCTTGTTGACAAAGTTATCATACCCATAAATGGATGAGGCAGGCAACCTGTCAAACCACTTCCTAACATCTCCTTCTAAAGATGCCAAGAGACCCCTCATGAACACATCTTCCTCAGATGCTCCATATGCTTTCATGTGTTCCCATACTTTATCAATGTGGTCTTCAATTGATATAGCAGATACTCCATCAAATCTGGGAACCTTTTCAAAATACTTTTCAGGCATGTCATGGGGTGCACCCTGGATTTGGGAAAAGTCCAAAGGAGATGGTTTTGCCTTCCTTCCAAAAATCCTAGGAGCTTGTGGAGGGGGAACACTCTGGTTTCCCAAGTTTGTTCCGGCCATTGGATTTAGTAAATTTGTGTTTAAGTTTAAACTAGGAGATGAGGGAGGAACCGAATTAATCAAAGGGGATCCTGAAGCTCTGTTTGGAGAATCGTTAACCAATTTCCAAAAGAAGTTAGATGATTGTGCTTTGGGATCTCTTTTACGATAGGTAATTGGGGTTCCTTCAACTTGATCCAAGTTTACTTTACTTCTCGTGTTATAAGGATGCAAATGAGCTCGCTCCTCAGCGGAGTCACAATTGTGAGTCGCCAGGTAGATTTAAACTCTTCTACCAAGATATGTGTCGTTGTATATGCAGGAGAGAGTGAGTAAAGACTACTAGCTTGTCCGAGGTAAGCCCTATGCTTTCAATACCAAAATGTTGGGCAAAGAGAATGGGAGGGCTTTAAGAAAGGTATGTCGAACCGAGGTAAGCTATTGCCTCCCCGGCAACGACGCAAAAATGTTATCACCTAAATTGTAGGTACCCCTATGGATGTATCCACTCATGGATGGCAATAGGGAAGGGCAACTCAAAAGGTGCAACCACGATCACCTCGACCTCCAATATATGGTTGTCACGCCAGTCGAGGCAACCTTCACTTTATGTTATATAGCCCAGACAACAAAGGGGGAGACCCGATCTACTCCCGACAGGAGAGATCAAAACCAAGACACCAAATCAAGTTAATTCTAAGTGAAGTAGGGTGTATGGTTTATCCTAGACCTTAGGATGAAGTCACAAGACAAGTGAGGGGTTCAAAGAGTATGGCTTTGGTTCATTATTGATGTGAAAGTGACTTATGATTTGTGAAATAGGATCCAGGATTAAAGTACTAGTTCAATGTGAGAAAATCCACCGCCTTGGGAACCGTATCCAATGCAGGGTAGTTTAAGGGTTGAATTGGGGCTAACTAGTACAAGTGACAAGCTTGATCATGACACATGATGACATCAAAGGGTTTAGTTCACCACACAAAGGTCAAACCACAAGTTAATCCAACAATCTAGGAAAGTCGAATTGACTTGGAGAGAGACCAGTGCCTTGGGAATTGGGATAATGGAGTCAAAGTAAAGTTAACTTGTGGTTAAGGACTCCTATTGCATGAGACAAGTGGGCAATTAAAGTCTTGATGGATGAATAGGTCTAGATCTAGGTTTGACCTAAGTGGACCATAATCCCTTAAAAGAAGGAATACTATCCCCAAGGCAAGATTTGATGAAGCGACACACTAGACCTAGGTTTTGAATTATTCCCGTTTCAAATCCACTGAAATCTCAAGTACCCACGTCCTAGAAGTGGGACAACTCCCTTCTCCAAGGTGGTGCGACTTTACCCAAGGAGGCTAAAATGTGGGATAAGTGGGTCAAGACAAGTCCGATGGCATCCAAACTTTAGATCCAAGTAGGTTGATCAAGAGGGAGTGTGGATCTACAATTTCAAGGCAATCCAATGGCTAGATCTTACTAGATCTGAGTTTGAAGATACCAAGTGGTCCAAAATGGGGATTAAATCCCTTAAAATGTGGAATAGGGCCCACAAGGTAGAAATCAGAAAAGTGACAATCTGGGGGTAGGTTATTGGATATGTAGATCGTGAATCAAGCGAGATCTCAACTACCCACATACTAGATCTAGGTCAACCCACCAAACTAGGAAGTGCGCCCTTGCTTGGAGAGGCTAAATGCCTTGGGAAGAGGGTCAAATGGAGGCCAATCCTCACCAAACCATAGATCCGGGATGCCATGGATACTATAGAGGTGGGTTTTCAATATCTTACCCAAGAAGCCACTAGATCTTAGTAGATCTGTAAAAATGTAAAAATGAGGGTTTGAAGAAATAAGGGTTTTATCAATTTATGAGCTAGGTCAATGGATTGGATCAAGATAAGAGAAACAATCCTGTGGATCTTACCTGGGTAACCTTGTAGATGCCTTGATGATGATGATCTATGCAAACCCGATCAATTTGAGAAGCTTTGAGGTAGTTTTCTATGCAATCGATTTAGTCCAAGAAGCCAATGCGCCCTCTCTCCTGCACAACAAACGTCAACAATATCAGATTTGATGTAATCAAGAGATAAGACTAATGCCATAAGAGAAGTAACAGAAAGATAGCATAGATCACAATGATACTAATGATAACCCCCTGATACAAGCAAATGCCAAGAAAGTCAATTTGAAGAAGCCTTGCAAAATCGCCCTTGTTGAAGTCGCCCTCCTGTAGACAAGACAATGATTTCCAAAATAGATAGATCTTACCACAAATTCCAAATGCTAGGTTGCAATAGACTTTCCAATCACCATCTAAGAACACCAGATGCAAAGGAGACCACAAGAATTTCCACAAGAAAGTTTTTCCATACCAATAATCCAAGAGCCAAAGACCCCTTACAATGAGAAGCTCTCTCCTTTAAATAGGAGGAGAGGCATCCAAATCCTAACCACTTTTTGAATGAGTGGCTAAGATTAAAAGATACAAATGTCTAATCAATGGTTGAGATGAGCTCAACAATAAAATACATGGATCACTAATAAAATATAATATGAGTGGACCAAATCGCCCTAGAAGAGGGGAATCCCACCAAATCATGATGACAAAATATAATAGGGGGCTTATGGTGGGTCCTGTTATCACCTATTTTGTACAAATAGTTGAACTTTTGATGAGCCACCAGTTTATTGAACATGATTCATGTTCATCATCAGCATTCAGAAGTTCAAAAGTCAATTTCAGGGCAATTTTGCCCCATTTGTAATAACTGCATGTTCATACCCCCATGGGGAAAATGTAAAAAGTTGGTCTAAACGAGGTCCTTTTATAAAAGACTCGGCTATCCGTAGGTTTAGCCATTTGGGGGATACTCTAGAGTGTTTTTCCTTAGGAATTATGCGCTACTCATCAGTGGCGTATAATCCCTGAGTTTTTCACTCAACCCTCCAAAGCTGGAGTATTTCCCATGGTGGTCAAAACCTAAGGTGGTTATTAGAGTCTTGTGTCTAGGATTTTTTACGTGTTAGCCATCTCGATTGAGTCGTATGAACATGCACTAGGTCCCCTAGGAGTTTCGTTGGATTCCGAGAAAAATAATTTTCTTCATAAATTAGACCATTTTTTAATGGTTTAATTAAAAAATTTCAAAAAATGATAAAAGTCTCATCGGGAGGCGGAATTAGGCATGGGGAAGCTCGTTTTGACGCTCAGAGCGTCCTTTTTACCCTAGCACCAACTTTTCTAAGGTTTTCGGCGATTACATCGCCTCTGGGAGTAGTTTTTCATGTTTTTGGCATTTAGTGGCCATAAAATGACAAAAACACATAAAAGACAAAATTCAAATAAGTCAAAAATTGAATTTTTTAACCATGGAAAAGGTTGGGTTATATTTTTATGGTATGTACGACTACATTGGAGTAGTAAGTCATATGTCATAAAGTCAAAAAATCAAATTTTGGATTAAATTGGGTGTACGGCCCCCTCCTTCACGTGGGCTCCATCAAATTGCATGAGGTATGGGTGAAGGTTCAAATCGTGAGTGTGGTGGGAATCTATATTAAAGTAATAATGCACATGCCAATTCATAGTTTGGATATATGAATTATGAGAAAAGGATGACGTGAGCTATATGACCGTACAACTCCTTCATGAAGGAATACGAATTGGTGACTTGGCACATGATTATTGGGTTGTTGAGTTACATTAATGTTTTGGTAGGCGCCCTCCTTGAGTCAAGGCCACCTCATGGCTTGGCTTTCAATGCAACCAAACGTGATCCCTATTATTACTCATACGTTATCTCTTGGAAGGGCTCACGTGTATCATCATACTCACGTCAATCTTCATATGGAGCTCGAGTTTGCTATGTGGCAGCTCTTCATTTGGTGGATGTATATTCCAAAGCTTTGGTGGAGTTAACAAGGAGGGATGGGGTGCGCCTTGCCTAGGTGGAGGCCACCTCCCCACCCTAACTCAATACAAACTTGAGTTTTATGGTAGATATGAGCTCCAAGCCAAGATTTTATTGGTTTGTGATTGAAATTTGAGATTTTGTCAAGTGTTATTGGCTCTCCTTAGTGCCAATTCGAATTTGGGTAGGATAGCTTCTAGTTTTTGTATATAATGAGGTGCTTGGCTCCTCATTCCTCATGGATTTTTGGATGCAAGAAAACTCTGCCGAGAATTGTAATATTTTTATGCTCATATTGGAATAAAGATCAAGACTTTGGAGGTCCATGTGTTTTCAAATTTGTGTGGTGAATGTGTCCAATGCATTGAAGTGATATCTTTCTATAACCCTCCTCTTATTTATGCAAGTGTTTCTTTCAATATTGCTAGCTCAAGAAGGCTATTTTTAGTCCATGAGAATAGTCATTTGTTGTATTCAAGTTGATTATGTGTGTGATGTTTTCCAAAGATTTAAATGAGCAAGAAGTATTCGGTTATACCAATGTTGATTTAGTCTTGGTTATCTAACATACTAGCATTTGATTTCACTTGTATGTTTGAGCGTGTTGGGGTCTTACAGGTGTTGTCAAAGGTGAAGACAAGTGTGAGCTAGGTTGCATCTAGCTTGACTTCACAAGCAAGGATTTTTTCCCACTAATATCTTTTGTTTTACAGGATCCTCAAGCTCCTTCATCTTTTCTCCAAAACCAAATTACAAAGAGCTCTCTTCCTCACCCATCAAAGTTTCAAAAAATCTACATTCTAAAACTTGGTTACCTTAGATTCAAGCTTCCTTCCTCTAGCTCTCCCTTCACCTTCACTTTGAAGCCTCCACTTTAGTTTCTCTCCATTCACCAAAACCCTACCTTCTTCTTCCCTAGCTCTCGTCCCATTTGATTCTCCTCCCTCCTTTCCATTCGTCCAACCTCTTTAGCCCTACCTTCTTGCTCTCGTCCCCCTCCAAATCTCCTCGTTTTTATTCCACCCTAGTTTCTCCCTTCACTAGCTCCTTCATCTCTTCATCTTTTGCCCTTAGGTTTGCTCCTTCTCCCTCTTCTCGTCCACCTCCAAAGTGCCCTAAAAACACAATAAAACAAACAAAAACTTGTTAGATATTGTTTAGTGGTTATATTTCATACTTTGAAGAGTTAGTGGTTAGTCATTCTTTTCTTAGCTAGATTCCATTGTTTGTATTTAGCATAGCTCATACTTAGTGGATTATCGTTTCATTTTTAAAAAAAAAAGATAGAATTTTTCACATATAATATTTTGAATTTTTTTATGATTTAGATCTCATTTCTAGCACATTTCAAGAGTTTATTGTTCGCTGGTCCGTTTCATCATAGTTAAGATTTCATGTTAAAATCTCATGCATTTCTCATTTTAGAGTCAACTTTTTGAATCTAGATTTAACTAGTCTCAAATTTGGTTTTATTTTTTCTAATGTTAATGGGTGCATTGTTGATCATTTGCTAAGCTTGAGTAGGTTTTTTCAAGGAGGAAACCAATTGTGAAGACAAGATCTAAAGAGGCTCAAAGTTTCACTCAAAGAGAAGACGTAAATCAAGATCAAAGAAACAGCTATAATCTCCTTTGTAAAAGCCATTTAAGGGCTATAAGTCTTGTTTCCATATTTTGTTTATTTGCTTTGAAAGACCTTGCAAGGTTTTAAACCCAAGGCATTTGTAATCATTTAATAAAAGTTTCAAGTGGAGGAGGCCTCCACTTTTTGGTCTTCTTCCCCATTTGGGGAAGAGTGTTGGGTTTTGTGGATTGGCTTAGTTTAGATCTTTTCATATGCTCTTAGTTTAGTTTTATTTCAATAAGTCATTTTGCTCATCTTTCCATATTTACTTACCCCCATGCTCTCCCGAGTAGGGTCTTTGACCTGAAAGAGACTCTTGGGTAGTTTAGTTTTATTTTCCGTTTAGTTATCTTATCTTCTCTTCCAATCCTTGACCAGAGAATAGCTAACTTTGGGATTGTATCCCAAAGGCCACATAGTTTTGTGGTAGCTTCCCGCTCCCTCATCAACTTCTTGTGGACATCCATCTAACTGGAAAGTTTCTAGGATTGGTGACTTCTAGTGGTTGATCTTGTTCGGAGATCGATCCCACCTATTAGATTAGAAGTTGTGTGGTAGAACACTAGATTTACTCAGTTTCATTTTATTTTGCAAATAGTATTGTTAGTAGTATTCATATCTTGCTGATCAATCTTATTGTTTAAATCTTTCAAGTTGAGATATACTGCTATTACAATTCACCTGCTTCTTAAAACGAACCAAAGTCTCTTGAACTTGGCCAAATCCAAGTCAAGAGCACCCTCTATCGGAGGGCATTCTTAGTTTTGCATTTTCCCTGCATTAGGCATTTTAAGCTTAGCAAGTCTCTTGAACTGTGGTCATAAGATCAAGTCAAGAGCGCTCTCTGTCGAAGAGTTGAACAAAGGTTCTCTAATAATAAAATTTTCCACTCATACACCCCTTTAATTAATTTACCTTGGTTTCCGTCCTACACCCGTATGCTCTGCCAACCGGAAACGGTTGGGCTAGTACTTAGAAAGGTGGAAGACTTGTTAATTCACAAGTGATAATTAATTAAAACTTTCACCCCATAACCAACGAACCGGCGTTGTTCAAAAGGTATTTTAATCAGTTCTCAGGGGAGGCGCCGGAGTGCCCAATCTGCGACACGGTGGCTGGTTAGCATTGCACGCCTCGCTGTGATTCCAGACAGGTTCCGACATGTCTCTTAAAGGAGCTGCTTAGAATATCTTTCCGGACACTCTTTGATATCCTTGGTTTTAGCCATAATAATCAAGACCATTAAAACTTTGAAATTTACCAAGATAATTTGCACAATGATCTCACGAACAGTTACTATCAAGACTTATTTTTTCAGCATCCCCCATCACTACAATTATTTTGACTCCATTACCCATTGGATAAGGCACTGGTCCTTTTATCATTTAATTTTTATCTGTGGATGCTTTTTAATTAACTCAAGTCTTTATATACTGTTTCGCAACGTGGATTGCATCTTATCTTGTGTTTTATTTAAAAGTAAGTCATGTGTCTTTCATCACTAAAAAACTCCTAAACAACATCCATCCGCATCACCATACATTCTTAACACTTAAAACATTGAGCCATAGACAACTCTTTGTAGGGACTACCTCCCTTGGCTTCGTTAGGAGTTTGCCTAAACGGAGGAGCTGGGATTCAGGTGACAGTACCTGGCTCATTGCTTGCCCCCAAGGCCACACCTCTCTCACTTGTAGTGAAGAGACAGCTTTCGAAAGATTTCTGCTGTTGGTGTGCAGTTTGGCGGACAATAGGTCCAAGGGGTAATTTTATCCCTCCTTGGTCAATCCCCATAGCACAATAATCATAAAATAATCATCAATGTACCAAATCGTGCCTCCATGGTCAAATCGTAGGCCTCAAAAGACCTCAGAAATCATCAGAAAGTGCCATAAGTGATGGATGCGGGCCCCGATGAAGCTGAAACTGCTGGAGGAGGTGTGGAAGACCCCGATCTATCATCACTGATCATCCCATGACATAACATTGCCTCAGTAGCCCAAATCGATTTCCTCAATAGCCATTTCTACCAATCCTGAAATGCCTCGGGAAGCGTGAAACTGCCCCAAACTGCCTCCTGGAGTGCCTGTGCTGTCAAGGTGAGGGCACCAGTGTGTTCGGGAGGGGGGTAATATGGTAAAAACAAGTGGCTGGACCACCCCCTCCAAGCACAGCGCCCTAGGTCAACCGGATAAAAATCACATCTGCTCTGACAGGGCCTCCGACAGACCAAAACTGCACTGGGATAGCCTACTGAGGCTCAATCATCACTGTAAGTGCCCGAAACTGAAAACAAACTGTCTCATCGGACTCAGAAGGTCCAAATCCATCCAAAATGTGTACTCATACACCCTATGAGTCTCTGCATGATCAAAATATATATCCAATATACCGGGACAGGGTAAATAATAATAATCTGTAAATGATCAAATACTGCTGTAAACCATGAATCATCATCATAACCCTATAGCTGCTGCATAGAATCATCATGTACATGTACATAGACCATATATCATCAATCCATATCAGTACAAGGTCCAACCATCTCATGTCCTATTGTTGACCTTGGTCAAACTAGTTTGACCAAGTCAACATGACCAAATATAACTCAGACCATCACTGGAAGCTGCTGCAAAGTGTCAAAGGTTAATGCATGCTCCACAACTTATTCAAATAACAATTATAACACAAAGTAATCATTACTGGCGATCTAAATCCAAATATATAATGTCATTAATTATTATTATTACTGAGACTAGACTTTCAAGATCATACTCACTTCATAGCTGTGATCAATTTGCTAGTGAAGGGTGAAGGCTAAAATAACTGGCTAGGCTAAGGGATGACTTGACTGACTTAACTTTGTGACACTTTGGCAAGGGAAAGGGAATACACACCATAGTATACACTGAATGAGCAACAACACAGGGAATGGCGGTGTCTCACAAATGGATGAGTTGTTCAAAGAGGGTTTATTCACCTTTAACAGATGCGCACAATCCATAATACAAATAAGGCCAACAATTGTTTGGATATAGCATTTAAGTTCCATTGCTTTTTGGGCCTGAAGTTTCCATATCCTTGGTCTATGTGTGTTTATAAACACATTGCATAGATTTACATTTATTTTAGGCTTCCTGCTGCAGGTGTGTTTTTAAGGCACTTGTTTACCTGAGCACTTCTAGGTGTGTCATGGACAGCTTGTTTACCTAGGTATTTATTTTTTCCAAAAGATATAACATTTTATTTTCATGGCCATTTCATTTGGCATGCCTTTCATTCATGTGTGTTTAGAAACACATTGCATGAATGGGCTTTTCATACAAGATATAGCATTTCATTTTCCAGATTTTGTATTCATGGCAGCACTAAAAGTTTCAGGTTTAGCCAACACAACTTTAGTGACTAGGGGGAGTTCCAAGGAACTCCAACTCACCATAGGTAAGTTTTGTCACCCAACTCAGAGCCGAGACACAATAAACGGGGAAGCTCATCCAATATAGAGGCTACAGTGGGGAAAAGTCCTCCATGCCACTAGTCAAGTAGTAAGTCAGGGTGATAAACTAAAAGGTAGGCAATGGATGGATGAAGACAATGAATAATGGAGCCAACACTAGCAAGCCAAGGTATGGTGGAATGATCACCTCTATTCTCCCTGAGGAGGGTAAAACCAATGAGTATGAATAGTGAACTTCTAAGTCTGAGTAGGGACAAATATAATATATATATATAATAAAATCAACCAGGTCCACATATCTATATGATCGCCAGATCATGACACTAAGTGCTAAGACATGCTATAAGAATAAGTATAAAAGCAATATAACCATAACACAATGATATACCTGCTGAGTCATATACCTGAATGCTCATCAACCTGTACCATCATATGTCCTCTGAAACTACTGCTGTAACTCTGGGTACTACTGACTGCTCTGTACCAGTGGTATAATGGATACATCGGTCATCTCTCTGAGTGTAATCAATAACTTATTATGGTGACTCCGTGAGGGACAAAAATCTTTTGTCTTATTGTAGATTTTGAAGACCTTGTTGGGTGTTTGAGGTGAGCGCATTCAACAAGCATTGAAGGCACCTCTTAGATTCACCTTGGTGACTCCATTGAAGATGTATTGCATGAAGTCTATTTCAGATTGTGGATATACAGAAATTTGTTTGCTGATTTTTAGAATTAAAGAATTAAAGATGGGTTGGAAGGCTAATCTATACCTTATTTTGATTTTTCTAATATTCATGGGTATCCAAATAAATCTTCTTCAGGGGCATGTTTTATTAATTCTCCAAAATTTTATTGGGATGATTCTCTTGCTGTACAACACATTGCATCTTTATGGAATATGTTTTAGAAATAAATGTTGAATATGAAGACAAAATAATGCTATTATTTTTTCATAGCTTGAGAGGTAGTGCAAGAGATTGACTCCAAAGCTTGGGCGAAGGAACAATTTCCTCATTTTTAGATTGTATTCAAGCATATTGTAAAAGATGAGAGATTGAGGAAAACTCCCTTGAAGATCTACCCATCTCCCTTTATATCATTGATGTAGAGCCCTCCATTTCCAATGGACATATTGAAAATGAAAATTTAGATTTAGAAGAGCACATTTAAGACTTTTAAGATGAAGACATTGAAGGTTGTGTTGCCCTAAATGAAGAAGATGAAGAGTTTAATGAAGGCCCTCAAACTCCCCTGGAAAATAAAAGTTTGGCAGAGTACACTCATTTGCAAATTTCTGGTTGTTATGATGTATGTGTTCATGAGTTTGAAGAGGATGCACTTGAAGACAAACTTTTCGAGCAAGACCTAACTATAAATTTGTTTGAGGACGGCAAATCAAATAATAAAATTCACAATAGTAATCATAATTGGGATGAGTATCATTGGAATTTATATAAACAACCCATCTATGATACTAGTAGTGAATTTTCTGAAGATGTAGTCGCTGATTTTCAGTCTTTGGGCAGCTTTGGTGTGTTGATGAATTGGTCAGAAATGAGGGTAAAGATACAAAAAAATTCATCTTTCATTTTTTACATATAATGCAAATATACAACCAAACTTAATAAGGCCATCTTCTTAAATTTTTGTCTACAACTTTCAACTATGTATGTCACCTAAAACTTCAGAAGTTTTGCATGAATTTAATGATAATTTCCAGCCACTTTCACATTTAGATTTTGGTAAAATTTCATGTAAAATAATGGTTGGAAATGAATGTTTATTTGCTGAAAATTGTATGGGGCAGCAAGGGATCCAATTTGAAATGGTTTGCAGAAATTTTCAGTCTTCTAACTTGGTCCAGCAAGTCACAACAAGCAAACATAAATCTATTTCCAAATTTGAAGATGTATTTTGTACTTTGTCTTCATGCACTTTTGATGTGGAGAAGCCTGAGTTTTTTTCCTCTTCAGGATAAGAAGGATGTGTTGCCAAAGTATGATGATTTATCTTGTAGTCAAGAAATTTATGTCCCTATCTATCAATAGATAGAGTATTCTTGTATGAATTCATGTCATGGTTGGCATGGGTTTGGTGTTCTTGGCTTTGCTCATGACACTCCTCTAGATTTCAACATGGCACTTATGGACATTCCACCATATGTTCATCTCATTTTCAAATTACCTTGTTTTATTTGATCATCAAACACAAGGGAAAAATCTATGTAATTGATAAAGTGATAGCATGGTTGCATTGGTTGTATGATTACACCTAGCACTCTCATCTTTCTATGCTAAGTAGAGTAAGGTAGGATGAATAAGCTCTTGAAGAGAATTAGGAAGAATGAAGTTCAATATGTGAACATTGATTTTTGTTGTTGGCATGGTTGGCTTATGCCTTGTCGTTTGAAAAGCCAATTGTGATCTCTAAGTATCTAATAAGCATGTGGGGCTTTGGGATGTGAATTGAACCATCCAACCGCATAGGTTTTCTTGCTTTCTCTCTTCTTCTTAAATAGGTGCTACTAGGAGATTCTTAGGTTCTCATGCACTCTTTTTTAAAGAGTACATGTTTTCAAGTTGGAGCCAGTTGTTATCCCTCATATTGTATGAGGATCACACATGTGGTTATCACTTGTGAATTTTTTCACAAGGATTGAGCTTGCAGTTCTTCATGGTTAGATGTTTGGATGGGTAGGGGGTACACTTGTGTTCTTGACTTAGAGATTATGCTTCTTCATAGTTGAGTGGTAGCCTTGGTGGGTGGCAAAGAGGTTTGATGTGTTCAAGGTGTTAATTGGTGTGTATGATGTGCCTAACTCGTAGAATCGCCCATAAGATGATGCATTCCCTCTTAATGGATGATTAAAAGGCTGAATGACTAATGTATAAAAGCAATTATTTAACACTTGATTATTTAATGGAATGGGAACCCATCAACTTAGGGTCTCACTAAGTTTGAAGTGTTAATAATTGCACTTTTGAAGTAATAGATTAATTTAAGTCTCTTACCTTGGGTTTTTTAAAGTTTTAGTGTGATTAACTAAAAGTATTCAAGGAAAAGAACTTTATCACACTAATTAACCAAAGTATCTAAAGTTTGCACTTTAGATTAATTAAATTTTTACTTAAAGAGGGGTGTGCTAGGCACTATGGTCCCTTTTTGACACATAATGGAGGATAATTGTTGGAATGCCCTAGGGGTTTGAGAGCACTCTACAAATGGGGCACCTTATCATGACATAACTTGTGGAGCGCTAACCTTTAATGGAGAAATTTGATGGATGTTTTGTTGATTGGAGGGCCACTTCACATTTCTTGAGGAGGATAACTACTATTGGCACTTTCCTTGAGGACCACACCTCTCCCAACTATTCATTCATGAGTTTTCTCACGTGTATTGGAGGTTGGATGCACATTAAATGAGGTAACAAGAATTTATTGGGAGAGCACCCTAGATCTATAGGAGAAGTTGGAGCCACAAGTGCCACATGAAGAGCTTCTTTGCACAATTTTCAAGGGCGCACTTGTTCTGTCTCCTTGAAGGGTGCATTTATGAAGAAATAGAATATCATTCGCTTGGTCAAACACTTTGGGAGCTTCCACACACGGTGGACACAACTATGTTCTTGAGTAGCACTCATGTGAAGCATGACTTGGTCAATCATTCAAAGGAAGAGTGTGCCCTCTTTCCTTGAGCCATTTGGGAGGTGGTTGCTAACTAATTGCATTTGTTTATTCATTGTTGAAACTTTCTTATGTAGTTAGTTACTTGTAACAAGTGGATCTAACCACTTTGGCTATTATTGGAGAGTTTGTTGAGAGAATTGTCTATCTAGAAGAGAGAATTATTATTTCATTGTAAAGGAAGTTGAGATACACTCTCTCTATAAAGATTAGCCCTTCCTTATTCATTTTCATGGTTGGATTTTGGACTTCGGATTTTTTCTCTCCTTGGAGCTTAATGGATATATTTTCTTGGAGCATATGTGAAATGTAAGGATTTCTATCTTATCATTATAAGGCTTATGTTTCTATTTCTAAATGTTGTTAGCAATGTGTAGAATTGCTAGAACTTGCTTTTTTTGTTGGGCCATATGAGAAGGGTATGTCTACCATGTTGGAAGGGTTATGTGAGGAGTCTCTCCCTCTATTTCTGTTTGATGTCTTATGCATGATTGTATTAGCTTGCTCCTATCGTCTTCTTGAGGTGTTGCTTGTAATACTTCATTGTTTTGAAGTGGCACAATTTGTTCCCTCCTAGTCTATTTTCTACATTCTTTTTTCAGCATGTTAGTGCTTCTTGTGGCATACATTAGTGGCTGGCCCTTGCTGTCTTAACCATTAATAAACTTGCTTTCCTGGATTAGCCTTTTGACTCCATTTTCCCTTGTTAGTATAGACACTATTCTTTTGATTCTTAAATCACTTTGATATTGTATACTACACTCATTTTGTTAAGGCTTACTCTCCTTGTATCACCTTGAGCCTCAATGCCATAGCCTTAGCAATCTCATGTACGGATATCCCACTAGAGTTGGAGGAGAGCCACCTAAAGTTGGAGAGGGTGTTACTGAGCTGACAATGGGTAGCCCCTCTTAGTCACCTTTGAGTAGCATTGTTCTTTTTGGCTTTAATTTCACATGCTAGTTTGGGAGGTAATAGGTGGTTTCTGTTTTGTATTATCTATATTAGAGCATGTGAGTGCTTGATTTATTATTTTGTGGATAAAACTGACCACTAGTGGATGGAAAAGAGAACTCAATTTAAATGTATTGTTGCCTTGACAATGCAGGCAGTTCGAGTGGAATTAGAGTATGTTGCTTATGGTCCTCATGGACGTTCCACCCACCTTCAACATGTTATTTTGCCTCTACAGTACACACTGTCTTCCCATGGAACTTTATCTTGGAAAAAGTGAGGCCTTAATAAAGATGCTGCATCCTATTCAATTTTATAAAAGCTTTTATGCAGGCAGATGATTTTGTAGGAACTTAAATAATAGAATTTATATTTATAGTTTTACTGCAAAACAGATTTTAGAAAGCAAGAATAAAATGGGTGGCCCAAGTCTTGATCATCTATGAATGCTTCATTTCCTTACCATTTTCAGTTTTGAAGGCAATTTTGCAAGTCAAGATTAAGAACTTCAAATGTGTATAGGGTGGGCGGAACCTGTAGTGTGCTTCCTGTTCGAACACATCTGCTTTGCCATTTGGATGATCCAGTTCAGGTTCTTAAGAGGTACATAGGATTAATGTGTATGATATGCATAGAAAATAATTTCTGGTACATTACTGTGCATTGAAAACTGTGGTGAACATTCTAAGTTCAGGAAATATTGTATTTGCAGTTATATTTTGCCCCATGCAAAAGCAGGAGATGTGATTACCATTGGTGAAACACCATTTGCAATCATGCAAGGTATTTCATGACTTTTTACTGATTCAAAAGTTTTGATAAATTAGTTTCTTTACTAGTAGCTTAATTAGTTCCATTGAACAGTTATTTTATTCACTTGCCAGCTGTATTAATAGATATCTTGCGATTTTTCAGCTTTCTTGGATTTAGAAATCATATCCAGATGATATATGCCTTGCACATATTAATGTTGTATGATTTACATTCCAAGAAATATAACCAGAAAATATGGAGATGCCTGCATTTGTATTCATGTGTTGATTTAAATTTGAATGTAGTGTGTGAAATCGCTGTTCAATAATACGGTGCAATGATTTCACATGTCCTTGTGATGAGTATAGGAAAATATACTCGTGCTTTTGAGCTTGATGAGATTGACCATGAGATATTTTAAATTTTTAATGCATAGTAAAATGATAAGGGCTTTGATGGGAGAAAATGGAGTCTAATCAAATTTTCTGGTTATTCTGATTAAATTATCAGCAGAAGTCTATTTCACATGGAAATGGATTGCTGCGCTTTTTGAAATGTTAGGATTTGGATATGGGGAAACAACATATATGTTTTTTTTCTGGACTTTTTTATTATTCATAGAAGGCAGTCAACAAGGTGACTTCCATTACAGAGATTACATAACACCATACACCATAGCAATTCTCCCTAAAACCATTACCAGCACTACCTTTTAATAAACCAGATGCTAGCTGTGTATTTAAATTTACCAGCCAATACAAAACATGGTTCTTGCTACTACCAACCAAAGAAGAAGCTGCTGATCATGGAATTATGAGAAGAGAAACCACAAAAGTTACTAGGTTGACTATGCCTCATCCTTATCCTTTTGATTCTTCTCATCATCGCTGTTGCTTGGTCCGGGCATGGTGGGTTTGATACTGAGGAGTTCTTTCTTATCATCCAAATAATGCTCATTCATCAATAGGGATGATAGAAATCCATTATTCTCCTTGGGATTTTCTCATTTTCGCAGGTCTCTTTTACTATAATTTTGATACGGTCCAGTTGGGGATGCTTTCCTTGGAGTCTACAATTGCATCTTCCTTCTTCAGGTTTGGAGGCTCTTTCCCTCTACTAGGGTCCTTCCCTGTCTCTTTTGAAGGGATCTTTTCTTCACCTTTACTGGGATTGGATAGGAACATTTTGAGAATGAAAACCACTATCAAACTACAGAATAGAATGGAGCAGGCTGGCAACTACCAGAGGAGCATACTGAAATGCCTTCCACTAGTTGACCTGAATTTATAGAGCTTGTGCCTTTTTCAGGATACTAAGAGTCACCCATGGGATCTTCAGAGCATTAAGAGGCTTGAACTTTAGCATGGGATTTGAGAAACTCCTCTCTTCATTTCTAAGCTCATTAGCTCCAAAAAAACAAAGTAACTGTTATCACATCCATAGTAGCCGGGCTAACATGATTGCAGAGTAGTTTCTAACTTTCTTGTATATTTTTGAGCCAGTCCTTTACACATTTTTTATGAGATCAGCCTATGATGAGTAGTACTTTTGATGATCTCTGACAGTTTGAGCAGCCCCAGAGCAGACATGACAAGCCCTATGCCATGACTGAGCCTCATGACCTCGGATTTGATGACTGAGGTGACCATTTTCTTCCATACAATGCAGTGCCTAGAGTTGTATAGCAGCAGTGTTCCAATAATGATTGATGGCCCAGATGACAGGTACAAGTATATGGTTGTGTATTGGATTCTTTTATTATGCTCTTTTGCTTATCTTTGTAGCTTGACTAGGTATTTAGTGGTCATGATCTGGCAATATATATATATATATATGGATATGGTTGTTGATTAACTGTTTAGAACTTAAGTGATTTACTTACTCAGAATAAGAATTTCTTGTTTATACTCATTGGTTTTACCCTCTTAAGTAGTATGGACATGGTCATTCCCACCTTTTATGGCTTACTAGTTATGGCATCACCTATCCCTTTCCCCATCCATCCGTTCTCTTCCGTATTTAGTTTTACCTTGACTTACACCTTAACTTGTGATATGAAGGACCTCCCCACTTTTGCCTCTATGTTGGATAGATTCCCTGTTGTTTTGTGTCTCGGCTCTGAGTTGTGCAACAAAACTTGCTGAAGCCTTGATCCTTCTGGGCCAGGAGAACCCGTTGGTGTTGGTTCCTGAGCTTAGGTGAGTTGGATTTGAAGCCTTGATCTCTCTGGTCGGTTGCCCCCGATGTTTGGTCTTGGTTGTGGATGATCCCCCTAGTTACCTGAGTTGTGTTGGCTAGACTTGAAGCAAAATGTAATACCATCATTACATGCATATGTGAACTATTATTATATCTTATGTGCAAGCCCATGGAAATAAATTAAAACTGTGCTTTTCAGCACAATGAAAGAGGGCTATGAAATGAAATGTAAAAGCACCCTGGATGAAAGATGCGATTAGTTGTGCTTTTAAGCACATACAAAATCCAAAGGGTCATAAGTCCTAAAAAGCAATGGTTAAATGTATGCAAAATCCAAAGAACTACTGCCATGATAAAATGTAATGATTAATTCCTCACGGAGCCTATGGGTTGGGATGTGAGATGGAGTAAGGGACAACTAATTCTAAGTGTCCCCTAGAACCACAAGTTACGGTTATTTGTGCACCCAGTCACGGTGGTTCTAGAAAAGATCCTCACAGAGTTGGTTCTAGCTTGGATGTGAGCTGTAGACATTTGCTAAAAGTTGAATAAACACTCCTCAAATCAACTCATTCCATTTGTGTGAGACACCGCCATTCCATGTGTGTTTTCTGTCCAACATATTCTTAGGTGGTTTCCCTTTCCCTTATCCAAAGTGTCACAGTGTTGAGTTTGTAAAGTCATTCCCTTGTCCTAGCCTTGCATTTCTCATCTTCACCCATTCCTAGCAAAATGGTCACATCCATGAAATGAGTATACACTTGAGGGTCTTTTCTGAGTAATTGATTGCTTTGATTTTGGACTTATATTTGATGTATTAATTGATTAATCACCAGTGAAATGCTACTTTATATTGTAGTCTTGCTATTGAAATAATTAAAGGAGCATATCTTATCCATTTGCACTTGCAGCATCAGTAAGCTTGAGCTTGGGTCATTATTTTGATCAATCTTGACCTGGTCAACCTAGTTTGACCAAGTCAATCACAGGATCTAAGATGAGTGGGACCGATGATGTTCGAGATTGATTATTTATGGTCCTATGATGCCCACTTGATGGTTCCATGCAGCAGACAAAGGTTTCATATGATGGTTTGATGGATTTTTATTATTATTATTATTTACAGACCATTATTTTTATTTGTCCGAGCATGGTTGAGCTTACAGATGATTATCCAAGTGGTCACATGGTGTATGAGTACTCATATCTACTACATTTGGACCTACCGAGTTCATTGGCACACTTAGATATCAGTTTCAGGCACTTTCATATGAGGTTACAGTCAGATTACCACTTTATTGCATAATTGCCATTATAAAATGGCTTGGCAGCACGTTTTGAGATCTATTTGGTTCTCCTAGGGAGCTACAGAGGGAGTATGGGGTCTAGCCACTTGTTATTACCATATTACCATACTCCCAGACATTTTGATGTAGTCAGATTTGTGCCCGGGGCACCAGGCAAAGAGGTACAGGCATTTTATTGTTTTAAAGGTGATTTTCTGTGGATAAAAGAATGGAAGAAATGGTCACTGAGGAGATCGATTTGGGTAATTGAGGCAAGGAATTGGCATGAGGTTTGTTCAGAGGACTTTTGTGATGCATCCCACACCTTCCGGCGCAGCTTGCAGCATTCAGTGGGGTCCACACACTTCGGGCTATTGTTTGGATATTTTAATGTGTTCTTGAGGGGGGCACGATTTGGTCTCTTGGTCACTTTATGATGTTATATGGTCATATTATTTATCATTGTGCCATGGGGCCATGCTAGTGAAGGATATAATCACCTCCTAGCCCCACCATGTGATTTATTCAAGTGTCTTAGTCACTTGTCATGTGGTACGTCCCTTTAGGGCATCTTAGTGAGTGCACCCCCCTCTATTTGTGAGTTGATCCATGTATTGTATTTCTGGCTCATCTTAGTCGTTGGTTATTATTGTTATATATTTTGATCTCCACCACTCATTCAAAAAGTGGTTAGGGTTTTGGTCTCTCTCATTCCTATTTAAGGAAGAGACCCCTCATTGTAAAGGCACATTTGGGCTCTGGAATTCTTGGAATAAAATATTATTTTGCAGATCTACTTCTCATGCTTTGATGAATGTTCTCGTACGTGATTGGAATGCCTTTCTTTTAGACACCTCAGTAATTTTCATGTGATTTCAACATATTTTTGTGGAGGTCGAATTTATCTTGTGTAGGAGTGCGACTTGCTTGGAGGGGCGATTGTGGGGTCTCCCCATCTCTTCTTGGGCAGGACGTTTTCATCTCTCAGGGAGTTTTTCCATTGTGATTTTTTCCATTGATCTATTCTCTGTGATATGTCATGCATAGTTCTTCTTTCATCTATGGATCAAATCTAACTTGGGTTGTTTGAATTTTGCAGGTAAAGACGACACACTTCCTCCTTGGACCCACACGTTTTTGCTTGAAATCAATTGGATCTCACTTGGAATTGTAACTAGTTGAAAGGATCATCAATGTACTTGGCGGCCGCAAACATTTGAGGTAAGATCTACAAGGTACGTATTGATTTTCATCCATTCTACCCAATTGTCATTCAAAACCCTCGTTTTATAGATCTGATAGATCTGGCATAAATTTGGGATTAATAACTAAAACCTACTTTTAAAATAATTAATAAACCTTAGAGAGCAAGTTTGGTGGAAATCCGACTCCATTTACCCTCAGATCCAAGCACTAGCCATCTCTAGGGGAGGACGCACTTGTGGGTTTTTAGTCAATTTTCCAGATCTGTCATTTGGGTGTGTTGCTAATTTGTCCTCTAAACTCCATATCTGTCATTTAGCAACCATTTTAGTGCCTATCCTATCTTAATTTCACTAAGTGGCCCCCACCTCACTCCATTTTGACCAAATCATAGGTGGATCTCATTTGGGTCTCTTAGATCGACACTAGATCTATTTAGATCTACTTGTTTAACTCCATTTGTGGCATATTCATTCCTTGGTTGAGCATTTACCTCTTGCATAAGCCTCCTCAACTAAGCCCTAACTCCATTTGCTACTCATTTTCCCTAGATCTAGATCTACTTACTCTTGATCTCTCTCTATCTTTTATTTCACATCATCCTAGAGTGTCTAGAGTGGGTTCGCTAGCCTTCATTGGCTGGTTAGTGTATCCCCCTTGGTCTTGCATTGGCTTGATCTAAAGTGAAGAGTGCCTCGATTAGTGTGACAACCAATCATCAATGGGAATCGAAGCCCTCTTAGGTCACCTCTTTAGTTGCCTAGCACCTCTACCATCTTGGATAGGATCACCTTTTGGGGCAACTACAAGTTGTGTGATAACAGTAACTAATCAAGAATAATGGAGAATACCATGTAGGCCTTTGAAGGTCATGTTATGGCAAGGTAGATGAGATCTATCACCTCCACCTTCATCTTTCTGTGTGTTGAGGCTCAATATGAAAGCAGACCTCCCATTCTTAGCTGATTGCAGGGCTTCTTTTAGTAGGACATAGCTTGAAATGACATAAACCTCCAATGGGAAACCAACATGCCCATTGAAGAACACTTTTTTACTTGCTATCACTAGAGAGAAACTATCAATTCTACTTATTGGTTTGAGGGATCATGTTGGATATGGAACTGCACAGTATTTCCTTCCAGTTACTATGCTTTGAAATACTATTATTCTCTATATTAACCACACATTTCCTTGTAATGCCTATGGTCAGATTAGTGAGCCAATTTACCATGGAATTAGTAGATCTCCAAACATGATTGAACCTGGGTTCACTAAAAGCTTGAAGGACCTTCTTGCAACCCTTGATTAAGCCCTTAAGCTCCCAAGCATTGCCCATGACCTTATGCTTCAACATGTTAATATTAATTATAGAATTTTCTTCAACCACAATATTCCTAGTTCCCGGAGATCGACCTAGATCAATATCGTTGAGTAGGGATAAACCTTCTACCTTATTATTAGAGCTCCCCTAAAGGAATACAAATTACACCAACTTGATATTCTCATTGTGATCCCTTACTATACCACTTGCTCCTGCTAGACCAGGGTTGCCCCTAGCTTCCCTATCAAAATTTAATTTTAGCCATCCCTTCACAAGATGAACCCATTGCTCTATTGATTTATCCTTTTCACGATTGATAGAGTTTTCTGTGACATTGAGTTTCAGCTTTGTTGTCACAGATTCTGTAGAGGGGATTACCCCTCATTTTTGCCAGAGCATACCATATTTTGTGCAGTCCATTACAGTGAGCCTCTCAGATACATCACGAGTGATATATGGATTGGGTTCATTTTGAGACCATAGCTGGATCACTTTTGTGGGATGAACCTCAGAGCAAGGCCCCAGGTCATTTACCGAGCTTCTTTTGGGATCCCTTGCCATACTTGTTGGAATCTTTTACACAACGGATTTTTCCACTATTGGATAGTGAGATTGGATCCTGACTTACAATGCTTCATATATGTGCCTATGGTGTATCCTACACTTGCATTTATGTATCGGATTGTTGTGTTCAGAGGATTTTATTATTATTTTTTAATGGATGATTGTGTGGTATTGGTAGACTAACTAGCAATAGGATTTATCTTATGACGTGATTATTTGATAAGTATGATGAGTAGGACATTTGCATGGCATTACATTTAGTGCTAGTTTGTGTGTTATATACATGTTCTTTGGAAGGTCTCCACAATATTGCTTTGATCATTGCCTGACCCTTGGATCCATACTTTGACCTCATCATATTCCACCCATTCACCTAGCATGATATAAAATCCTTTTTTATCTGGATATGTCTAAGTGACTCAAGGACCTTCCCCTCTGTGACCTCTTAGTTAGGATGGCCCCCATGTATTCCCTTGGTGTCTCGGTTTTGATGTGTGTGATGAAGCCTTCTGACCTCGTTGATCCCATTCTGCTTGTAGACCCTTGTGGATTGAGTGCGAGGTAAGGTTGGCCTAATCACCAGAAGTGTTCCCCTAAGTCTTGAAACAAGTCTTCCTTCCTTGAAATTGGTTAGTGCTTGGGAGGGTAGGTACTCCTTGAATTAAGAAGTTAAGCTTACTTATTCTAGAAAGACATTATTGTGGCAACTTCGTCGCACCTATGGACGGTGGCTGGCAATGGAGCTAAGGCCGTGTCATAACTAGTGCTCAGAAGGAAATCCAGGGCTAGTACCTTTCAATCATTAGCCAACTAAAGGATTGTAAATAAAGAAAGTGCTTCAAAGAAAAATCCAAAGAAAGAAAAAGAAAAAGTATCAGAAAGTAAAATGTCGAAGTAAAATAAAAGGGGACTTGCTAAAGTCAAGGGGTAGCCTTCTAGCATATTATCCATTTGTGAGACACCCTACTCCCTAGTGTTTCTAGCTAGCTAATGTCACAGAGGCCCTTGATATCCCCTCTTCTCCAAGAGTAACTCAAGCTTGCCATTGATCAAACATTTCACATGACTAGCCCATTGACTACTCGACCATCCATTCCACCCAATGAGGAAGGTCGATCTTTGCAATACTATGTGATGATTTTGATTAGAGGATAATATGTATATAACTCATTTACTTGTGCTTTATGTTTTGTTATGTTTCTATGCTATGTTGACAAATTATGCAATGAGTCATATAATGACCATAGGGTATAGGATAGGACCTTATGCTCAATAGCTTATCAATACTGCACGTAATTAAGTGTTTGCACTCCTCTACAGGGTTGATACATGGCTCTCCCATCATTTTTCATCTTGATCAAAGTTTGACTTGGTCAAAGGGGCCAACCAACAACATGGGACATTCACATATACATCAATCATCATATCTCAGCCTTTGAAGGCCAATTGGACCCCTCCAAATAGCATTTGTGGCATTTTTGGATTAATTGGCTAAAAAGGGAATTATTTTCCTAAGTTTGGAATTTTAGCCTAAGTATAATTTAATTATTTGGAGCTGATTATAAAAGATGCATTTCAGATTGGATTTGTGCATAAGATTGGTGCATTTTATGATTTTTTAGGTTAAGGAACTCATCTACGCATCAGATTTTTATTCCAGGCAATGAAAGTCAAGGATTCAATGAATGGCACATTAATTAATTTTATCGTAAGGTCCTGTTATCACACCATAGTAGCAGGGCTACTATTCTTGCTTAGCAGATATCTGCACTTTTCAGAGCTTGGATTATTCAGAGCTCGGCTATGATGAGTTTATATTTTGAGATCACTCATGATCAAAGCAGTGTATTTTATCAGACTTATGTTAGACCTTGTGCCAAGGCTGAGCCTTGAGAGTTCAGATTTGATGACCGATGTGACCCTTTATTCCATACAGTTTCAGTTCAGTGCCTAGAGATGTTATTGCAGCAGTGTTTCAGATGGTTTATGATGATTATTATTATGATGTGATACGATCTATGGACTTCTGATCATTGAATGCGGATTATTATCTTGTTGCTTTAGTCATGTTCACAACATTAGCTTGGTGTATGATTCATGATGTGGCAAACTTTGTAAAATGAAAATGAACTATCTTGATGATGTTATGAATTATAAAATGGACATACTACTTGCACATTTAGGTTGCTTGACAAAACTCATCGGTTTAATACCCTCCTTGCATAGATATGGCCTTTCTTGACATTATTTGTCTGCTAACTTAGGCACCACATTCATTTGACTCCGTCCATCCATGACCTTCCCAATTTGGCTTTCACCTTTGACTTGTCTTTCTTGACTCTTTGATATTGAGGACTTCCCTATTACTACCTCTGTGTTGGATCGCATCCATGTTTGTTTAGTGTCTCGGCTCTGAGTTGGTGATAGAACTTGCCTTTGGTGAGTTGGATTCTAGGCCTAAATCATTCTGGTCGGTTGTCCCAATGTTTGGCACTGGTCGAAGTCCCCTTAGTCACTTGAGATGTTGTTGGCTAAAACTAAAAGCTCATTTACTACTTGGAAATCTTTATAAATTCGCTCATGGAAACTATAAACTCTAGAATGTGATTCTTAACACACGTGAGTAAAGGTCTAGAGCAATGAAATGCTAAAAATACTCCTCGAAGAGTATAAAAAGGTCCAAAAAGCAAATGTTACTCAAAAGCTATATCTATTATTGCTGACCTTATATATATGTAAACATGCCCTGGATGCAAGCTGCAATTAGTTGTGCTTCTTAGCACATCTGAAATCCGAAGGGTTATGTAGGCCAAAAAGGCCATGAAATTGAATGAATGATCCTAATGAACCTGGATCAGCTTGATGTAGACATGATGCCTAAGTTGAATAAACACTCTCTAAACAACTTATCCATTCGTGAGGCACAACCCTTCCCTTTGTTATTTGTCCGGCACAAAGTGTAGCTCCCCCTCTCCCCGTCCAAAGTATCTTCTGGTTGAGTTTGGTCAAGTCACCCCCTTTGCCCATCCTTCTTCTTAGCCTTCACCCTTAGTTAGCAATTAGGCCATGTCTGTCACATACCCCAATTTTGTAAAAATAATGTAATTATTTTATTATATTCCTGAGACATTATGTTAAATTTAATGCTAAGTAGGAATTGATGACTCATCAGAGTCACTAGAAATGGAATGTAATTCTGAATATTTTACTATTAATAAATAAATTATGGAGACAACAGCATGGGAGAGCTGTTAAAAGAGGTTACTGGTCTAACTGGTGGATGGAACTAGGTGGAAAGGCAAAAGACAAGTGGCAGCATCCTCAAACACTTCCTAAGTTGCAGGTGGCAACTTCCCTATATTTTGGGGTCATGATTTCCCAAGAAAGTGGAATCTGAGCAGGTGGCTCATTAATGACAGTTAACCCAACTAAGACCTAGGCAATCTTTTAAATAGTACTCAATGAACTGAGCTGGGGGTTCAGATAGTTCAGGAGGGAGAATACATTCAGTTGAATGATATTCAGGAATCCCATTGAGGAAGAGGGAAAGACAGTAAGGAAAATTGTTTGAGTGGGATGCTGCAGCAACTTGGTTCCAGTTTAGCTGTTTTGGCTGAGTGAATTATTCTGCTGCACCTAGTTCCAGCCAGGGAGACCAGAGCAAGCTCGGGGGTCCTGAGAAGTGCTGTCTGGGCACTCTCCAGGAGTTGGTAGGGAGGAACAGCCTCCCATTGCTGTTGTTGTCTACAGTTGACACAGGTTCTGCCACTTATTCCTGTTGTTTATTGAGTAAATATGAATGTAGATTATGATTATCTCCTCTATGTCTGAATAGGATTTATTTCAGTAAAAGTTAGCATCTCTGAATTGTTAGTAGATAGATTCTGCAAAATTTTTATGTCTCAGAAATTTCCTAGTATCATTATTATCTTACAGTTCAAGTAATTGTTTTATGCGTGCTACACTTTGTTATTATTGTAAGTAATAGGATGTTATTGTGATTTTACACTTGGTTTATTACAATAGTTAAATAGATAAGTAAAGGCTCTTTATACAGTAAATATTTCCTGGAAAATAAACTCGTGAAAACAGTTATAGGAACAGAAATAAAGATAACCATATAAATCACATTAAATTTATTATCATAGATAATATAGCAGGTACAAACCCTAGCTAACAAGTGTACAGGTCATTAACTGTCACAAAAATGGACGAGCCAATTTACATTAAAAAGTTTATTTATTTATTGACAGAACATACGAAAAGACTGGCAGAACCCTTATTGACTCAATATCGAACCGAACAACAGTATAGCCATATCTTTCACCTTTTTAATTATTTTTCTTTCGACAAAATCTTAGCTAAAACAAACCAATTGATTATTTAAACAAAAATCGTGGCTGAGGAGTTCTATCAAAACCTATCTCTCCAGTTTCTACAACAAGAAACCATCGGCAAAGTTTTGACCTAGTTATTAACTTTCAAACAGAAGGAATTAAAGACAAGAACAATAACTAGCTCGAGGCCGAGCTTATACAAAGTAGTATTTTTATTTCCTTATAAGCCATAATCATTATAACAGAACAATATTTTTAGCTCACTATCGAGCTCTAATCTTTTAGTTATATCCTTCATGTGAATGCACAGTACCGACAGAGTCCTATCCTAATAAGACACAAATCATCTAAACAAAACTTCCACTGTCGTATCAGTTTGAACCTCCCATCGTTCTAAACCTTACAGGTGTCAAAACATTGAAAACTCATTACCACGATTTCACCTACAGTTATAGCCTTTTATTTATAAAAGCATTCTACGTAAATTTCGAAACTTGAAAACACACACCATACATCGACTTCATCATACAGAATGGCTATAACAAGTCATTTTCTTTATAAGTTAAAAATTATACATGAAAAAAAACACAGGAGCAAAACCTTTGCTATTACAGTATCCAACCTACAGCCGAGTTCACAAATCCACTAAAACAAAGATTTATTTATTATAATATAGAGCATCGAATTCAAAGAATAACGCAGACATAGAACAAGCCTTCACACAAGACACAGGTTATATTAAGGTAATTTCCAAAGCCTGGGTAATAAACCCCAAGCAAAGTACAGGTACAGTATTAAACCTTGAGGCCGTAACCCCGTCATCCTGAGTAGGCTCATAGCCTTTCTTTACACACTATTAAACCCTAAAACACCTTTAGCAAGAAGATTAAATTACAAATGACTGAAGTCAGCCTCAAGACCAAACAGCGCAGAGCTAGCCACAAGGGTGGCCCTTCATGACCAAACCATACAGACAACCAACAAGGAGGAACGCCGTGGTAAAAGACCAGGCTTACCCGATTATGCAACCAACAGCCGAAGCATGAGTCACCCACATTGCGAATGGAGTCCGAGCCTGCAACAAAAAAAAAATCATTTATATATATAAATGTCGAGTCTTAAACAACTCGTCGTATTCAGAAAACAAGAATGAAACCTATAGCTTACCCGAGGTTTGAATGAAGTCATGCTCAGTAGGTAGGCTGATAGCCATGAGCAGCAATAGGGTGAACCCCTCTCGTTTCACCAACACGAACAAGCTGACTGATAACAAGGAGCATGTGCAACAGTGGAAGCTTCAAACAGAACCAAGCTAAGATTCAAGGCCACGCCGTGACAGGGGATCTACGGTTTACAAAAAGAAATACAAACCCTAGATTATTGACCAGTTACAGTTGCTAAACAACGAATACAAATGACTCTCAGACGAAACTATGGATAATACGAAGGATGAGGCAGCATGCAAGCTGTTAGCACACGGTAATAATGGCGACCAGACCAGTAAATGAACTCCAAGGATAAACCCTAGGCACTATAACACTCCAATAGTTGTCAACAGTCAATGATAAAGACTTCCAAACGATAACATTAAGCAAAGAAATGGTAATAGTCTGAGAACTGTAACAACGGCGCCACCACATAGCTCAGACCTGGAGAGGTTGCAGAGAAGGGCCCGAGCCCGAAGGCGAAGGAAATGACGAGGTAGGGTTAGGTCCAGTGTTATATATCACTAAACACTTGGCCCTCGATGAACCACGTATCAGATTAATATTTCCATGCGGTGGGTCGAGACTCTATAGTCCCACAAGGACTTCCAAATTATTGTTAATCAATTAAAAATCATAGCAAGAATATCCAGTTATGGTGATAAACCTTAAGTTCAAAACTTGCCAAAATTTCCATATTAATCCATGTTTTCAATTATTGTTTTGGAAAACCATAATACTCGGATCAACAATCATTACAAACATTACAATAGATGATATTCTTATCATTGTTGCAAAAAAAAAAAAAAACTCCTATTATATATAGAAGAAGTTGTGTATGATTTTTCATAATGGCTAATCCTTATATCATTCTTCTAATAATTAAAAACCCTAGAATGATTTCTTTAATACCTTGTTTATCATTTAACAAACTTGCTTGGTCAATAGCATTCAAGTTCGAGACTTGGAGTCTGTTTCAAACATAGATCATATGTTAAATTATTATAAAAAGTGCCAAAGGGGTAGTTATCAAGTAAATCAATACTAGTTGCAACTGGTCACTAAAATTTATAGCCTAGACTAATGTAAAATAATAAGAGATACAATATCTCTATCATTCTTTAAGTTACTGTAGAGATGTAGAGCATAATTAAATGACGTTTCTGTATTGAGATAGCATTGCAAGGATGAGTAAAAAACTTGTTATTGCTTCATGATGGAACTTTAACTGGTAGATATCAAATTATGCAACTCATAGTTATTGGCTTAAGAAAGAATAGACCTGTGTTATCCTTAATACACAACGTGTTCAATCAGATATGATAATGAAAACAAAGAGCAGATTTCAAATAAAGCAACTCCTTAAATTTTAAAACAATAGAAGACAGGTATCGACAAGACATAGTAATATCTTTAACTCCCAAGCTGTACAATTAAAGTGTAAAACAAAACGTGTTCTGAATTTTGAACTGGGCATGATGCAAAAGTATTCTACCTTAAAAAGCTTGAAAAACCTGGTTAGCATGCCTATACTTTTTCACTGAATGAGCTGGTACAGCTATTTTGACTTGATGCTTTAAAGATTATTGCGGCGACCCAACATTACCTGTGTATCTGTAAGAGAAGAAAAATATGTCGCATTAGCTCGAAAGCTAAGTAAGCCAGTCCATCAGGGCAATTCCCCCTTGCGGTTGAAAAACAGAAACACAATCAGCAACAGTTAAGAAACTCATAATAACATTTAAGTATAACAGAGACCTTTCAGACACACTTACAATCACGTAGTTAAACAGACAGTTAAATGACTGCATTTAATAACATTTATTGCTATCTTAAAAATTTTAAATTTTTCGGAAATTTTTGGGTTTTGACAATGTCCAATGGGTGAGTCTGTCATTTAAGCTATTGTGCAAGTAAATATAAATAACAATGGAATATGCAAACATGATAAAATGCCACTGAATGATGTTTATGCTTTAAGTTAAGCTGTGAGCATGATTAGAGGAACATGTCTTAGTCTATTGATATGATTTGTCCTTGGTTGTATCTTGACATAGTCAAACTTAGTTTGACTATGGTCATTCTTGGGATCCGTGATGATGTGGACCATATATGCTTATAGATGATGATTGATGGTCCCACATACTCTTGTTGATGATACCATATGGTGGACATATGATTCAAAAAGTGATTGATGCAGTTCAGTAGGTTTTATTATTATTCCAGATCATCAGATTATGCACTGTTCGGATATGGTGGAACCTATTGTTGACCCCTCAGGTCAACCCATGGTGTATGAGTACACATTCTTAGTAGATTTGGGTCTTCTGGATCAAATGAGACACTTATCATTCGGTTTCGGGCACTTCTGACAGTGATAGATGCAGTTATCTACTTGTTGACCAGATTTGAGGCTGTTTTCCCAGCCTGTCCAGCAGGGGCCATGAGAGGCCAGTTCACCTAGGGCGCTGTATGAGGAGGGGGTGGTCCAGCCACTTGATGTTACCATTATACCCCCCTCCCAGAGAGCCTGGTGGGTTCAGTTTGACAACGCAGGCACTGCAGGTGTTAGTTTGGGCAGCTTCACAGTTACCGAGGCAAATAAAAAATGGAATAAAAGGGTCACTAAGGAATTCGATTTGGGCAACTGAGGCAAGGTTTTGGCACTTGGTCTTCACAGAGGTCTTCTAGGGTGAACCCCCCATCTTCCAGCCAGATATCATCAGTCAATGGGGTCCACAGAGGCCACAGGAGGCCTTTTAATGCATGTCTCTCACAGATTTAGAGGACAGGATTTGATCATTTGTATTATTTGGACACATTATTTTATATTATTGTGCCATGGGGATGATCTAGTAAAGATTGATGCCTCCTAACCCCACCATGAGATTCTTTAGTCATGTCCTAGTCATATGAGGTGGGCCCATGTGTCTTAGCCCCCTCCTATTGATGATGTCACCCTCCATGAGTCACTTTAGGCTATGACGGCATCCCTCTTTTGAGTGATCCATGTGATATGATGTATAGGCTCATCTTAGCCATTGATTAGATTATGAGATCTTTTAATCTCAACCACTCATCTTGTTGTATTGTAAAGTGGTTTTGAGATCTAGGGTTTTGGTCTTTATTATCCTATATAAGGAGGAGACCCCCTATTGTAAAAACGCCTTTGGAGCTCTTGAATATTGGAATAGAATACTTCTTTGTGGAGCATACTTCTCTTGTCTTGTGGATTCTTTTGCACTTTGAATATACAGTATCTCTTGTATGTATCATTGTGGATCTTAGGGCTACACGTTGTTTTCTTGTAGGGAGGCCGAATTGGTGGAGAGGAGGATAATTTGAAGAGGGTTATTGTTGGAGGGATCCACATATTCTCTCTTGGGTTGATCTTGGTGATAGGGAGTGTCATTATTGTATCTTTGTGACATAGTTGATGCTTTCTATTACATCTCTTCATCATTTTCTTACTTGGCTTGTTTCACTTGATCTTGTCTTGTAGGAGGAGGACGATTTGGCTTCTTTGGAGGAGAATGTTTGGCTTGGAGCACTAAGATCTCACTCTTGAATATACACATAGGGGAATGCTATCAATTTGCAAAGTGGCCACAAGCAATTGAGGTAAGTTTCTCAAGGTATGTACCTAGATCCATCCATTCTTCTTCATTGGTCATAAAACCCTTAAAATTCAAAACCCTCATTTTATGTTTTCTTAGATCTACTTGGATCTAGCTTGGCTCTTGGAAAGATATTGAAAACCCACCTCTATAGCATCCACGACAATTCAGATTAGTTTGGTGGTTATTGGGTTCCATTTGACACACTTTCCAAGGCACTTACGCTTCCTTAGGTGAGGTCGCTCCTTGGGAGGGTGAGTTTTGCTATTTCCAAGACATGGGTAGGTGAGATCCCACTTGATTTGCACTCCTCTCACTTGATAACCTACCCCTAGTGCTTCATCTCTTTGATTTTTGCCTTGTGGGCCCCATTCCTCATTTTGAGGGTTGTGCCCCACTTGGGTCATTGGGTGATGCACTTTCAACCTTAGATCTATGGAGATCTATCCTCTCTTTGGGCATGCCATCCTAAACCCACTTTGATAATTGCCTTAACTACCTCGATCTACATTTTGGCATAATTTGGACTCCATTTTCCCCTCCATCTAAAGGCACTAGTCTCCTTGGGGATTGTTTCATTTGCTAGATCCCATATGTGGGTGTGTCTAAATCTACCTTGGATCCATAGATCTACATCATTAAACACCCCTCAGTGCCATTCCACCCCTAACTTCACCTTGTGGGTCCCATTTGGGCCATTTCCATACTTTAAGGAAGTGGGTCCTGTTATCACATTTATAGTGGCCGGGCTACCATACATTATTTTTATGATGCCAATACACTATTCAGCCAATTCCCCTACATTTGAGATGCTGAGATGAGCATCTATATTGGATCACTATCAAATTGTGGACAACAGTTATATTCTCCATGCCATGACTGAGTCTCGGGACACTTAGAGAGATGACCGATGTAGCCATTATACCATTGGTACAGAGCAGTCATTAGTGCCCAGAGTTACAGCAGCAGTTTCAGAGGACAGAGGATGGTACAGGTTGATGAGCATTCAGGTATATGACTCAGCAGGTATATCATGGTGTTATGGTTAGATTGCTTTTATACTTATTCTTATAGCATGTCTTAGCACTCAGTGTCATGATCTGGCGATCATATAGATATTTGGACCTGGTTGATCTATATATATATTATATTGTCCCCACTCAGACTTAGAAGTTCACTATTCATACTCATTGGTATGTACCCTCCTTAGGGAGAACAGAGGTGATCATTCCACCATACCTTGGCTTGCTAGTGTTGGCTCCATCATTTCATTGTCTTCATCCATCCATGGCCTACCTTTTAGATTATCACCCTGACTTACTACTTAACTAGTGGCATGGAGGACTTTTCCCGACTGTAGCCTCTGTATTGGATGAGCTTCCTTGTTTATTGTGTCTCGGCTCTGAGTTGGTGACAAAACTTACCTATGGTGAGTTGGAGTTCCTTGGAATTCCCCCTAGTCACTAAAGTTGTGTTGGCTAAACCTGAAACTTTTGGTGCTGCCATGAATACAAAATCTGGGAAAAATGAAATGCTATATCTTGTATGAAAAGCCCATTCATGCAATGTGTTTCTAAACACACATGAATGAGAGGCATGCCAAATGAAAATGGCCATGAAAATAAAATGTTATATCTTTTGGAAAATAAATACCTAGGTAAACAAGCTGTCCATGACACACCTAGAAGTGCTCAGGTAAACAAGTGCCTTAAAAACACACCTGCAGCAGAAAGCCTAAAATAAATGTAAATCTATGCAATGTGTTTATAAACACACATAGATCAAGGCTATGGAAACTTCAGGCCCAAAAAGCAATGGAACTTAAATGCTATATCTAAACAATTGCTGGCCTTATTTGTATTATGGATTGTGCGCATCTGTGAAGGTAAATAAACCCTCTTTAAACAACTCATCCATTTGTGAGACACCGCCATTCCCTGTGTTATTGCTCATTTAGTATATACTATGGTGTGTATTCCCTTTCCCTTGCCAAAGTGTCACAAAGTTAAGTCAGTCAAGTCATCCCTTAGCCTAGCCAATTATTTCAGCCTTCACCCTTCACTAGCAAATTGATCACAGCTATGAAGTGAGTATGATCCTGAAAGTCTAGTCTGAGTAATAATAATAGTTAACGACACTATATATTTGGATTTAGATCGCCAGTTATGATTACTCTATGTTATAATTGTTATTTGAATAAGTTGTAGAGCATGTATTAACCTTGACACTTTGCGGCAGCCTTGGATGAGGGTCTGAGTTATATTTGGTCTTGGTTAGACCCAGTTTGACCATGGAGGAACATGGGACATGAGATGTTGGACCTTATGATGATATGGATAGATGATATATGGTCTATGTATACATACATGATGATTCTATGCAGCAGCTACAGGGTTATGATGATGATTCTTGGTTTATAGCAGTGTTTGGTCATTTACAGATTATTATTATTGGCCCTGTTCCGGTATATTGGATATTTATTTTGATCATGCAGAGACTCATATGGTGTATGAGTACACATTTGGGATGGATTTGGACCTTCTGAGTCCAATGGGACAGTTTGTTTTCAGTTTCGGGCACTTACAGTGATGATTGAGCCTCAGTAAGCTGTCCCAGTGCAGTTTTGGTCTGTCGGAGGCCCTGTCAGAGCAGATGAGATTTTTATCCGGTTGACCTAGGGCGTTGATGATGGAGGGGGTGGTCCAGCCACTTGTTTTTACCATATTACCCCCCTCCCGGACACACTGGTGCCCTCACCTTGACAGCGCAGGCACTCCAGGAGGCTTTTTGGGGCAGTTTCACGCTTCCCGAGGCATTTCAGGATTGGTAGAAATGGCTATTGAGGAAATCGATTTGGGCTACTGAGGCAAAGTTATGGCATGGGATGATCAGTGATGATAGATCGGGGTCCTCCACACTTTCTCTAGCAGTTTCAGCTTCATCGAGGCCCGCATCCATCACTTATGGCACTTTCTGTGGATTTCTGAGGTCTTTTTGAGGCCTACGATTTGACTATGGAGGCACGATTTGGCACATTCATGATTATTTTATGGTTATTGTGCTATGGGGATTGACCAAGGAGGGATAAAATTACCCCTTGGACCCACCATAAGCCTCTTATGATATTTTGTCATCATGATTTAGTGGGATTCCCCTCTTCTAGGGCGATTTTGTCCACTCACATAATATTTTATTTGTGATCCATGTATTTTATTGTTGAGCTCATCTCAACCATTGATTAGACATTTGTATCTTTTAATCTTAGCCACTCATTCAAAAAGTGGTTAGGGTTTTGGTGCCTCTCCTTCCTATTTAAAGGAGAGAGCTTCTCATTGTAAGGGGTCTTTGGCTCTTGGATTATTGGTATAGAAAAATATTCTTGTGGAAATTCTTGTGGTCTCCTTTGCATCTGGTGTTCTTAGATGGTGATTGGAAAGTCTATTGCAACCTAGCATTTGGAAATTGTGGTAAGATCTATCTTTTTGGAAATCATTGTTTGTCTACAGGAGGGCGACTTCAACAAGGGCGATTTTGCAAGGCTTCTTCAAATCGACCTTCTTGGCATTCGCTTGTATCAGGGGGTTATCATTAGCTTCATTGTGATCTATGCTATCTTCCTGTTACTTCTTTTGTGGCATTAGTCTTATCTCTTGATGCATCAAATCTGATATTGTTGACGTTTGTTGTGCAGGAGAGAGGGCGCATTGGCTTCTTGGATCAAATCGACTTGCATAGAAAACTACCTCAAAGCTTCTCAAATTGATCGGGTTTGCATAGATCATCATCATCAAGGCATCTACAAGGTTACCCAGGTAAGATTCACAGGTTTGTTTCTCTTTCCTTTATCCAATCCATTGACATAGCTCATAAATTGTTAAAACCCTAAATATTTTAAAACCCCCCTTTTTACATTTTCTCAGATCTACTTAGATCTAGTGGGTTGTTGGGCATAATATTGAAAACCCACCTCTATAGCATCCACGGCATCCCGGATCTATAGTTTGGTGAGGATTGGCTTTCGTTTGATCCCCTTCCCAAGCCAACTTAGCTTCTCCCAAGCAAGGCGCACTTCCTGGTGGTTGTGAGTTGACCTAGATCTAGGTGGTGGGTGTTTGAGATCCCGCTTGATCCATAATCTACACATCAAATAACATACACCCAGATTGTTACTTTTCTGAAATTCACCTTGTGGGCCCTTTTCAACATTTTAAGGGATTTAATCCCCATTTTGGACCATTAGGTGTACTTAAACTCAGATCTAGTAAGATCTAGTCGTCGGATTGCCGTGAAATTATAGATCCATACTCCTACTTGACTAACCTACCCGGATCTACAGTTTGGATGCCATCGGACTTGTCTTGACCCACCTAACCCCACTTTTAGGCCTCCTTGGGTAAAGTCGCACTACCTTGGAGAAGTGAGTTAACTCACTTCTAGGACGTGGGTACTTAAGTTTCTTGCGGATTTGGAACGGGAATAATTCAAAACCTAGGTCTAGTGTGTCACTTTGTTAGATCTTGCCTTGGGGATAGCATTCCTTGTTTTAAGGGATTGTGGTCCACTTGGGTTAAACCTAGATCTAAACCTACTTGTCCATCAAGACCTTTATTGCCCACTTCTCTCATACTATAGGAGTCCTCAACCACAAGTCAACCCTACTTTGACTCCATTATCCCAATTCCCAAGGCACTGGTTATTCTCCAAGTCAATTCGACTTTCCTAGATTGTTGGATTAACTTGTGGTTTGACCTTAGTGTGGTGAACCAAACCCTTGATGCCATCATGTATCATGGTCAAACTTGTCACTTGTACTAGTTAGCCCCAATTCACCCCTAAACTACCCTGCAGTGGACACGGTTCCCAAGGCAGTGGGTCTTCCAACATTGAACTAGTACACTAATCCTAGATCTCACTTCAAACATTGTAAGTCACTCTCACATCAACTATGAACCAAAGCTATACCTATTAAACCCCTCACTTGGCTTGTGACTTCATCCTTAGGTCTAGGATAAACCATACACCTAACTTCACTAGAAATACCCTGATTTGGTGTCTTGGTTTTGATCTCTCCTGTCGGGAGTAGATCGGGTCTCCCCCTTTGTTGTCTGGGCTAGATAACATAAAGCGAAGGTTGCCTCGACTGGCATGACAACCATATACTCGAGGTCGAGGTGATCGTGGTTGCACCTTTTGAGTTGCCCTTCCCTATTGCCATCCATGATTGGATACATCCATAGGGGCAACTACAGTTTAGGTGATAACAGGTCCCACTTGTGTATTTCATGGTACTAGATCTATCTCTTTGATCTCCCTAGGTGGCCTAATTCATACATTGGTTGAAACACTTGTCACATCTTAAGCCTCTTCAACCATACTTAAACTCTTGGGTCCACCTAAGCTTGCATTGGTTTCCGTAACTCAACTTTCACATCCCCCTAGGAACCATTGCTTTGGCTAATCTTCTGTCGATTGGCTATAGGGTCTCCCCCTTGATCTTGTCTTGCCTAGATCTAAAGTGAAGGGTGCCTCGGTTGTCGTGACTCCCAGCTTGCATTGGGAACCGTGGCATCTCTTAGGTCACCTCTTTAGTTGTCCGTCTCCTCTACCATCCCGGATGGGATACCTTTAGGGACAACTGCAAGTTGTGTGATAACTGGTCCAATTTAAAAAATTCATGAGGTTCAATATGTATGGTAACGAGATTCTGGAAAAGTGAAGTAATGACATGGGTAGTCTTGTTTTGGGCTCCTAAACACATTTTGATAATCTCCCTAGCATTTCCAGTTGATATCACTTGACATTGGCCATGGCTCACCAAGGGGGGCGCATTTCTCTTCCTTGAGGCGAATTTGGACAAATCAACAAAAATTAAAGTATGTAAATGATGATATAACTCAAAAATAATGTAAGGGGGGACCCCCATGTCTCCTAGACATTAAACTTGCCAACAAAGTGTAATTTCATCATGTAAAAGTGGGTTGTAAGAGGCAATTCGCCCCCCTATTTTTTATTGTATTTCTAGCATTATAAAAAATGGAAAATGAGAAGTGAAATCAATGAAATAAGGAATAGATGAATCCAAATGGAATAACAAACCCACTCAAAGCCCTAGCAAGAGAAGTGAAATCAATGAAATGAGGAATAAATGAGTCCAAATGGAGTCCAATAGACTTTATTTGCCTAAATGAACCCTAGCCAATCCCTAGAAAACAAAAAAAAATGTGCAAATTTGAGAAAATTCGGACTCAAGTCTGCCTAGCCCGCGGAATCTTTACGGAATCGTTTTCGGGAGCGATTTTTATGGTCTAGGATCGTTGAGGGAGCGATGAGGGATCGCTTTGGGAGTGTCGATCCCTCATCGCTCCCTTAGCGATTCCGGACAAACCAGGGATCGTTTTTTCCTTGAGGAATCGTGAATTACGAAAATGATCCCAGGAGGAAGCGAAGAGGAATCACGATCCCGGGATCGATTCCTCATCGCTTCCTTTGGGATTGCGATTTGGGAGTGAAGCGAGGGGCCCTAGGGCGCTTCCCCGCTGCCTTGGTCCGATCTGTTTGTTGAGGGTTTGTTTGGGGTTCGATCTAACTTATTGATGAGGCCGTAGCTTGTTGAGGGCATATGCGTGGAGGCTGTGAGCCTTGTATGTCTATTCTAGCATACTAAGAGCATATGTGTAAAGGCCATGAGGCCTGAGGGTCTTATCTACCTTGCTGTGTATATAATTGTGGATGTCGTGAGTCATATTGATCTTATCTAGTCTACTGAGTACAGAATTGTGGAAGTTGTGACCTCTGTTGGATAGATCCTATGTGCTGAGGCTTTTTTTTAGTTCAGATCTATACAGCTGAGATCTTATTAGGGCCAGATCTATACTGCTAAGACTTCATCTCTGTGCTGGGAGTTATTTGTGGTCTAAACTCTATCCTGAGACATTGTTTATGGTCAAACCTATGTGTTGAGACCTATTGAGGTATGTTCTATTGTGCTGAGTCTTGCTTGGAGCTGCCACTGTGAGTTGATTGTTGGTGACTACCTCTACTGTCTCCTTGTCCTGTACTACAACCTATTGTCTCTCTCTCTTAGGTTTGTGTTATCACACAACTTGTAGTTGTCCCTAAAGGTATCCCATTCGGGATGGTAGAGGAGACGGACATCTAAAGAGGTGACCCAAGAGATGCAACAGTTCCCAACGCAAGCTGGGTGTTACAATATCCGAGGCACTCTTCACTTTAGATCAAGACAAGACCAAGGGGGAGACCCTAGCCAATCAATGAATATTAGCTAACCCAAAGGTTCCTAGGGAAATGTGTAAGTTAGGTTACGGAAACCGATGAGTGAGTTAGATTAAGTGGACCCAAGAGTTTAAGTGTGGTTGAAGAGGCTTAGGAGGTGACACGTGTTTCAACCAATGAATGACTAGGGCCACTTATGACGCTCAAATGGATAGATCTTAGATCCATAGATCCACATCATTGCATACCCCTTAGTGCCATCACACCCCTAACTTCACCTTGTGGGCCCCACTTGGACCCACATCATTGCATACCCCTTAGTGCCATCACACCCCTAACTTCACCTTGTGGGCCCCACTTGGACCCACATCATTGCATACCCCTTAGTGCCATCACACCCCTAACTTCACCTTGTGGGCCCCACTTGGACCCACATCATTGCATACCCCTTAGTGCCATCACACCCCTAACTTCACCTTGTGGGCACTAAGGGGTATGCAATGATGTGGATCTATGGATCTAAGATGAGATAGGCAACACCCACATATGGGATTTGTTGCCCTACAGATGTGCACACTAGCAGCATAAATCTTTCGAAAGTTGTTTCCCAAGGGGAAAAGTGTGGCCTTGGGGGCAAGCAAAGAGTCAGGTGCTGTCACCTGATCCCGACTCCTCCGTTTAGGCAAACTCCTAACGAAGCCAAGGGGGGTAGACCCTACAAAGAGTTACTAAGGCTCTTGTGTTTTAAAGTGTTTTTTGGATGTATGATGAGGATGGGTGTTTTTTAGGAGTTTTTTGGTGATTTACAATAACAGATTAAAATCCAAGCATGTATTTGCAAAGTAAGATTTAGAAGATACACAACCAATTGACAATTTATAAATAAGGCATCCACAACATGATAATAACAATATGTACTCCAGATAATAAGCAGAAAAATAAATGAATACAAGGACCAGTGCCTTATGGAGTCAAAGGATGTGCTTGGGATGCTGAATACAAGGACCAGTGACTTATGGAGTCAAAAGATGTGCTTGGGATGCTGAATACAAGTCTTGGTGTGCTTGAGATCGTTTTGCGAGTGTTCTTGGTAAATTTTATTGTAAACTTTTATGATGATCTTGATTATTAGGGGTGAGGGATATCTCCAAGATATACCTTTCGGTACTGGAAATGTGTCTGGAAAATACTCTAAGTGGCTCCGTACAAGAACATGTTGGCTATCCGAGTCTCCAAAGCGTGTTCAACACTACACCAACCAGGGATGTAGTCTAACAGTGCTTTTAAGATCTGGGTATAGTGGTTTCAGCTTCCTTAGTCTGAATTTGCCCACTTTCGAGTATTGACGATCAACACCGGATTTTCGTTGGTTTTCAAGGAGAGTGTTTTATTATGGTTGAAATGATTTAAATGTGGAGAATTGATAAGTCTATACTGTTTCTGAGTCTCCCACAAGTGGGTAGAACATACGCAGTATAGCAAATGGTAGATTCAATTTTATTATGTGTTTGAAACAAGAACCATTGTAAGCAACTCTCCAACAGAGAGCACTCTTGATCCGATAAGAATGAGATTCAAGATATTTATTGTAAAATGAAATGCTTGAAATAAACCCAAGAATCTCTTTCAGGTCTTTAGACTGTACTCAGGAGAGCAAGGGTGTTAGCAGTAAAACAAAAATGAAAATGAACTCTCCGATAGAGAGCACTCTTGATCCACTTTTTAGTGAGATTCAAAAGATTTTGGATTCTTTTTAAACAGTTTATATCAAGATGAAAAATATTGAAGCAAAGCTAAACTAGCAAACTACTTCAAGCAAAACTAATCTGAGAACAATAAATGAGCTAAACAATTAGTTCTAAGGTCTACAATTTATCAAAATTGAAACTACTCTAGCAATTTGAAAAACTATTCTAGCAATGAAGTCTAAACTACTTGCGGAAAATAAAACTAAGCTAAAAAGGGGAAGACGAGACAACACGAGCTTCCCCCAAATGGGGGAAGTAGGGGTGTGGGAGCCTTTATCCCACTTTCTCTTTTATTAACTTGTTTACAATATTTTTTGGTTTTTTGTCGTCTTCACTTGAAAGCACAATGGATGGGGAGTGAGAGAAGAGGGAAGTGCTTTTCAAGGAGTGAGGTCTTGTTCATTTGCTTGCTCTTCTTGGTTTTAGTCTTTAGACTTTTTCACTTCGCTTGGATCTTCCTTGCTCACCTTCAAACAAAGACTTTAAACATGGCACCCATTAAGATGTTAAAAATAAAATCAAAATGAAACTAATCCCTAATTCTGGCTGGCTTGCAAACACAAACAAACTAGAAATGAATGAAACTAAATCTTTAACAAAACTAAATGAAACTAGTCTAGATCTAGCATTTAAAAAATAAAATATAAAACTAAACTATATCTAAACTAGGATCTAAGACAAAAAGAGGAAACTAATCTAAGAGACAAAGAACAACAATCAAAGAGAAGAAGAGAAGGGATGATGAAGAGAAGAGTGAAAGGAGAGGGGGAGAAGAAGAGCAAAAAACAGTGAGGAAAGAGAGGACAAAAGGAGAGTAAGAAGAGGGCTGGAAATGAGGGAAGAAAAGGAGAAAACAGTGAGCAAAAGAGAGACAAAAACAGTGAGGCAAAGAGGGTAAAAATCAGAGTTCAAAGAGCTGGAAAAAATGGGAAAAAACAGAGCTCAAAGAGCTGGAAAGAGAGGCTAGGACAGTCAACAAACAAAGAAGAAGAAGAGCAGCAAACAAGGAGAAAGAGGAGGGAAAAAAGGCAGCAGCTAACAAAGGAGAGAGAGAGCTGCAAACAGAGAAAGGACAGCAGCGAGCAAAAGGGAAGAGAAGCAAGCAAAGATCAAGAAGGAAAAAGGAGGCAGCCAACAGAAAAGACAAGGCAGCCGAGGAAGAAAGGGAAGCAAAAGTTTGGGAAAGATAAGGAAATTTGAGATCCACAACCTTGCTTATGTAACCAAAGGAACAATAGATTTTTTGAAAGTTTTTAAAGGGTGAATAAATGAGAAGGACTTCAAACCCCAAGCTTGAACAAATGACTTCTTTGTAGAATCCTGAAAGGCAAAACTTGTTAGCAAAAAATAGAGAAGGAGAAGTGGATGCAACTGAACTCCAAATCTTCTTCTCTTTAGGCAACCTGTCAAGCTATACAAACCTTCACACAAGTGAGATCAATCTAGTACATTCCATAATCAAAGACAAGGAGAATATAAGTATAACCAACTACAGTCTATTACTCCTAAGATCTTTGAAAACAAAACATCAACAAACAACTTCACAACTGGAAATGCTTGCCCAATGAACCAATAATGGCCTTCTATGCTAGATTTACTCTACAGCTTATAATGAAAGAAGATAACTTAGATAGATGTTACCTCAATAGAAACATACAACCATGAAAGAGATGCCCAACCTTGACCTCCAAAGTCTCCAATTTTATTCAAAGCTTGCATGCCAAAATAGCATCAAGTATTCAACAGAAATTAAGCAGAGGCTCCTTGCACAGCAGTCCACACTGAATGAGAGCACATAGGCTTTATTTATACAATGAGAGAGGGAGAAATTCGAATGCATGAAGGAAGGCCCAAGGAGGGCGCATTCACCAAACTCATGAGAGATCTGCGCTTTGATTGAAGCTTGGAGCAGAGTTGAGGTTGGTGTGATGGAGTGAGGTGGACTCCACCTCACTAAAGGTGCCCATCCTCACTTCGTAGCCAACGCCCAAACTTTGTAATACATGCCCACCATTGCAAACGCACAAGCCCACGTGAACCATACTCACGTCATCCTCATTAAATCAATTTGCTATCCAAAGTTTTTAATATAACATGTGCATTAACTCTTCATGTAGTCGTACATCATTAGTCAAACCACCTTCAACCTTTACAAATCAAATTTTTGATGATTTTTTACTTATTTGATTTTTTGGACTTAGTGCATTTTCTCCATTTTTAGCATTTAAAGTGTTGTTTGTAGCATCTTTAGCAAAACTCCCTCCAGAGGCGACATAATTGCCCTGAACTTGAAAAAAGTGGGCGTTGGGGTAATGAGGACGCTATGAGTGTCAAAACGTGCCTCCCCACGCCAAATTCCGCCTCCAAATGAGGTTTTTATCACATCTTGAAAATTTCCATTTAAACCATTAAAATGGTCTAAATTATGGGAAATTTTATTTTTGCCAGAATGAAACGAAACTCCTAGGGGGCCTAGTGCATGCTCATACGACTCAATCGAGATGGCTAACACGTAAAAAATCGTAGACACAAGACTCTAATAACCATCTTCGGTTTTGACCACCATGGTAAATACTCCAGCTTTGAGGTGTGAGTGAAGAACTCAGGAATTATACACGACTGAAACGCAATACATAATTCCTAAGGAAAAAACACTCTAGAGTATCGCCCTGACAATTAAATGGATAGCCGAGTCTTTTATAAAAGGACCCCGTTTAGACCAACTTTTTACAATTTCCCCATGGGGGTATGAACATGCAGTTATTACAAATGGGGCAAAATTGCCCTGAAAAAATGTCTCCTGAACTTCTGAACTCTGAAGATGAACATGTATCATGTTCATGAAACTGGCGGCTCATTGGAAGTTCGACTATTGTACAAAATAGTTGGTAACAGGATCTAGCAAAAGCACACTAACCCCAAGGAATGCGAATTGCCCCAAGGGAGACTAGTGCCTTAGATTAAGGGCCAAATGGAGTCCAAATTTCACCAAAATGTAGATCGGGGTAGTTAAAGCAATTATCAAGGTGGGTTTGAAATGGCATGCCCCAATATGAGCTAGATCTCCATAGATCTAAGATTGAAAATGCATCACCAAGTGACCCAAGAGGGGCTCAACCCTCAAAATGAGGATTGGGGCCCACAAGGTAAAAATCAACAAGGTGAATCACTAGGGGTAGGTTATCAAGGTTGATCTATCCGAATCAAGTGGGATCTCACCTACCCACAACTTGGAACTAGCCCAACTAGCCTTCCTCAAGGAGTGCGACCTCCCTTGGAGAGGCTAATGTGCCTTGGGAAATGGGTCAAATGGAGGCCAATCACCACCAAACTATAGATCCGAATTGTCGTGGATGCTATAGAGGTGGGTTTAAAAATTATCCCCAAAGCCAAGCTAGATCCAAGTAGATCTAGAAAAATAGAAAAATGAGGGTTTTAATCAATGAGGGTTTTAATCAATGAGGGTTTTGTGATCTAAGAGAATAGATGGGTAGGATAGAAGAATTTCATACCTCATGGAACATACCTGGAAAATGAAGATGGAGGTTGCTTGTGACGAGGATTACTTCCCGCAAAGATCAAATGCCAAACTTGATGGAGCCCTTCTTGGCACTTGTCAATGTTTTGCCTCCAACCAAATCGGCCTCCCTATTCCTGTCAATCAAGGACACAAAGATCAATCAATTAATCAAGAATGGAAGTAGATGCATGCAAAAGAGATGAAGAAACATGAAATTGTTGGTACAAAGACAAAACAATTCCTTGTCACCCAAAATGACTTGTTGAAACGAGCAGGGTAGGCCTCCCCACCAATGCGAATTGCCCCAAGACGTCTTCTTTGCCTGCAAAAAATGTTAGTTGAAGATAAAATCCAAGATGGCCACCAATGTCTGCCAGTGCAGAGGAAGAAGCATTTACAATCACCACAAGCATTCCAACTCCAAGATCCAAGATGCCCAACAAAGTATTTTTATTCCAATAGCCAAGAGCCAAAAATCTCTAGATAGCTTTTACAATAGGGGGGTCTCCTCCTTTTATAGGATAATAAAGACCAAAACCCTAAACCACAAAACCACTTTTGAAACTAGTGGTTGAGATCAAAAGATGCATCATAATAATCAATGGCTAAGATGAGCCTAACAATATATCACATGGATCACTAAAGTAAGGGTGACGTCATGCCTCAGAAGTCTCTAAGGAGGGTGACGTCATGCCTCAAAGGGGGCTAAGTAACATGGGCCCACCATATATGACATGGAAAAGATGCATGGTGGGGCTAGGAGGTATCAATCTTTCACTAGCTCATCCCCATGGCACAATAATATAAAATAATAGGACCATGACATGTCCAAATAACACAAATGATCAAAATCTTGTCTCCAAAACTGAGAGAGACAAGCAGTAAAATGCCTCCTGTGGCCACTATGGACCCCACTGACTGATGCCAATTGATCTGGGAGATGGGGGGTTCACCATAGATGACCTCTAAGAAGACCAAGTGCCAAAACCTTGTCTCAATTGCTCAAATCGAATTCCTCGGTGACCCTTTTATTCCATTTTTTAATCCTCCTGAAAATACCCCGAATTGCCATCTAGGGTGCCTGTGCTGTCAAATTGAAGGTACCAGGCTGTCCGGAAGGGGGGTATAATGGTAAAAACAAGTGGTTGGACCACCCCCTTCATCTGTAGCGCCCTAGGCAACGACTGGCCTCCAAGGCCTCTGCTGGACAGGATGGATCAGCATGCCCAAACTGGTCAACAGGTGGATAACCGCTACTTTCATCATCAAAAATGCCCGGAACTGAAAGATAAGTGTCTCAATGGATCCAGAAGACCCAAATATACTAGAAATGAGTACTGATACACCATAGGTTGACCTGTGAGGTCAACTATAGGGTCCACCATACCCGGACAGTATAAAATATGATGATCTGGAAATAATAATAAACTAACCAACTGCATCAATCATCATCAGAAGCATATGTCCAACATATGGAATCATCAATAGGTGTATGTGGGATCACAAACCATCATCCATAAGCACAAGTGGTTCATCTCATCACAAATCCCAAGAATGACCATGGTCAAACTATGTTTGACTAGGTCAAAATACAACCAAAGACTAGATTATAGCAATAGACTAAGACATGTTCCTTTAATCACATTCATAGCTTAACTTAAAGTACAAACATCATTCAGTGGCAGTTAATATATATATATATATATATCAATGTTATTTATAATTTACTTGCACAGAAGCTTTAAAGACATACTCATTCAATGGACATGGCCTAACTCCTAGCAAAGGGTGAAGGCTAAGAAGAAGGCTAGGCAAAAAGGGATGACTTAACCAACTCAACTAAATGACACTTTGGATGGGGAAAGGGGGAGCTACACTCTGTGCTGGACAAAATAACAAAGGGAAGGGTTGTGCCTCACAAATGGATAAGTTGTTTAAAGAGTGTTTATTCAACTTAGGCATCATGTCTACATCAAGCTGATCCTGGTTCATTAGGATCATTCATTCATTTCCATGGCCTTTTCGGCTTATATGACCCCTCTGGGATTTCACATGCGCTAAGAAGCACAAATAATTGCAGCTTGCATCCGAGGCATATTTATAATCATAAGGTCATCAATAGTTAGATATTGCATTTATTTAACCATTGCTTTTTGGACCTTTTTATACCCTTCGCGGGGTATTTTAGCAGTTCATTGCTATAGCCTTTAATCACGTGTGTTAAGAAACACATTCTAGATTTTCAAGTTCACAGGCTTTCATAATACATTTACAATACAAGTAGTACATGTGCTTTCAGTTTTAGCCAACAACAACTCAAGTGACTAGGGGGAGTTCTGCACAGTCCCAAACATCGGGACAACCGACCATAATGATTTAGGCATACAATCCAACTCACCAAAGGCAAGTTCTGTCACCAACTCAGAGCCGAGACACAAAACAAACATGGATGCGGTCCAACACATAGGTAGAAATGGGGAAGTCCTCCATATCAAAAAGTCAAGAAGGCAAGTCAGGGTGAAATCCAAATAAGGAAGGTCATGGATGGTGCTACAACCGAATCCGGTTGTCTCCATTGAGAAGCGAATCCGACTTCACATAATTGAATATAAAAATATATATGATAAAATGGATGATTAATAATTTACAATGAGGCTCGCTTTTATAGGCTTGAGCGTGTATAGTGAAGGGTTACACCCTTTCACTTAATAATTAATAACTTTAATTAACATACATATAATATTCGTAGCATTGCCACTCTCTTAGAAGGGCTTTGTCCTCAAAGCCTTATAATTTTGTCGCATTGTTCTTTGCGATGTCATGGCTGATGAAACATGTCGATACGAACTACTAAGTGTAGAGCATAACTTCCGATATGTGGATGGGTCAATCCATCCCAAATTGATTTGTTGCTGACTGTTGGGATTCCCCACTGATTTGTCGTTAAGAGCTTTGATCACATTAGTACCATCGTCTTTCGACATTTCCCTCTTTTCAGAATATCAGTTTTTATGGTTGGGGTGTCGATAGGGAATTTTCACAATGTCATTTTCTTTTACGAGTGTCGTCTTTTGAGCATTGATCTGAGCTGGGACTTTTATTTTCGTCTCTTGAGGTTTTAAGGTTTCATTCTGTATCTTTTCCAACTTGTTTCCTAACTGCATGTTATCATTTTGAAGCTTCTTGATCAATTCGACCTACGATTTTCTGTCATCTTCAGACTTCTTAAGTTGTTCCTTAAGATCTTCATTATGACTTCTGATGTAGCTATTTTCTTCCTGCTTGTCTAGAAGTTTTCCTTCAATGTCTTCCATAGATTGTTCTGTCTTCCGACTATTTTTCAACTTCTTAATTTTTGTGACTAGTGTCTTGTTATGATTTCTTAATCTGAAAATTTCTTCGGAATTGTTAGATAGTGTTTTATTACTCTTTGCGATCTCTGACTTATGTGTTTTCTTAGAGTCGTCATTTTGTTGTTGAAGAACTTTTATCTGTTGTCGACACTGGCCGACCTCTGATTCTTGACTTTCTAATTTATGTCGTAACTGCATTAGTTCTTCATCTTTGTCGCTAACGATTTTGTTCAAGCGTATTATTTCTGCTTCGTAATTATTTATTTCCTTCTTTATATCTTGATTTTTCAATCTCTGATTGAAATCACTTTCATCTTTTAATTCCTTGATTTGCGCACATAATTTTTCTATGTGATTTTTCTGGTTGGACATTGTTTGTTCATTGAACCGTTCTTGTATCTTATGTAGTTCAATCCTTACTTCTGATTATGTATTGATGTCTCGTAATTCTTCATTGTCTTTTCGATAGCGCTTTAACTTGGCTTCTAATTTCTCTCGCAAATCGGCTTCCATGGTTTCTGTCTTCTTCGACGGTGGAATGATCTTCTTTGATTTCTTTGATGAGTCTTTCTTAAACTTGGTCGTCCTTGTCGTTAACGCGTCTCGACTTCTTGATAAGCCTTCCTTTACTTTGACTTCTTCAACGATAAATGATTGTCCTTGACTTGTTTTCTTCGATGATAAGTGTTCTTCGACTTCTTTGATTATAAGGAGTCTTGCTTGGACTTTGTCTTTAATGTCTTCTTTGACTTGGTCTTCTTTGACTTGAATTTGCTTTGTTTCTTCAAACAATTCTTATTTCAAAAGAATTGATTTTTAATTTTTTTTCTTTGATAATAATAATTATTATTAAAATTTAATAATAATATTATTATTAATATATATATATATTTTTATAATAATAATTATTAATTAATAATATTATTATATTAACTTTTTATAAACTATATATATAGTTTTTGTTTACCAAAAATTATTATATATATATATATATATATTTTGAAATATTGGAACTTAGGGTTAAAAGCTATATATATTATATAATATATTTAACTTTTGTTTGGTTTTTTTTTTTTTGGTTGTAGGGCTGACGTGGAGCAAGGAGGGCGGCTTGGAGGAGAAGGCTAGCGTGGGCATGGAGATGGACATGCACAGGGAGGGAGGTGTGGCCGGGGATGGAGAGGCGAGGTGGTGGAGAAGCAGAGAGGGAGGTATAGGTGGAGTGAGGGTGCGGCGGTGGAACGCAGGGGTGGTTTGGCAGTGGAGCGTGGAGCTGGAAGTGGAGCAGAAAGATGCAAGAGGTGGCACGACCGCAGGTGGGGGAGGTCGTTGTGTGAGGAGGACGCAGTTGCAGAGTGTGGGCGTGGCGGATGGGAGTGGCGGACGGGAGGAAGAGGGTGTGGGAAGCGATGCAGGAGGGGAGTACTATGTGGAGGAAGCTTGCGTGGGGTAGGGAGATGGCGGAGGGAGTGTGCAGGTCGTGGAAGAGAGGAGGCGGAGTGGGGACTGGACGCAGGAGTGGAGGAGGTCGCGGTGGCGGAGATGGTGGAGGAAGTGACGGGGTGAATGATGGGAGGAGGAATGGACGAGAGGAGATGCGATGTATGGGAGGACGGGGCGCGAGAGGAGAAGGAGGGAAAGGAGGGTCGGGCTAGCAGAGCGAGCGGTAGAAAGGGAGGAATAAGGGGTTAGAGAGGTGGGCGATGAGGTGGATGCTGTGGATGAGGAGAGCGGAACCTTGCAGAGTGGAGCAGAGTTCAGAAAATCTGAGTATGGATGGCTAAAAGCCTAGATCACAGATCCGGGTTCAAGGAATCCTTCAAAGTTTGGCTACAAGCCAAAAATATGGCCAAGAGCCAGAATCAATAAGTGTCCGAGAATCGGAGCGCTCTGATACCAAATGCTACAACCGAATCCAGTTGTCTCCATTGAGAAGCGAATCCAACTTCACATAATTGAATATAAAAATATATATGATAAAATGATTGATAAAATGGATGATTAATAATTTACAATGAAGCTCGCTTTTATAGGCTTGAGCGTGTATAGTGAAGGGTTACACCCTTTCACTTAATAATTAATAACTTTAATTAACATACATATAATATTCGTAGCAGATGGATGGAGTCAAGTGAATGTGGTGCCTAAGCTTGCAGACAAAGATGTCAAGAAAGACCATGTTTATGCTCACATGAGGGTAATGAAACCAATGGGTATTTGTCAAAAAACCTAAGTGTGCAAGTAATACATCCAATTTTATATTTATATCATCCAAGATATTTCATTTTATTATTGAAATAGTACTGCCACTTCATGAATCATGTACCAAGTCAATGCTATGAAGGTGACTAAAACAACAAGATAATAATCCAATGCAAATAAATCACAAGTCTATAGGTCACATCAAATCATAATAATCATCATCATCATCCATAAATAACTGAAACACTGCTGCAATAATACAACTGGGCATTGAACTGGAACTGTATGGAACAAAGGGTCACATTGGTCATCAAATCTAAGTTCTCAAGGCTCGGCCTTGACACAAGGTTTAATCAATATATGATACATATACTGCTCTGATCCACAAGTGATCTCAAATAAATATGCTCATCATAGCTGATCTCTGTAAAAGCTAAGCTCTGAAAAGTGCAGATATCTGCTCATCAAGAATAGTAGCCCAGCTACGATGGTGTGATAACGGTTTGTACAAACCCTCTAGCAAGGGTCAGCTTGTTCCTAGTGATTGACCGGCCTCTGAGAGGCACAGTCTGTTCTTAAAGTTATTTCTTCTGAGTATAAATTTAGGAAGGGTCCCACACTCCAGGTAAGTGCTCTAACTTGTTCTTCTTATTATTAGACATATTATTGTTAGTTATTCTACTACTGCTGATTACATGTTAGTGAAGATTACTTTAACACGGGGACCTACTTGGTAGTGTTAAAGTTGAAAGAGATGAAAATTATGTTTTAAATTATATTGTTTGATTACTGCTGTACTATTCTGCTTCAGTATTAGTTTGTTGTATTTAATTTTGCATTAAAGTATATGAAATTTTGATTTCTCTGCATCAAACCCTAACCTAACCCAAAATTCAACAGTTAGCTCATACAATTCTTCTCTCTTGGTGACATTCAACTAAGGCCCTCTTAGTTAGTCTTCTTTGACTCCATGGCCCTAATTCTATTTTGGCACTAGTCTCTCCTTTCAACCACCAAAATCTAAAAAATATGAAAAAATTTCTTTTTTCGTTTTAAATAGAAATCTGGAAATTAACCCTAGGGTTTCATTATTCAGATTTCATATTTCATATTTCAAGTATATATGCTCTAGAGAGTAATCTAAAGTAGACTTAACCTTAAAAATCTGATTTTTCTTCCATAGATTTATCATTTTCATATTCATATTTTTAGTTACTCGTTTTTCAAGTTATTTTATCTTTATTTGGAGTAACAATAAATTTTATGCAATCTGGAAATTGCACACTTGTGCAAAAAAACAGTCTTTTGCAACTCATTACTTGGACTTAAAGGTTAAATCTTTTCATATTTGAGATGAAAATTTAAAATATGCACTTGCTAGCATTATTAAATCATATATTGCAGATTTTGTCATTAACCTAAGTTGATTTCATTTTTTATATCCTTGCTTGGGTTAATCTTAGCAAACTTTTAATTCTGGAAGTAACTTCAAATTCTGCCATATTCTCATGCAATATTCCAGAATTTCAAGTTCTCCTCTTGCTCATTAAGTAAAATTCTTAAGAGAAATTCACTAGTGGTTTTCACCACTATTGAGGAGATTCCAGCACCTTTTTATTTCACCTAAGTAACCTAACTTGCACATCTAAATTTTCATTATTTAAGCAAGTAGATTCTCATATTTGGGTTGCTGATCTTTGTGGTTTCCGTTTAAGTCTTTATTTGTTTCTCCAAGTATTTATCTAACTCATATTGACTTAAACGGTGTTAAATATGAGGTATTGTTATAAATATCTAGTCATTTTGCACTGCAGATTTCTTTCTTGTTAAATGGTTTACATGTGCTTAATCTTAATATTTTTGTAATCTTGCAACTGATCTAGATCTAAGTCTTCGTAAAACAAATTTCTTTTGATATTGGATTTTCATTTTTTTTAGCATTAAGTACAAGTTCATTATTTATTGATCTATTCATTATTTGTAGTTAATAGTTTAGAGGCTCTCTAATTGTTTCATTATCCAATCTAGACCTAGCTATTTGATTATTGATTATCATTAAATAGAAAAGCCCCCTCGGTCTTGGATGATAGAGTTGGTCTAGAGTGAGAGATTGATCATTGAGGTGAAAGTGACAATCACTCTAAGCTTACCTGTAGCTTGCACCCATGGGTTGAGACTTTTTCTACTTTAGTGCAAGTGGAGCAGTAACAAGCTGCATTGTAATAAGTGAAAGCTGATCAATTTTATATTTTACCTAGAATATGCAGAGTTAGCAAGTCAGATTTTGACTTGTGTTGTACTCATTGCTGCAGGACGTTTTCGCCATCCACATGGAATACATCCAAGCATATTGGCCTGTCTTTTATGCCGTTTGTTTCACCCAACTTCGTCTCTGGCAACTGCATGTGGCATGCAGGTCTAATATTTTACCTACTGGATGCTTTTCTTTTTTTATTCTCACTAATATGATATAGAAACAACCTATGGTTTTGGGGTCTTTTGATTATATAAGGAAACGACTGTATGAGTATATCTGGTTTATCATGCCTATAGTTTATGACCCAATAACTGTTGTGGATTTTATTGTTTACAGGCTTTGATTGATATCTGTGGGAAGTTGAGGGTTGTGTTTGCAGCTTTTCTTGCAGTCATTGCTAGGTGTGGTTTTTCAACTTAACTTGTCTGTTTTTATAGATCTTTATTTCATCTCTTTATTCTACACTGGACTTCAATAGACCTCTTATGTTTTGTAGATTACTGGGAATCCGGGGGATGTTCTATTGCCTTGCAGGTGAGCAGGTATTTTTTATCTATTTGTTACAATGTTGTTCTTAGTTGAAGTAGGATCAGCATTACCTCCTTATGGAACATTACCTCATTGACAGGCAAGGCTCATTGATGATGCAAGTGGAACATTACCTCCATATGATCAATTTGTCACCCTTGGTCCTGTAAGCAGTGTTTTCCCTTAACAATTTGCAACTGCTTGTCTTGTGATCAATATGTTCATATTCAAAATTACATCCTGCTATTTGATTTCTAGAGAACAGCTGCTTACTCCATATTTGAATTCCCATGATAGGTGTGTGCTCAGGAGATTGTTAATACTCTAAAGTTGAAAACAGGTATTCTGTTTGAGCCTGCATTCTCTGGCGCAATGCTTACAAAGAAATAATGATGCTGATAGAAAACATTTTCTATTTATCTTACTCATGATATTTCATTAAGTACATAATCCTGTTTCATCTAGTGCAGGATATGAAGTGGCCGTGGTTGATGCAAACGATCTAAAGAGAGTCCAAATCTTAGCTGTAAGTAGTTTATTAGAGGAAGAATGCATTTTCCATTAATGCTGAATGTACATTGATTACAAAAGCTCCATTTTAGGCTTAACTACATTAGTACCAAAGCTGTGGAATAGCAAGTCAATCGCAGATTAAAAGAGAAATAGGTCCGCTGAATGGTGATTAAATGCTGATATGATGGTTGAATGTCCAATGGGCGCAGGCATCATCTGGTGTAGATCATCAGCGCCTTGAAATGGTCCTTATAGACAATCCTGCTGGCAAGCCAACTATACTTCCATATTTTCTGAATCATCTTTAGTCCATATATCATTTCTAACTTATTATTTTTGGAAATGTTTGCTAAATTTACTGCTTTCTAAACAGGAAATGCAGATGAACAGACACCCATTGTACTTGTGAGAGGTCTGGGTGCACCAGTGAATGCAGCATGTGGCTAGCAGATTCATTATTTTATGAAGCGTTAGAATAGAAGTGATATTTTTGGGGTTCTAGATTATCATTAATGTGCTGGATATCATAAGCATTACATTTCATATTATCTCTTTCTGCTTTTAACATTGTTTTAGGAGATGCCTTGGCATCTCCTACTTTGTATCGACATTGGATGTACTATTTTGACCCCTTTGACATATTTTATTGGTATTTTGTTAGACATTAATAAAATTATCTCATCTTATCATATCATAACCATTTCCTCTATTTGGAGACCTTTTTTGGAACTATGATTAGGTTTTGTGTTTATGCATTTGCCAAGAAGAATTATTTTGTTGTTTAAGCTTAGGAAAAAATAAATGTATCTTACCAAAATGTTTCATTTGTGCAGAAATAGACCATGTCATGTGATCTCCTGGTTATTTATTTGCCTTTAGAACTTTCATCTTTTGGGTGTGATATATGTCTTCAGTGGAAAGCAGGATTGCAGCATTGGTGGCTGTTATATTGTTTGTCCATGCATGCTTAATGCTTTCCCATTGTAATATTTGTTCTGATTCAATTCATCATTATTTTATGATTTTGTCAAAAATAAAGTGCAATCTCATTCTAATGATATTTGTAACTTTATTCGGTCAACAAAATTGCTCTGTAAATCAGAAACATTTATCCCGTCCGACATGATGGGATGAGAAAATTAATCCCTGTTCTCTGCATCACCTAGCTAAAATTTGTTAGGAAATGTCATAGTTATCTTCTGTAGCTTTAACAAGCAACTCTCAAAATCCTCTGAAAATAGCCAATTTTGTAGTATGATGTATTGCCAACATGGCATTGATTGCTAGAAAGACTCAATACCCTCCTATCAGACATTTAGTCAGAAAGTATGTGTTCATTAACTTATCAAGATTTTGCTGAAACACCTTTTGGCTTTTCCTCTCTTTTACATATAAGAGTGGTTTCCTTCTGAACAAGAGATATAGAATGTTTTCATGGTTATGTTTGTTGAGATCAATCAATACCATCCTACCATACATTTAGTCAGAAAGTACGTGTTCATTAACTTATCAAGATTTTGCTAAAACGCCGTTTGGATTTTCCTCTCTTTTACATATAAGAGTGCTCTCCTTCCAAACAAGAGATATATAATGTTTTCATGGTTATGTTTTTTAGATCACAAGAGATAATAGATTGAAGGTGATCCAATAGATGCATATTGGGTGTGATAAATCTCTGCAGTGGAAAGCAGGAACATAACTTTTGGTGTCTGTAAATGTGTTTATCTATGCATGCTTAATGCTTAGGAAAAAATAAATGTATCTTACCAAATTGTTTCATTTGTAATTGTGCAGAAGTAGACCATGTCATGTGATCTCCTGGTTATTTATTTGCCTCTAGAACTTTCATCTTTTGGGTGTGATAAATGTCTGCAGTGGAAAGCAGGATTGCAGCATTGGTGGCTGTTATATTGTTTGTCCATGCATGCTTAATGCTTACCCATTGTAATATTTGTTCTGATTCAATTCATCATTGTTTTATGATTTTGTCAAAAATAAAGTGCAATCTCATTCTAATGATATTTGTAACTTTATTCGATCAACAAAATTGCTCTGTAAATCAGAAACATTTATCCCGTCCGACATGATGGGATGAGAAAATTAATCCCTGTTCTCTGCATCACCTAGCTAAAATTTGCTAGGAAATGTCATAGTTATCTTCTGTAGCTTTAACAAGCAACTCTCAAATCCTCTGAAAATAGCCAATTTTGTAGTATGATGTGTTGCCAACACGGCATTGATGCTAGAAAGACTCAATACCCTCATATCAGACATTTAGTCAGAAAGTACGTGTTCATTAACTTATCAAAATTTTGCTGAAACATCTTTTGGGTTCTCCTCTCTTTTACATATAAGAGTGGTTTCCTTCTGAACAAGAGATATAGAATGTTTTCATGGTTATGTTTGTTGAGATCAATCAATACCATCCTACCATACATGTAGTCAGAAAGTACGTGTTCATTAACTTATCAAGATTTTGCTAAAACGCCGTTTGGATTTTCCTCTCTTTTACATATAAGAGTGCTCTCCTTCCAAACAAGAGATATATAATGTTTTCACGGTTATGTTTTTTAGATCACAAGAGATAATAGATTGAAGGTGATCCAATAGATGCATATTGGGTGTGATAAATCTCTGCAGTGGAAAGCAGGAACGTAACATTTGGTGTCTGTAAATGTGTTTATCTATGCATGCTTAATGCTTAGGAAAAAATAAATGTATCTTACCAAATTGTTTCATTTGTGCAGAAGTAGACCATGTCATGTGATCTCCTGGTTATTTATTTGCCTTTAGAACTTTCATCTTTTGGGTGTGATAAATGTCTGCAGTGGAAAGCAGGATTGCAGCATTGGTGGCTGTTATATTGTTTGCCCACGCATGCTTGATGCTTTCCCATTGTAATATTTGTTCTTATTCAATTCATCATTGTTTTATGATTTTGTCAAAAATAAAGTGCAATCTCATTCTAATGATATTTGTAACTTTATCCGATCAACAAAATTGCTCTGTAAATCAGAAACATTTATCCCGTCCGACATGATGGGATGAGAAAATTAATCCCTGTTCTCTGCATCACCTAGCTAAAATTTGCTAGGAAATGTCATAGTTATCTTCTGTAGCTTTAACAAGCAACTCTCAAAATCCTCTGAAAATAGCCAATTTTGTAGTATGATGTATTGCCAACATGGCATTGATTGCTAGAAAGACTCAATACCCTCCTATCAGACATTTAGTCAGAAAGTACGTGTTCATTAACTTATCAAGATTTTGCTGAAACACCTTTTGGCTTTTCCTCTCTTTTACATATAAGAGTGGTTTCCTTCTGAACAAGAGATATAGAATGTTTTCATGGTTATGTTTGTGGAGATCAATCAATACCATCCTACCATACATTTAGTCAGAAAGTACGTGTTCATTAACTTATCAAGATTTTACTGAAAAGCCGTTTGGATTTTTGTAACAAAATAGCAGCAATAGTATGTTGTGAGGCAAAGGAAAAAACCAGAAATTCCTTTTTGTAATCAGGACTCACCAAAACTGGTGCCTCTCCTAAAGCATTCTTTATTTGCTGAAAGGACTGTCTTGCCTCTTCTGCCCATCTGATATCATGGTCTTCTCTCTTTTACATATAAGAGTGCTTTCCTTCCAAACAAGAGATATATAATGTTTCCATGGTTATGTTTTTTAGATCACAAGAGATAATAGATTGAAGGTGATCCAATAGATGCATATTGTGTATGTTAAATCTCTGCAGTGGAAAGCAGGAACGTAACATTTGGTGTCTGTAAATGTGTTTATCTATGCATGCTTAATGCTTTCTCATTGTCATATTTGTTCTTCCAATTCAATTCATCGTTGTTTCACGATTTTCTCAAAAAGCAAGTGCAATCTCATTTTATACTTTAATGATAAACAAATATGCACTATACATTAGAAAGATTTACCTGTCCAACATAATGGGATGAGAAAATTAATTTCCATTCTCTACATCACCTAAAATCTGTTAGGTGATGTGATATTTATCTCTGTATTTTTAACAAACTACTCTTAAAATCCTCTGAAAATAGCTAATTTTGTAAGATGATGTATTGTTGGCATGCCATTAATTCCTAGAAACTCAATACCTTCCAACCATAATTTTCTTATCCATTTAGTCAGCAAGTATGTGATCATTAACTTATTAAGATTTTGCCAAAATGTCTTTATTTTTCATGTTTTTTACACATAAGAGTGGTTTCCTTCCAAACAAAAAGTATAGAATGTTGTCATGGTTATAGTGACTATTTCATTAAATTTGGATTAATTTCAGTAGAAGTGCCTTGGGAATAGCAAAATTGAGTTTTTTGAAGTGCAAAATCTGGTTTTCCCTATGCCATATAGATTCTGAATTTCCAAATTGAATTTAGAAACTGTGAAATGAGAGTCTGAAAATGCGAATTCAGATTCCAAAACTGAAATCAAAGTCTGTAAATACCAATATTACTTCTTGGTTTAGTGTTAACTATTTTTCGTAGTTGCTTACTTTAACAACAAAACACAACCTAGTAATCACACGTTGAAAATAACAAGATGATTATTTGATTTCTTGTCTTCATCATATGTAAATCATTACTTTTTTATTCACTAATTAAAAGATCAAGCATATAATATATCAAACACTTTACTATTAAAAATAGTTTAATATTAGTAGAAAATTTCATACATTGATAATATAAAACTCTTAAAAATGAAAAAACAATTCAATCATTTTTAATCTACATTATTCAAAGCTTTTAAATTGGTCCAGACTATTAATATTCATATCTTCACAATTATAAGTAATTGTAATAATATATATTCTTTTCATTGTCATATACATTACTTTCCTTCGAGTTGTCTGCAAGATTTATGTTTTAACAAATCATAAATACAATGTTTTGAAACATTAACTCAAGAATTGTGTTTTTCAGAAATTCTATTTTAATGTTGACAAAAAAGTTTCAATATAGTGAAAGCTAATAAATACATAACATTCATATGCATTAGATTCCAAGATGAGTGATGAATAATGAAGAGATATAGACCATATTATTTTAATTAATATGAAATGTAAATAAAATTATAAAAGAATGCTACAAACTATATGAGGTTGGTTTCATTGCACTGAAGAAATTGTAATAAATTAATTAAGTTATATATATATATATATATATAAGGAAAAAATCCTTATATCATTGAGAATATACATGTTGCAAACCTGTGGACTATTCAAGTTCAAAATTAAGTGATTGTTTCACTTTCATGAATTAAACAAAGACACTTACAAAAAAAAAAAACTTATACAAAACAAGAACATGTATCAATGCATTATATATATATATATATGAGGAAAAAATCCTTATATCATTGAGAATATACATGTTGTAGTCCGTTAGACTATTCAAGTTAAAAAATAAGAGATTCTATCACTTTCATGAGTTAAACAAAGACGCTTACAAAAAAAAACTTGGACAAAACAAGAACCTGTATCAATGCATATGACACTTCCCTTTTAAAAATGAAATGTCATACCATCTATCTCCTGGCCATCCATGTATTCTGTAACGTTGAAATTTCTTGGAATCATCGTCAAGGCCTCCTTTGATATTTCATCCCCTTTTTTATTGAGCTCTGTAAATGTGAATGAATGATGTCCATTGAAACGCTTGCAATATGATTTCTTGTAAAAGATGATCCGTGCAAGCTATTTCAATCCTTGACTTATTGTTTTCCCAATCAATGACGATTTTGGAACCCCAATCACCTGTAATCGATTCACTTCTTTCAATTTAACAAAAAAGAGTAAAGACCATAAGGCCAACAATTCTGCTTAGTACTTGATCCTCGATTGGTTGCAATGTATGTTAGAGTAATGTGATTTATTTAAGTAGAGTATCGCCTTGATGTCGCAAAGGGGGGTGGCCTTGATAGGCCCCGTCAAAAAATCCCCATGGGATATCTAAGTCCAACTAAGGCATTACTGGAATTCTCTTTTGCTGGCTTAGACTCTGTTTTATACTCCCACGTCCATTTCAAAATAAGTCCAGTCTTTATGTTCGGAGGGATACTTTTGTCCTGAAAGATAACTTGATTACGCACCCACCAAAGACCATACACAAAGAGGAACGGGAATGTTGCATAACAACTAATTGTGCGGTCTTGATACCAGTTTTGAATAGTTTGCTCCAAATTTGGAGAATTCCAATTTGGTTTTGGCTTGAGAACTGTCGAAACTACTTTCCAAGTTCGACTTGCAAATTGACAGATCACAAAAATATGTGTTACGAACTCTGCATCGTGTTTGCACAATGAACACCAGTTTGGGTTACACCAGCCTTTGTTCAGACTAGTATCCCATGTTAACAGTTTATTATTAAGTTCCAATCACAGAACAATTTTGCTTTTTAGCAATTTAGAGGATTTCCATAAAGTTTCCCACCAACACTTTTTTTCAGGAGCCTCGAGTTTAGCTTGGGATAAATAGCTTAAGTTTGCCGTGAAATCTCTGGACCTAGGATTCTTTGACCATACTAGAGAATTAAAGGCTTATTCATTGAGACGAATGAAGTTAGAGCAAAGCTTATTGACAAATTGGTCCCATTCCTCAACTTGAACTCTGTGAAGACTGAGAGTGTGTGACGTTTTCCATCCATCTCGGCCCCATGCTTGGGGTGATTGGGCCTTTGTTTTCACCAAGAAAATAATGTTTTACTTTTGAGGGCCTTTGTGTTAACCATAGATCCTCGCTTATTCTTACTCTTCCCGTAACCTAATCTCTAAGCAGTCCATCTTCCCATCAAGAGAAAAGAGTCTACTAGTGCTTTCTGAACTATTGACCCGTTTTTAGAGTTTTTTTCGGGGATTATGATACCACTCCACCATTGACTGACTAGAAAGGTATTTCGATCTCATGGCTCTTCCCCAAAGAGCATTATTATGAGTTAGATGCCATAGAAGGCTTAGTAGCCAATGCTTGGCTGAACAAAAAAATATTTTTTATTCCTCAACCCCCCATGGATTTATGATGTGCCACTCTAGACCACCTAACTAAATGAATTCTTCTTTTTGTTTGCTTCATGTCCAGAGAAATTGGAATTTTTTAACAGATTTTGTTAAGGGTCCCTTTGGGAACATGTCCTATAGAAGTCCAATATACTAACACACTTTGGAGGACTGATTTTAACAACATTAGATGACCTCCTCTGGATAGAAATTTGTTTACCCAACGAGAAATAAGAGCTTTGATTTTGCTATAGAGCCAAAGCCAATTGGCATATCTGTAGCAAGTGGGATTAAGATGGAACCCGAGGTATTTAAAGCCTTTATGGAGAACCTTATGGGGGCACAAAAATATCCCGTGGAGGTGTAGTTCTACAGACAATCTGTTATGGAAGAGACAATATTTGTTTCCATTTATGATCATACACGTTGCTTTGTTGAAGAGGGTCAATAAACAACTAAGGGTTTGCATGTCATGTAATGATCCTTTACAAAGAAGCACAATGTCGTCCACAAATAAGGGGAGTGACAGAAAAACTGAAGGAAATATTTAAACGCCAATAAGATCTTCGGATTTTTGTGTTTGATACTAGCATGCTTAAGCCTTCCGCTACGAGAAGGAAAAGGAAGGGGGACAAGGGAAACCCTTTTCTAAGACCTCTGGAAGCGCCGAAGAAAGGAGACAAAGAACCATTTATTAAAACAACAAAAGAAGATGATTGGACACAACCCATAATCCATTTGATGAGATTTATAGAAACTCCCAATTGCATAAGGACTAGCCATAGGTAAGTCCAACTTACCCTATTGTAAGCTTTGCAGAGATCAATTTTTAGAGCGAAGGCCACCTGCTTAGTCTAAGAGATAGAATGAAGTGCTTCATGTGCTAGTGCCACTCCATCATGAATTTGTCTCTTTTGAAAAAAACCAAATTGCTCTTCGGATATCATTTCGCTTAGGACTAGCTTCAACTTTTGCATGATTATTTTGGTAATCATCTTGTCGAATACATTGCAACAAGAGATTGACCTATAATCATCAAGGGAGGATGCGTGATGCTTCTTGGGGATTAACATTAAGAGCTTTCCTAGAATGTTTGGATTCTCTGACCACTTTTTGAATATCATCTCTTAGAAGGTCATAAAAACCTGTATAGAATTCAACCGTTAAACTCTCAGGTTTGGGGCTTTTACCTTTTTGAAGAGAGAACAATACTTGTCGAAGTTCTTCTTCAGTGGTCTCAACTTTCAAGTGTTCATTCATTTTATCTGAAACCAACCTAGGAATATGGCTCATAACTTGTAATATTTCCTAGATCAGACAACTTGGAGGTTCTGAGAATAGAGATTTGAAATACTTGACCCCTTCTTCTACTTTCTCTTTGAAGGATCTCAAGCATATAGCTTATGTATTTTTTTACTCCCAAATAGTGTTAACATTCTTATGATGATTTGCAAACTGATGGAAATTTGTTGTGTTATTATCTCCTTCACTAATCCAAATTTCCTTGCTCCAAAGTCTCCAATTTGAACCCTCTTTAGCTAGAAGGTCTTGTTGCTATTCCTCTAGTGCTCTGAGAGTAATGATTTCCTTCATAGAGAAAACTATTGATGAATTATCCTCAAAGAGGGATTTTAGACTTGTCTCTATTTGTTTCAATAGAGCATGCATCTTCTTAATTGACACTCGATTCTTCATTACAACCTTTACTTTTATCAAATTATCTGCCAACTATTGCATGCAATAATGAGGAGAGGAGGGATAGTTGTTGAAATTGTTGAAATTGCAATTCTTGATCACTAAAATTACAATCAACTAACTATTGAAATTTCATTTTTTGTTAAAAGAATGTGAATTTGTCCTCAATCATCTACTTGTTGAAAATTGCGAATTTCTAGCTGTAATTTGAATTAAAAGTTCCTGAAATTGCAAATTTGCAATTATTGGAATGATAATTAGTTGATTGTTGAAATTGTGGAAATTACAATTTCTTGATACTATAATTTCCATTTTCTCATTAAAAGTTCTAATTTTTATAATTCTCCAATTGCTGAAATTGTAACTCTTGAATTCTTGAGATTGCAATATGCAATCTTGCGAATTGCAATCAATTAATTGTTGAAATAGTAGTAATCTTTGCATGCTAAAATTGCAACTGTTATAACTCTTCAATTGTTGAAATTGCAGTTCTTGGTTGAAGAAATTTTTCCTTAAAAATGTGAATGTATTCTTTAGTATACTTGTTGAAATTGTGAAGTCTTGGTTTTTGTTGTTGAATTTGGAACTGCCAAAATTGCTATTAATTGTTGAAATTGCAATTTTTGGATGCTAAAATTGTAATTTTGCAGATATTAAGCCTTCCAGATTCCATATTTGTTCTAAAGTCATCAACTCCTTTTGTGAATACTTTAAAGTCGATATTCATAATAAGATCAGGGATCCAAAGATGCCATATGCGGAGGATGATTTGTCTACTTGCTTTTTTTATGGTGCTTAGAAGGATGGGTTTTGTGGGGCTAGTATGGTCTTAAGGATAAAAAAGGATCAAGTGAATATGTGGATGGGTGTTGGAAATGGTTCCAACACCAGGGCAGAACTAATTTCCCTTTGGGGGATTTTATGGTTTTCACATAAAAGGGGTATTCTCAATATCAAAATCATGAGGGATTCGAGGGTACTTATTGATTGGGCCTCTAGAACCTCGTCTCTTTAGGTTATCAAGCTTGAACAATGGGTTGCAAAAACTCATGAGTTGATCTATTGCTTATCCAATATTTCCTTTGCTCATATTTATTGGGAATTGAATAATAGGGCTGACGCACTTTCCAAGAACTCTTCAATTTATTGTTGAATTTGTAATTGTCCAAATTGCAATATGTAATTATGAAAATTGTTGAAATTGCAATTTTTCGATGGTCACATTACAATTTCGCATAAAAAAATTGCAATATCTTTATTTTTCAATTCTTGGTTCATTGTTGAAATTGCACTTTTATTTTACATAACGTGAATGCTCCTCAATTATACCTGTTGAAACTCTAAAACTTGTAATTATCAAAATGCATTGCATTTTCCTATAGTTCAAATTGCATTTTTAATAATTATTTAATAGTTGAAATTGCAATTTTAATACTTCTTCAATAGTTGAAATTGTAATGCTTGATAGCTGAAATTGCAATCAACCAATTGTTGAAATTTTCTTTCTGTTAAAACAACATAAATTTTTCCTCAATCATATACTTGTTCAAATTGCTAATTTGTATTGTCAAAATCAAAATTTAATTGTTGGGATTAATTGTTTAAATTGCAATTTCAACACATTTTCTCATAAGAAATTGCAACTTCTATAACTTTTCAATTATTGTAATTTTTCAATTATCCAATTGAATGCATTTCTTCCCCAGTTATAAGATATGCATTTGTTCCACATGCTAATCATTCCATACATTGACGTGCACTTTAATCTAGTTGTGGACCCTCAAGCTGACATGCCACTGCTTGCCTTGCTTGGGTGCACGCCCCACCCACACTAACTGACATGCTTCCTTGTGCCCTGTCCACCAATCCACCCATGCGCTAGATCACAACCATGCCCACATTTCATCCAGTCGATGTCTAATCAATCCACATATCTCCGCACTTTGAAGTGCTCCCATGTCGAGCTCCCAATTCTTGCTTGGTCATGCCTCCACATTGGGATTCTAAACCATTCTATGGTTCATCCAACTTCATTGAGCCCACTATGTCGTCGTTGGTTCACCTGCCTTGCCAGGTTCCTAAGTGTGGTTCTTCCTGATGTGGGCGCCCACCCCATGCCTTCCTCGCATGCTAACGTATTGTGGGGCTCCCAAGTCGGGTTTAAAAACCTGATTGGTCAGTTGGGCGAGATCCCATGTGAAGATCGTCCCTGGTGAGTGGGGTTGAGTGCCCCTCCACACGAAGTCGTGACATCTTCCCCCACCTCAAGTAGTTGTCGTCCTCGGCAACGTCTCCTAGACGTCACTTGCCTTGGAAACTTTTGGCCACATTGTTGCTTGTTGCACATAGTTATGCTTGCTCAGTCCACCATGATTCCACTCTACTAGTCTGTAATGAAGCAAAATCTCCCTTCTCTCAACATCCTTCTGGGTGATCAATCCATTCGAATGGAGTTTTGATCTCATCTACTCGATGCCCCTACACGATCCCTCTACATCTTGGTAACCTATGCATTGTTTGGAAGAAGCATGTTGCCTCCCAGTATTGCCTCTTAGACCACTTGTCCAGTGCGCTTGTTGGCTTCTACTTTTGATCTTCCTCTTACTCAATGAATCCATGTTCCCTTCTACCTACGCCACGAGTAGAGGGTCTGTCATGCTACTACATTAGTGAGAAGTGGAAGGTAATTGGCACCCATAGCCACTGCCCAACTCAATGTCCTCTCCTTTTGGTTACCTTGTCGACTTCTTGCTCAAGTACAACAGAAGTGGCAGGTTGCTCCGAACCTTGCCTCTTCCTTCATTCAACAACCATCACGCCTCTGTGTCTTCACAACAGATCTACCCGTCCGCCCCTCATTATTCACACTAGATTTGCTCGTCTGCTTATGAGGTCATGACACCACTACTCTGCGTTTCCCTCTATGTTTGATATACTGCTACACACCCCTATGACTGACATATGTTCTCTTGCAAATCCATGTAGAAATCGATGAGCTTGCCCAAGCAATTGGTCATTGATCCTACAATGTCCTCGATTGCATCCCCCCAACTTTCCAAGTGTCCTACGGACTCACAACTTGTTGGTTCCAACACATTCTTGAATGTAGGTGTTCCATTTCCTTTTCCTTCACTATTGTGACAGTCTGTTGTGGCTGAGTCTACCGAAGGTGTTGTTGTCGTCGGATACGCACCTTGGGAAGGCCAACGTTGCATAAATCTTCAAGCCACTAGGTGCGTCCTTGGGGTCAAGTCTCGAGTTGAGATATTGTCACTTAACACTCAACTCATTCGTCTAGGCCAACTCCTATTGAAGCCAAGGGGATTAGTCCCTAGGAAAATAACTAAGGGTTTGGGTTATTTAGTTATTAAGATGAGAAAGATTAATTTATAGGAGTTTGAAATAAAGACTAATACAAGATATTGCAAAATAGATTTAAATCAACAGCATATGATAAAACATTCCATGATAATTGTTGTAGGTAGACTAGTTCCAATGGAGTCGAATAATGATGTTGTGTTGGGAAAGTATTGCAATTGTCTTCTTGGTCAGTTTTTCTTATTATTTGATGAGTGGATTAAGGAATGCATTAAATTCTTGTTTGGACCAAATAAAGAGTATTCCTTTGAATTAAGCACCTGTTGCAACAGTACCAAGTGTCCAACAGGGCGGAGCATGACCTTCTTAAAGCCTCCCCCTGAGTCTATGCCAATTCCAACATGGCCTCATGAGTTCTCAAAAATAAGTTAATTTGGATTCCCTATTACACTAGCCTCTCTAATCCCTTTCTGGTGTGGCCAACTGATCAGAAAAGCCACAGAGGTCCAGAGCATACGGGGAATAGAGTATGGTTCATTTTAATTGAAATAAACAAATTGTGAAAAGTACATTATTAACGGCTCAAAATCTATTTTCACCTACTTGAGCAAGCTCTTTCGATTTACTTATGTTTATTGTGATTATTACTTGCAACAATTGAGATTGTAACAAAAAGTAAATGCGAAAAGGAAATGTTATTCTAATTACTAACTATGAATCTCTTTTCCGAACACTACTTACTTGGGAAAGCCCTGTCAACCAGTTCTATACTTCGGGAAAGCGTAGGAAAAATTTGTTACTTTTTTCTTTTGGTGTTTTATTCATTTTGCAAATAATATGATTACGTTACTTTGCTTTTAGGGTTTATTTCAAGGTATTTGGAGAACTTTCTCTAATACCAATATGATTTGTAAACAATAATCATATGGCCCTTCCTGTGAAAATTATTTGGCCTTGATGGCAACAATAATTCCACATCTAAGGATCTAAACACTCAATGTAATCTTCACTAAGAAATGCTACAGAGATTTAGCAGAAAATTGAGACAAGAAGAGTGAATCAAAAACACATAGAAGAGAACTCAATTGCATAAAATTGCATCATCAAATTAATGAATGATAAGATTACATTAAATAATACATCTCACAAGAGAGATTTGAATGCCTAAGAGACAATTTGAAATTGTCACTATTGGTAGGCTTAGACTTAGTAAAAATCTCCCATCTAGGCAAAAGCAGATTCCAAATCTATGCTTGAGGTTACGAATTGGCTGAGCAGCTTTGGTAGGCCATGATTGACTCAAAAGCAGCATGTTGGACGGGATTCTCAGGAGTAAAACATGGAGGATGTAGTGGCCAAAAAGATACTAAGTTTCCTAAACCTCATTAGCGCCCCTACCTTATCCTTATCTAGCACAAAAGCTGAGCAAAGCAACTTTATGTGCATAAAAGCAAGACAAAGCTTGCTAAAAGCAGTTAGGGCGCCTTTAGTCATAAAATCAAACATAAAGCACCCAGAATATCAATTGAGGGCGCATGAGTGGATAAGCATCAAATGATGTGGGCCTAACATGCCCAAGGTGTCCAACAATTTCAAGGAAACAAAAAGGTGTCCAACAATTTAGTCTAGTACCTAGGAAACATTAACTAATGTATAAAATTTATATCCTAAGTCTAGATGAGGTCTTAATTACCTAAATAAAGGTACAATATGCAATATTCTAGCAATGGCTAATTCACCCATTACCACAACCTATTGATCTTCAATTGATTATTTTCGATAGAGTCGTGACTTCCTAATAAAATTCTATTGTATAGGGAAACTACCAACATTTAAGCCTATCATGTCTCCTAAGTATACAAATGTAATTTAAATTTTCTACTCAACATGCACTTAGCTCCTCTTGCCCAAATGTGGCAATAGTAGGTTATTGATAATGCCCATGTGGTAACGTGCATGATGGTGATAGGGAACTTACAATGGAATTACAAATAAATTATGTGCATTCCAATATTCTCCATATAAAGTTGGATTGATTAAACTCATTATTCAACATTGAAATTATAATAAGTGATAGACATTTTAATGATAGTGGATGTACATGAATAGGTAACAATTTTGGTGATCATAAATCATGTTGTCAATAAAAACTGTGAATTAAATGGAATAGTAACTGCAAATTGAAACCAATGCAAGTTTTTAATTCAATTTAGTGACCAAAGAATTACTAAACCTTTAATTTTTTATAAACTGTAGTCTTCTCTATAATCTAAGGTACTCAATTAAAGATGGAATTAGTGATATACATATATAAAAATAGATCATGTGAATTAGGAACTCAACATCAACCTCTTATATCACTTTTATATGATTAAATAGAAATCAAACTTACAAACCATGATGGTGGTGGGCAGATTCACCATATTATTATCAAATCTCTTTAATATTAAGAAACATAGTTGTACCAAAGTCAAGATATTGCTTATACCAAACATGACCAAGATATTTTTCTTGTCTTTGTTCATCATTTCTATGTGGTTGTTCTTTTCTTGTCTTTGTTCATCACTTTTATGAGGTTGTTCAAGGTTTTGTGTTTGGACACATATTGCTTATACCAAACATGACCAAGATATTTTTCTTGTCTTTGTTCATCATTTCTATGAGGTTGTTCTTTTCTTGTCTTTGTTCATCACTTTTATGAGGTTGTTCAAGGCTTTGTGTTTGGACACTTGTGAAAGTGATGTATTTGGACACTTGTGAAAATGAGGTTGTTCTTTTCTTGTCTTTGTTCATCATTTTTATGAGGTTGTTCATGGCTTTGTGTTTGGACACTTGTGAATGCTCATAAGCATAGGGCATTTAGTAGATACCCAATTGCTATCTTGCATTACATTATTTTTTATCATATTTTATTGGAACGCAATCAAACATTTTTTTGAGAAGCAGTACTGAGAAATTTTGTTTATAATCCTATTTGTTCATTATAATTTGAGTTTAGAGTAAATTGGTTTTTTTAGATTAAACAGAGATATAAATAATAGATAGTCATTTCTAATGCAAAATCCTTATTCTTAGCAACATACAACATATAAGTGGACACATCTTTGAAACTGTACCATCACATCAGAAAATGTTTATCATGAGAAATTTTTGATAAATCTAGCCCACGGAGAGAAGGATCAAACCTTAAGATTATACCAAATAAAATAAACACATTAAATTTATTGCACTGATTAGAAGTTTCAACATTTTTAATTTCTAATGTTATATTTTTATTGATAAAATTCTATATATATTTATTAATATATGGTAATGTTAACATTGTTTTGAGAAATTTTCATAAAAAAATAATAAGCAAGGAATTATGATTTTATTTTCGGTAACTTGTCTTCACCTTCATAAAAAACAATAAGAAACAATGATTGTTGAGATATAGCAATGATAATCACAATGAAAAGATTTTGAAAGTTTTTAACACAATAAATATACAAAACCAGTGAACAAATAGATTCGAAAATCCTCTTCTCATCCAAATATAAACCATGATTGTCAAATGATAATCACAAAGTGAAAACAAGGGCTAAAATGAATATCCAGATCTCTAAAACTTACTGAAGTGTAAGTAGCAAACACTCTACCAATACGGCCTAGCATGGAAACGTAATCAGGAAACAAAGTACGAGATAGCATAGAAACGTAATCAGGAAATAAACTTCAAAATAAAATGCTGAAATACGGTTTGCAGAGCCTTCCTTTCGTCACGCAACATATCTTAATATGTTAGGATTTGTTTTGTATCCAGCTCCTTGAGCAAAATTTTATACTTTGCAAATACAATTGTATGTAGCAGTCTGACAAGATCTTCATCTTCCAATTTCAATTGAGATTTGATGTCTAAATAACTCACCTTTTGAGAGTTATTAAACAATAACAATAAAATTGCAAAGTATGGCGTTACTAGCATTTCTATTGGCCTAGCCATGCATTTTTAGTTGATTAGTACATGCTGAATAAAACTCTTTGCATGAATGCGTCCACACATTTAATCATGTCAAATGGCAAATAAGGTTCAGAAGATTTGAAGGTTGGCCAAGATGCAAAATTCAGTACCCTAACATCCAACTTTATTCCAGGATGAATATCTGGATTATTAGTCAGGTATGACTCAAAACTAACTTGGTTCACCTCTGCTTGTAACATATCTCTAACCATACGCTCCATCTTTGGTGCCAATTGATCACCAAATTGTTGCTTCAGATTTGACAATATGCTCAGCTCATGAATATCATTTGTACTTTTATCATACAGCAGTCTACTAGCTAGTTCTCTCCTATAAAATTCCCCAAATAGATCTCTATCACTCACATATTCAAGAAACTTGGTCACGTTTACAAGAATACTCTCAATCTCATCATCTCTTCATTTTTCACGAGTGCCGCCCTTTTTAAGTACATTATCACAAAGAGTGGCCAGGAATTCTTCACTTGTGCTTCCTGCAACTCTTTTATTACAGAATCCCTCCTATGCTTCGTTTAAAGCCATATGAAAAAAGGCATTGATAACGTATCCCACATACTTGTCATGCAATTCCATAACTGTATATACAAATGCAGCTTCTTCTTCCACGCCACCTATGTCCCTTCTCCCTGCCTTATCAGTTACAGCATTTAGTGCCCTCATAACTGGTGGAGTTCCTTCCCTAATTACGTGCTGTCTAAAACTATTTACAAGTGTTTCCAGACCTTCTGGTATTCTGCAAAACAGATGGTAAAGTTTTGAAAGATCAAGTTTGTTTTCATCCCTTACAAGGGCATTACAACATGGAAGCAGATTTTCAAGGAGTTGTGTTTTGTAACGTGAAAGGAGTTCTTTTGGAACTATCTCTAATAGCTTCTCCCCACTGCTGTGCAAATAATGGGCAATTATCTCCTCACGTTTCATACATTCTCCAGCCTTCAACAGATAATCCATACAGGAATACTCCTCTAAACTCCATGAGGCAGCTCTTTGAGCATAGTAATGTACAGTATCTTCCAATATGGGCACTTCAATTTCATTCGTATAGACATCCATGTTATCCTTTCTAATTTCCAAAAAAATTCCCAAAACGTCTTTCAATAAAGTGCGATCGATTTGCTTCCCTTGGCGGTCTTCACGAATAAGACTAATCACTGCATCCCTTACACTGATCAGCATTTCATCGAAGACATACTTGCGAAAATACATGTCTGCGGTTTCGGACACTGAGCGCTTTATTATTGCCTTCTTTGTAGAAGCTGATCTTGAAAATAAGTGAACGCAACCTCCAGTGAATTTCCCAACGTCTTAACAAATTCTCTCACCATGGCCTCGTCTTCTTTTCCCTTAAAGCTGGCAAAACCTTTGAAGTGATGTACATTTTAAGTGACTGCTTGTATCTTTTGTAGATTTTCATCAACTGGTTCTCTTCTTCTCTCCAACCAAGATTGAATACGCAATATTATAAATATCCACGGCCTCCGCAACAGAGGAGTAATTTTCGAGATTTCCCTCCTCCAGAGTGTTAGTTAACTTTATGATATAGTCATTTATACTATTCCACGTTTTCTCGAGATCAAGTGTTTCAGGATCCGACTGCTCCTCATTTTCGTCAAAGGTAGAGGGTGGTTAAACTAACTGTGTTTTCGTTGTGTCAGCAAAATAGTAAAAGCTAGCTGCTAGAGAACTGATGTGGAGATTTAGTAAAAGGCTATACCCACAATATTTCACGTAATATGAGATGTCACGTTTCATTTCATTAATAGATTATAATTTTTTCTAATCTATGATGTTTTAAGAATGGTTTAACTAATGAGAGTTTGTTCTTATTAGTCGATGCCTTAGGCATAGATTATATGTTTAGCTTTTTAATATTAATTTGTTTTGTACACAAATATTTCTAAAACTTTCTTATAGTTTATCCAATGTTGAAATAATTTACATATTTATTTGTATTTATTTAATAAAATATTTTAATAGGTGTGCAAGTCTGATTGGTGGAAAGTGCTTGACAAGACAATTTTCATCATTGCAAGGATTAAGTAAAAATGAAAATAGAACCACTTTGAACTTGCAAATGTTAACATCTGAATATTTTGTTTATAGTGGATAGCTGACAATTGTACAACATGCACATCATGTAGTATTTTTTTGTCAAATTTGTCATCCAAATTGTGTCGAGGAAGTTGAGCCTATTCCATTTCTCAAACCAAGCCAAATCGCACCAGGTCTGCTCTCCAAAAATATGTCCCAAGCAGTGAACTGTTTCAACAAAATGAAATTGCAACACTAATTACAGGTATAAATTGCTTTCTGTGTTGTGCTTCATGGGGTTGTAGGAGCTTAGATGTTTCAAGCAAGAAAGGCAGAAGCAGCAGTTGCAGTCCATCGGTTTTTCTTCAAGTTTTTTATTTTGTTGTAGCTGCGTGAAGCTACAAGCTAGAGTTAGAAATCATAGGGCTGAGCTAAAGTTTATGAAGCTTCAAGCCACAGGGTCGAAGTTCACATAATTCATAGAACATCCAGCAATGGATTGCTCAACCAGCCATAGAGTTACCTCACTATCAGTATGTCCATTGATTTCCAACCCCGACTCAGGAATCCTGTCACAAACACCTGTGACCAAGCAGGATGAGCCCCAGAAAGATCTCACCTGCATTCCACATGCTGACATTGGAATGCTTAAGAGCGAACCTCAACTTCATTGAGTAAGTGTGTGGAGGTACTATTGGAGGCAGAGGATTTAATTCCTGTCTTGTTGGCTTAATGCCATTTAACCTCATGGGTTTGCATGTAATCCTTGATGTTGACCTTCACTTGGCAAATTTGACTTGATATAAAATATTGACATAATGACTATGGGGTAGTGGTGATAGATATCCCTCCTTTTGTTTGAAGTTCCCCTACTTCTCTTCTGATTTAGATCCAACAAGAGTCAAAATGTGATAGAATTTTGTTGTTGCTAGCCTTCTTTTTTCTTGATTTATCCTAATCATGATCCATGCCAAATGGCAATCTATTGTGATAAAAGAGTTTCTCATATGCCTTACTATGAGCAGGAATTGCCTGATACAATCAAATATTTGATTGGATTGGTGTATTATCTTCAGCCCTTATAAAGAGTTAGGGCTTCAGCTTGATTGTTTGTTGCTTTGCCTAAATCCTGTTCATAATTCACTTCCTCTTGTCCCTCGGGATAAAATATCATCTTGCCTGCACCTGTCAACCCTGAGCTCTAACTAATTTGTTGCAGAGAGTCCATATCACATCTTTGCTCATTCTCTCCGTGGAATATTATGACATAAAGTTCAATATTACTTTTCGTGTTCCACCATTGAATGTAATGGTCTTTGTACAAGGTACTGTTTTCTTTCGGTCAATTGAGGATGACATTTTTATTGTTTCTTCTCTCAGTGAACTCTATCTGGCCTAATTGTTAAATTTCAGCACTGAAAGTATCTTCCAACCATTGTGCACTTTTCATTCTCCACATTCTACTTCCCCTTTCTTATAGTAATATCAGTTTATGGACAACCACCTCTATGCATTCAGAAACCTGAATCTCTACTCTACTTTCCGTATAGCTGTTTTTCTTCTACTAATGTTCACAAAAGCCCCCTCCTTCCCACCAAAAGTAAAAAGCTCAAATCTTCTTCAGTGCTTTTGTGATAAAAGCTTTGTCAAAATTTCTCTTTGTTTCTTTGCCATAGTCTTCTTTAATCCTAAAGTTTGGTTGATTGGAACCTTAAAAAACTATTTCCATCTCTACAGTCCTTGAACTTGTTATTTATGTTATTTTGGGCCCTTTTCATATGGCAATGGAAATGTATTCATCTTTGTGTTAACCAAATATTTGGACTGATGGTCTGGAGCCAAAGTCATGGCTGCAGTTGCTAATATCCTTGTCTACTTTTTGACTCAGGCATAAATTTAGTTTGTAGGTAATCTTTCACTATTTTATCTAATTACTGTTCTTCTCACTAATTATCTAAAAACATTAGTCATGCTTGTAAATACATATCATTTGACAGAAATATTTCCTTCCTATGTTCTCTTTGTCCATATCATTTTGTTCAGAAATATCAATTTTGACATCTGTTTGTGTAGCCATGCCTAATAATCTCTTTTGACATCTGTTTGTGTAGCCATGCCTAATAATCTCTTTTGACATCTGTTTGTGTAGCCATGCCTAATAATCTCTCTGGCACAATGGTGTTAGAGGGGATATTATGATGCCATTTATTTACACCCTGGGTTATTGGGTATTTTTGTGCAATCCTCTTTATATATGGGATCTATCTAAAAGACTTATTTTTGGCTGGGACCTTTTGAGATCACTGGTTTCACCAATTCTTTTCAATTAGTGGCTAAATTACCCATGCACTTTTCTCATGTCTACTATGAAAACTATTTATGCACCTCCTGTTAGAGCTTATCAATAGGTTTTTGTTAGAGCTTATCAACAGGTTTTTGTATAGCTCAATTATCACCTGGCATGGCAGAAGATGTTGTGAGCTTGGAAGAGGCACTTGATGGATATGTAGATACTAATACCATACAAGTGCTTGGGTAGCTAGAGTTATGTAACAACCATTTTGTTTTGGTATAGGCTGAATCTGAATATGCAATAAATGAAAACCAGTGTTGTACTCTGTCATTTCACCATGGTGTACATTTGTGTACTGTCATTTCTACCTAAATTTAGGTGAGAAACTACACCCCGAAGAATTTTGCACATTTATTCTTCCGACGCTTTTGACTCGCCCCACTACTAGTCCAATGGCTACATTTGGAAGTGGTATCTCGATTTCTTCATTCACTTCCGCTCTTTTCAAAGGCGGACTCAACCGGATCCCCACACTGATCAATCGAGCATAAGAAAGAGGCAATAAAACCTTCCAAGCCAAGATCATCATCTGGGATCAAGCCCTCCTACAATTTGGCGTGCCCCACATGACTAGATGAGGGCCATCCCACCTCCAGAAGCTCACAATTAGTTGTCGGATCAACATCCCCAAATGTAGAAATATTTTGAGGAAACCCTAGATCCAAATTCGGATGAGCAAGAGAGGTTTCCACTGTTAAAGAAAACCCAAACAAGTTTGGATAGGGTCATTAAAAAGTGAAAAAGGGTTTTCCCCCCAAACCCTTTGTTAAACCAAGAGTCAAAAGTGGAACCGTAGCGGTTTATGCAATAGGTACAGCCTTATTACCATATAAATACTAAAACAGTGAAAACCCACTTTCCATTTCCACCAGGTTAGGGAAGATACCTCAAGTTGGCACCCCAGGAGCAGCCTCTGCCTTGTTGTTGTTGGGTTCTTTTAGATGTTCCACCATCTGCCCTTCAAAATCTAAAATGAAAATTTGTTGACCTTCATATGGATTAGGTGAATAGTCAACAAGATCTACTTTTGAATAGTCCATGAAGAAAGGGTAACCCACAACATAAAAAAACGTCAAGGATCTGCTGCCAGGTGGAAGACAGAGAAAAAAGAAGAAAAAGTGCCATTTCGGGGTTGCAGTTGTATCCCCTTACCTTCAAGCCCTTGTCATGAAAACCTCATATGTCCAAACTGCAGATCCCCCCATTAATTGATCATGTTATTTATTAACATCAAATAATAAATGTTTTCTCAAAATAAATGAATTTGACAAGCGGTGCGCCAAAATTACAGGAACACATTGCCTTCAATGCACTTTAAACATACAAGCACCACAAACGATGCACTATAATAAACAAGCGCACTCGTGAGCATGGTAAATTTTTTTAAATATATTTCATTTTTAATGATGCGTCCAACAATCAGAAGCACAAGTGCGTTGTAGAGACCTAATCGCACTGTAAATGGTGCACATATGTTAATGAGTGCACCATAGTAAGTGCACCTATTTATGGTTCCTGGCATGTTTAGAAAATAATGTTGCACCTATTACACGTCAACACACCATATATCTAGTGCGCACTTGTTTTTATTGTGCACCAGATATAGTATTTTTTTTAAATTTTTCTTGGACGGTGCATCCATCATTAGGAAGCACCGCTCCATTCTAAATAACTCATAACGCTGGAAACAATGCACCATTATTAATGAAGCGCATCGTGATAGTAGCAGCTCTTTGTGAGTTATATGATTTATCAGGTTAGTGATACGTTTGTTACAGATCAACGCACTATACCATCGGTGAGTTAAAATTTACTATGTGCATGGGTTAATGTGGTGTTTTTTAATATATTTAGTTTGGCAGATCATTCACCAAAGGCTTCTTTGGTGCGTTAACGACACATCATTGCACCAGTAGTGGTGTGCATATATTAAGAGAGCGCCGTCATCATAAGTGAGGAGCTTTGTGAATTATTTTTGGCCGATAGTGTGCCTAATACATGTTAGCACATCGTCAATACAGTGCGTTTGTGTTTACAATATGCACAATTTAAGATTGTTTTATTTTTACTTTGTTTTGTCAGTGCATTATACACACCATGAGTGTGGTGTGCTTCACAAAAACACATTATGCACCGACTAAAATTGTGTTTTTTTTTATCTCGATGCATTATGCACATTATAGTGCACCATGTTTTTGGTGCACTACGTATATGAACACATTGCGCACAGGTTAACATTTTTTTTATTTGGTTTAACGGTGCGTTATTGACATTATAGCGCACTACTTGTGCAATGCACTACATATGCAGTGCACTCTGTAAATTAATAGGGTCACCACAAAGCAGTGCGAGTCGAATGGATCGAATGCACCATGCAAGTTTTTTCAATTTTTTTAGTTTTAAGGGCAAATGAAACTCAATTTCAATTTTTAATCCACAGAAAACTTAAATTAGGAAGTCACAAAGAGTTTACATGGTCCCTTGTGCATCAAGGAGGCATGGTAGCGATGTACACCAAATTTCAAGTTTTGCCCATTATTTGGCGAAATTGAAAATCCACTTAGCACGTAATGGAAGCCAGCAATGTAGCCACGTGGAGCATGGATGGCAGGGCGTTTGACAGGGAAGGTATAGCACCGATACTCAGGGGGGTCAAAAGTACTATGGAGATGGTAAAAATGGTTTTTTAATTCAGTAATTTCTTTTAACCCTGTGTCGAGGCACTCAATGTAGAAATGCACTGGTGTGGTTTTGGAGAAACAACGCACCACGAATAAAAATAAAAAATAATATAATTTTTTTAGACCCTGGAGCAGTGCTCCTGAAGATATAATGCATCAATGCGTTTACTTACAACAAACGCATCGTCGAGGGAAATAAAAAATAAAAAATTAATGTGATAGGGATTTTTTATTTCCGTAATTTTTTTATTAAACCCTGATATGGTGCGCTAGATACAACAATGTATCGGTGCATTTTGGTAGACCTAACAAACCACTAATAAAAAAGTATTTCAATCCATCATTTTTTAATTTCTAATTTTTTTAACCCTCGAGGAGTGCTTCTGAATCTCAATAGTTCTAGTGCGTTTACTAAAATGGCCGCACCGGAAATAGAAATTAAAATTAAAAAATTAATGTAATAGTTTTATATTGCGTTATTTTTTTTATTTAACAATTTACAGTGCACCATGATATTGAGCATTGTTGTGTAGTTTTGGAGAACGAACAAACCGAAATGTAAATTAAAAATAACTAATTAATCCAATCCATGGGTCTGTTATTTTTTAACCCTAATACAGTGTGGCCTAATTGGGAATGCATTGATGCGTTTATTGAGGCACATTGCACCGACATTGAAAATTAAAAATAAAAATAAAAACCATGTAATCCGGTGCCCTTCACTATTTGTTTACCCTACTTCGATGCTTTCAATTTGGTTGTGTACTAGTGCGCTCTAGTAATTCAAATGCACTGGTTGATTTTTTTTCGGTTATTGGTGTTTCCAGCCATGGTGACATATGATTTATGTCAGCACCGGTGCGTCCATGTCTGATACGCACCAATGCATTTTTTTGTATACAAACTCACCAAAAAAAAAATATTCACAAAAACCTCTACCCGCTCGCCTCCGCTAGTGACCTCCGCTATAAATGGATCTTTTGGATCTTTTTAAAGGAGCATCCACTACAAGGAATTTTCCTTGTAGTGTGGGGACACTTTCGAGTTAAACTAGGGGGAACTAATAAGGAAAATGACCACGCCTCCTAGGATGGAAACCTCATCATGAATAGTGCTTCCTACTTATCTCACCCCTCTAGGAAGGTACATACCCTCTTCAAAGCACATATTTTAAGAAAATTAGTTAAGAGTGTATTGTTGATGCAACATCCCTCCCCAATTTTTTTTGTAAATATTAGGGCCCCTCCTTTTATTGTTTGCCGAGAAGCTTGGTTTTGTTCAAGTCTTAGTTACTCCTCTGTTCAAATTTTTTCTTAAGCTTTTAGTCTTTCTGTCTTTTCCTTGATGATTTTTGTCTAAGGCATTTCTTTTCTTTAAACACAAAGCGCACTTTTAATTTTCAAGTAGGCGCTAAAGGCGCAGATCGCATGATTAACTTTGCGCCGAAAGGCTCAAGTTTTGGGTCTGGACTTTATCACCAAGGCGCAAATCGCAAGATTAATTTTGCGCCACAAAACGCAAGCTTTAAACCTAACTTTTGCACCTTATCGAAGAATCCTCCCGTAGTGCAAATTCTATCCCTGAACTCCCCGTCATTAGCGCAGAACTTAAGCTAAATTCGCTGCTACGTTCATGACCCTTTTCACTTTGCCATTAGCGCATATTTTGGGCGCAAAGCTTAATGATATCTCCTCCACCTGGTGCGCAGAACCTAACCTTAAGACCGCCACCACCATCACTCTCTTTTAAAAGGCCTTGCCATTGGCGCATCTTCTGGGCGAAAGACCTAATGATAGTTTCCCCGTCGCGATCGCAAGCGCTATGCTTAATAGTGTCGCTGCAACAATCCCGTGCCATGTTGAGGACGCCGTTCGATGCCATTTAATACACCTCTGCTGGGTTGATGAGGCCATTTAACTAGGCTTGTGTGGCATTAATTCGCTCTGTTTTCGAGCCACGTGCCCACCGAACCCACATTAATCCACTTATAGGGAATTAACTCTTCCCCTATAAACGCAGAGAACGGAGTTCAAATAGCTCATTATTCTAAAAGTCGAGGAGCGAGCAGTGGACATTTTGTCAGTTTTTTATCAGCTTGGATAGACGCGCCAACCACGGAAAGCCACTCTGAAAACACCAGGTAGGCTCTCTCCTCCTCCGTTTACTTGTTACGAGGATTGACTCCGTTCGAGGTTGTATTAACTTTGATAGTCTAAAAGATGAAATTTGTCTCACGCATAGTTTTTTCAGTCACCCACATTGTCATTTTGTCTTCTCATTGGCTATACACCCTGTGTATTCTCCCTGTAGGCCCTGAAACACTGTGTCGATAATGCCAATTCCGGTATCGGCTTGTAATAGCCTCCTTCGCATATGCAACGACGCTTATCCCGCTACCTATGACATTGTTTTCAAAAGAAGACTACATACCGAGACGTCAAAACTAGGTCACCTTTCTTTTGAATGCATTCATGAGCCATTATGGTGAGACTGCATCCTCCTGGCTCTGTGTTACACACCAACAGTGAGAAATACCGCCCCTTACCATCGGATGAAAAACCCCGCTAATGCCTATAATGCTACGTTCGTCTGATGCGCAAGCATTAAGCCGAACTTCTAAGCAGCAAAACCTGCACTGATGAACAGTAAGCAGAGCTGGCTTTCCGCCTCCCACCATAGTGGTTTTTCCCACGTAATTCCAAGTTAGCACTTACGCAACAACTTTGTTTTTTTTTTAAATCATTTAAGAAAATTGGCAACTTCCGATTGTATGTTAAAGATACTTACTATTAAATTTTTACATGGATGTTGTACAACTATTTTAAGCTCCTACAACTTTCTAACTTGCCTGCTGTTGCTTATTTTGAATAATTAGATAATGTATGTGGTCTTAATTGCTTATAAATATGTCGAATCTTTATATTGTGATACCTTAATTGACGCAGGTTTGACATGCATAGAAGGTCTGCAAGAAAGAAGGCCACGCAAAAGGTAGAGTCAGATTCAGACGTGGAGATCCTGCTGGATACGTCACTTGAAACTATGTTCGGTGATACGCAAGCCACCACTAATGTACCTTCAGGAAGCTCTGCCCCAGAGTTTCAATGGGGTGACTTGTATAGATTCATCAGGGATCAGGAATACCCAAATGGTTCCCTAGAAGATACTTTGGTATATGCAAACATCAAGAAGTCCTGTATACATAAAGCAGCAACCAGACCTGAATTATTTCCATGTTCTAAGGTCCTTGGTTGGTTGATCCCTCATGTCAAAACTGACATGAGGTTCATAAACGACAAGAATGGAATGAATCTAGCATCGTTTGCACTTGAACATATCGCAGCCGCTTACAGATTGCCCCCGGCAAGAGCTTGGTTGGACAGTAACTAGATAGCAGAACATCCCATGGACCCTCTAGTCTCTGATAGGAAAATGATGATAGTCGACAGACAGATAAGGCAAAGGCAGACCAATGAATATGAAAGCAACCTTCTGAAAACCCCCTATAGACTCATTGTTTTGATGCTGAGCCGGATCTTCGGCATGCCCAATGGTAATATCTTCAAACTGGGTTGGGTACCGGTAATATTCCATATAGCCATGTCAGGCGCCATTTTCAATTGGGCTGATATTATTTCAGAAAGCCTGGAATCACAGTTAACCGTTGCCCAAGGAGGAATGATTCAGAAAAAAGTGGACTTCTTTATGTCTTCCTATTTGATAGATTGCCTGTTGAGCAAGCACACCTTCCTAGACTGGGGTTGCTCATGGAACAAGAAGGAGACACCTCTCTTCATAGCTTATCAACCCACATGGGCCAGCAAGTACGCGTGTTATTACAAACAACTTTGTGAGAAATTCATCATGCCCTTATATCAGCTTATTTTTGTAGAGGACCCAAATTGCATGTCAGAAAATGCTATGCCTGTCATCGAAGCATATGGTGATTACTACCACGCCCAAGAAGGCACCTACATCTGCATGAGTGGAGGATCCGTAGCTCCATTCCTGCTTCCCAGATATGCTACAGATTTTGTGATACATAAGGCAGCGTTTCAGCATTGATGGAGTCAGTAGGATCCTCACCGAAAGGAAGAAAGGGATATCTCCGCCAATGCCTTTCACTATCAACGCATACATCCTCCCGAGAGCAAAAGAGGGAGAAAATTATGTTCAAGATTTGGACATCTTTAATTTTGGTACAAAGTTTAACAGAAGGCATGACCCTTGCGGCAAAGTTGCTGAACATATTAATGATGTCAGAACTTCCTTCGAGTACACCCATTAGATTGACCTAAATGAAGAATTCTTCAGTAGCGCCAAAAACTTAACAGAACTAGGAAAGCGCTACAACAAGAAGAAAGGTGGGAAAACTTCTGTCCCCAAGCCTGTTGTTCTGATACAACTGGAGCAAGATGCAGCAGGATCCCAAGCCGGGGGTTCAAATGACATGGAACTAGAAGAAGGTGTCACAATTCAAAATGAATAGGCTACCAAATTGCAACAAGAACAAGAGCAAGTTATTAAGTTGCAACAAGAGGAGGAAACTGTTAGAATCCAAAAGGAGCAAGAGGAAAGAACCTTGTTGGAGGAAGCAAACAGGATAAAAGCAGTTCTAGCCGAAAGGCGAAAGAAAGAGGAAGCTGCTAAAATACAGAAAGAGCAGGAAGAAAAATCTCTGAGAGAAGAAGAGGACAGAATCCTCCAAGAACAAAATACCAAATTACAAGAAGAAGAAAGATTCTTATTGGAAGAAGCGGACAGATTGCAAGCAAAGATGGCAGCGCTAATAGAGAGGCAAGAGAAGGAAGAAGCAGAGAAAATTCCAGAACAAAACCCCCCCATCCCAGTGGCCATGGACTTGGGTACAACAAAGACCACCCAACCAAGGATATCTCATGAGGGGGTTTTCTCCACCGAAGAACTAGCACTCACCCCATACAACCCTAGGAAGCAGCGCCAAGTGGCCAACCTGGATTCCGTCTATTTTCATGAACGGAAGAGGGCTATTGTTGATATAAGAGTAAGGAAAATGGAAATTGGGGAAGACTTATATGAATTCAGAATATCAGATACCACACTGGTCCAGGGGACCGACATCTATCCGTCATTCCAGGTAGGTTGCACCGTAGCTTCAGCCCAAGCAAGCAAAGCCAATATCAATCGTTTGATTGAAACTGTTACGAACTATAGAGAGTTGTGTCTCAAGATAAAAGCTGACAGGAAGAAAGAGGTATTAGAAAGCAACGAAATAAAAAAGAAATACAAGCAACTCGTGGAAGAAAAGGAAGAAACCACTTCGAAATCCCTATGGCTTGAAAATGAAAAGAACTCACTTGAAATGCAGCTGGCAATGTCAAAAGATGAACAAAAGAACTTGAAAGTTCGTATATCTAAATTGGAAAAGCTTGAAGCCAACAGTGCCCGACATGTTAATTTCTTCAAACCTCAATTCGAAGAATTGGAGCAAGAAAAAGCTAAACTATTGGAACAGCTTAAAAAGGCAAATAAAACGAAAGAAGATCTAACCATGTTCTATGAGCGAGCTTGTGAAGTACATGAGAGGATTCATCAACTGCTGGTGTCGATTAATGAAGAAGTCTGCAATATGAAGAAAATGATTACAAAGATGACTTCTATCGAAGTTGAGGCACTAAGATTAAGGGACAAATATGAACAACATGTGGAAGAACTTGGAGAACAGTTTGAATGGAGGAAAGGGAGATATGGTTTCCCTTCGAACCTGCGGGATAAAACAGCTGAAGAATTTGATATGGACACAGGAGTCCTCAAATTTTGCTTGAGGTGCGGTAGCAGATTGAGTACTGAAATCAGGAAAAACATCAAGAAATGCCATGTTATCTACTCTAAAATTTGGGAATCCCACGGTAATTGTCCTATGGTTCTACCTCATAATCTTTATGAGTTTCCAAAGAGGGAATCGCGCTTGACAGAATTGCAAGGAAAGTTGACCTCAGAGTTAGATTATCTGAAGAAAATAGAGCGTATAACCCCAGAAGACCTCCATCAATTCATTGAACAAACTATTGTTCACACTTATTTCCTGGAAAATATTGAGCAAGAAGCTGTTGCAGAGGTGGAAAATATCAAATCAGACTTGCGCAAACATGAGATAGCACGGAAAGTAATGATCTCAGCGAGAAGTAAAACAATACTAAGGGAAATAAGTCAATGGGCCAGTTATATAGAAGAGGTAAATAGGGCTGCAAAAGCAAGCGAGCATGTTGAAGAGGACAATTCAGCAAAAGAGAAGCGACCCAATGAGACAGCAGAGCTAGCTGGACAATAATTTGCCTTATTCAATTTTGCAAAGTAACTGAAAGGTGGTTAATCGTATAATGTCTATACAGACAGTTGTCCTTTCTTTTTGTCTCTTGTGAAAGAGGATTGGCACAAATCATCAAAATTCGGTATTTGAGACTTTTAATGATAAATCAAAATTCCTAGGTTTAGGGTACACTTGGTAGCTCAAGGAGCATTTTGTAAAGCTATATATAGGAGAATAGGAGGGAAGAGAAGGACTTTTGGCAGGTGAAATATTTTTCTTCCTTGTACGTGAACTACTTTTCTACTTGCTCCAAGAAACAAATTTTTTCCCTAATGAAAGCCTGGGGAAGGCGTTTTTGCCTGGAAGATGTGTCAAATGTGTGTTGGATTATTCCTGGGTCATCTGCATATTATTGTGAGATCGTTCCTTGTTATCTTGAATTGTTTCTTTGTAATGAATGTTCCTGTGCTTTCCTGTGCAAAATGTGTTTTCTCAAATGAGTAATGGACTGTATTAACTGAATCAAAGCTATCTTTAATATCTGTTATATCTTGTTGTAGATGTATCTTATGATTAAATGGCTATCTATATAATCTTTAAGGTGTTTCTTTCAGCGCATTACTCATCTTTATAGTTTTCTCCTTACAAGGATAGAATAGATTTGCTTACACAGTTTTAGATTAACTTAGGTTAATTGCATACACTTAGCTTAGGGCACTTGCATATCATCTTTAATATAAAATACATAAACGGTGAACCGGGCCACAACCGGTGTAAAGAACCAAAATCTTTAAATCTTACGGTAGTCGGAACTGTTAATCGGACGGATTCCCTACACCAAATGGTGGACAATCTAATTGGGACTGTTTACCGAGGAGGATCCTTTGCTATTGATGCTACGATTTTTGAGGCATCAGCAGTTATTGGCGCTAGAAGGAGGGCCACCAATGCATGGCTGATATAGGAGACTCTTCTTTGAGAGGAGATCCAGCTGGAAACATGCTTAAAACAGCAATCCTAGACAATTCAAATCTGGAAGCGACAAATCAAGAAAATCCCAACTCTGGATTTGAAAATCAGGAAAATCAAGAAACATTGTATGCTATACCTTTTGCTGAAGTAGCAAACTTGAGAAGACATACCCGTGATTATGTTAAACAGCTTGGCAGTTTAAATGCGATTCCTTTTCTTCCTAGAAGAAGAGCTCTTAGAAGAGAAAGGCAGTACACACGCGATTCAGTTCTTGTTTATAGCTTTGAAGAATTAGTAGACTTATCTTTAGAAGAAATTACAGAACCTCTTGGAGAAATAAAACTTGAAGATCCTCTATATCTTGAAGAACTATGCACTCTGAAGAATTCTCCACCTCATACTCCTCATAATACTCCACCAATTTCTCCATGAGGAGCCATGGTTGTACCTGCTTGGAGAGCAAGAGGAGCTTTGAACTTGGCTGGTCCTTTTCACAATCTGCATAAGAATCCTGAAAAGGTCTTGCCTAAGTATGATCCTGGAAAAAGTATTTCCGCTGAATATCACCTTAAGAGCTATTACTTAGCCTTGAGCTTGTTAAATGTGCAGCATGAAGACATAGTCTATCGGCTCTTCCCCTATACTTTCGAGCCTAAGGTATCCTCATGGTACTTTAGTTTACAAGCCAGCTCGATAGCTAGTTGGGAAGAATTTGAATAATGTTTCTTAAATAAATATGGAAATCAGAAAACAGTAGCTACACTCATGAAAGAATTGTTGTCCATGAGGATGGAAAAGAAAGAGAAGGTGTAGGAATTCAACCAAAGGTTCACCACGCTGTTAAATAATTTTAGTGAAGCAGCTAAACCCGCAGAAGAATCTTTAGTGGAATACTATACAACTGCACTCTATCCTCCCTTAACAATGTTTGTCAAAAGAACTAAGAAAACTACCTTAATAGAAAATTTCGAAGAAGCTAGGAAGGTAGAAGAAGAAGTAGACAGCATTGCTAAGCATGTGCTTGATGCAGAAACAAAAACAGCAACCACTAAGAAACCATTCTTGCTTACCAAGAATAAAGAAGAACCATCAGCCGATATGGAAAATGTAGTCAAAATGATGCAAAAGTTGTCCAATAAAATTGTGGATGTTGAAAAGGATAAGGAAGCTAGCATATCTAGGAAGCCTTTTAAATATTTCTACAAGAAAAGGGAAGAAAACGATCAGCCTCATCCACCTATGAACAACTCTCCTGTTTTAAATTTGAATGAAGTAGGAATGGAACATTTATGCACCTTTCGTCAAGAACCACACTCCGAAAAAAGTTGTCCGCAATGGATAAATTCAATGAGCTTGGTGATAAACCAAATGCTAGACTCACAAATCCCAGACCAAGAAAATCCTCCAAAGGATCAAATCCTGAACCTGAAGAACCAGCCACGGACACTACTATGGTGTTATGGGATTGGGTACCTTTAACTGAATTAGTTGAAGACTATCACGAGGAAAGTCAAGTCTCAACTGTTAACATTAATACTCGCAGTAAAGGCCTAGTCGTTGATCCGGTTCCAAGCTCAACCACACCCAAGCCTAAAGCCTCCAAAGAGATACCGAAAAGGCACATCACAGTCATTCCACCATATCCCAAACCTAACCAAATGCCTACTAAACAGCCAAACATTGAAACAATTCAGCCACCAAAAGTAACTTTGAATAAAATTGATAATCAACCCAAAGTTGTAAAGGAATGTGATATGGGATACGACATCATCGAAGACATAAAGAAATTAAAAGCTAATGTGTCTATATTTGACATGTGTAGTTTGCCTCAACAACGAAAGAAGTTGTTGCAGGATCTCAAACCCAAACTAGCGCTCCGTTAGCAAATACTCAAGAGGATCCCAAAATAAATGAAGCTAGCATTGGCGGAAAATCTAAATCCCAAACACTCCCTTTTCTGTTAACTTTTGATATTTTTAATCACAATGTGCATAATTGTTTAGTAGATTCTGGAGCTTCCTCGAATGTCATGCCACTGTCTATTTGCAAAAGGATCAATGGGCAGCCAACTCCATCCCCAGCCCAGATTATTCAGCTAGACAGGACTGCTGTTAAAGTAATTGGGGAAATGAAAGATGTGCTTATTAGGTTATCTGCAAATTCTAGGGTGTGTCAGTTCATTGAAGTAATGGTAGTTGATATCCCTGAAGCTTATGGTTTGATCCTAAGCAAAGATTGGTCAACTAAACTAGACGGTTATTTCGCCACAGATTGGTCCCACTTATGGTTGCCCTATCAGAACAAGCAAAACCAAATTAAAGTGCTGAGAGAAACGCACATGAAACAGAACGTAACTCAGCTAGAGGAAAAGAATGAAGCCATAGCTTTCTCATCTTCTGTCCTAGGTAATTGTTTCTTAGAAATCGAGCCTGTAAATTATCAGTCAGAAGATATCAGCAATGAATCAGACAAACAATCCGATCTCCTTCAATTTTCTTGGACTGACGATATCAACTTTAACATAGTTAACTTAGTTACTGACTTAGATGGTTCAGATACTAACTTACTTAGATCAAAGAATGTTTTTTGGGTTTTGTACTTTGATGGTTCCAAAACTCAAGAAGGATCCAGAGCCGGTTTTGTTCTAATGGATCCCGAGAGGAACAAGCACTTCTTGTCTTGTAGATTAGAGTTCGATTGTACTAATAATACTGCTGAATATGAAGCTTTAGTCCATGGATTGAAGAAAGCCATCGGTTTGAATGATAAATATCTGAAAGTCTTCGGCGACTCGGAAATAGTCGTCAAATAGGTAAGAGACACGATTCATTGTCTTTCACCACATCTGAAAGGCTATCAGTCTAAGGTATGGGATCTAATTACAAACTTTGAAGCTTTTAATATAAAGTTTGTTCCTAGGTTACAAAATGATGCCGCTGACTTGTTAGCTACCTCTGCTTCTAGGTTGGTGCCTACTAATAATAAGTGTTCTATTGAATTGGTTTTCAGGCCTTTCGTTCTAGATAATATAAAAAATTTCAGGGTGTTCGATGATGACGACCAAATCATTAGTTTCCTTACAAATGAAAACATGTTTCAAGAAGTTGTTATAGATGAATAAAAACATGATGCTGATCTGCAAAATAAGGATGCAGTCAAAGGAAACTTCATCCCTAAAGGAGTGAGATCACTTGAAAGTTTGTTCAATCTGCAGAGCAAGTTCAAGAAACCAGCAAATGTTAAAACTCATAGTTCTACTATGCAGCATGAATTGATAAATCTAGGCACAGAGGCCGAACCAAAATATGTCAATCTTGGTAGATGTTGTTCGTCGGGTGAAAGAGACAAGTTCATCAAACTTTTTCGGCAATATAAAGATGTGTTCGCTTGGACATATGAAGATCTAAAAACATATGATACTCATATCATTCAGCATGTCATACCAATGAAGGCAGGTGTTAAACCTTTTCAGCAGCAGCTAAGAAGAATGCACCCTACTCTCAAGCCTTTAATTCAGAAGGAATTAAAGAAGTTATTAGATGCTAAGATCATCTTTAAAGTCCGGCATTCGGAATGGGTCGCTAATTTAGTTCCCGTAAGGAAGAAGTCTAGAGAAATAAAACTATGTGTAGATTTCAAAAACCTGAACATAGCATCTGATAAAGATAATTATCCTGTTCCTTCAATGGAACAAATTTTGTAGATGGTATCAGGAGTAGAAATGTTTTCTCTACTAGATGATTTCTCCGATTACAATCAAGTGTTGGTAGCAGAAGGAGACCATCTTAAGACTACTTTCCGCATTAAGTGGGGAACATTCGCATACCGAAGAATGTCGTTCGGATTGATAAATCCAGGAGATACCTTCCAACGAGCAATGGACATTGCTTTTCGAGGATTGGGCGGTCACTGTGTTCTAGTCTATCTAGATGATGTGGCAGTCTTTTCGAAGAAAAAAGAGGACCATGTCTTCCATTTGAAACAGATTTTTGACCGATGCAGGAAGTATGGTATCTCTCTAAACCCCAAGAAAAGTGTGTTCGCGGTCCTTGAGAGAAAGCTTGTTGGTCACATCATCTAGAAAAAGGGAATTTGGATAGACCAAGAGAGAGTCCAAGTTATCAGCAAAATTCCCATGCCCCACAGAAAAAATGCTATGCAGTCGTTTATGGGCACGATTAATTTTGTTCGAAGATTCGTCCCTGATTTCGCTCAAACCGATAAACCGTTACAGTAGTTGGTCAAGCAAAATGTGCAGTTCAAATGGACAGATTTAGAAAAGGATGAATTTAAGGATATCAAAGCATCCATAGCCAATGCTCCCTCTCTAAGAAGTCCAGATTTTGACAAAGATTTTATTTTATATACCTTGCATTCAGATGACTCTCTCGTAGCTGTGCTTACGCAAAAGGTAGAATTAGGAGATGAATACCCAATCTCTTTTATGAGCACTAGTCTACAAGGCGCTAAACTGAACTATCATGTCGTGGATAAACAAGCATATGCCGTATACAAAGCAGTAAAGCAGTTTAGGCCATATATTCTTAAGAACATAACTAAAGTTGTGGTTCCCCATCCAGCCGTCAGATCCCTTTTCGTTCAAAAGGAGTTGGGAGAAAGAAGAGGAAATTGGGTCACTGCTATTCAAGAATACGATCTAGAATTTAAACCAGCCACCATTATTAAAGGTCAAGTCCTATGTAAATTGCTCATTGAACACCCAATAGATGAAGAGCGAGATTGGGAAAATGAGGCCGAACTAAATACAGCTGAAGTCTGCCCTATCTTCACAATGCCTGAATCTTGGTACAGAGACTTAGTGCACTACTTGCAACAAGGGTACCTACCAGAGCATTAGAGTTCTAGACAAAGAAGAGCACTCCGTTTGAAGTCGGCAGCTTACCAAATCATTGATGGAGTACTTTTCAAAAAAAAATTATGATGGTATTTTTCTCAAATGTTTAGAGAAGGAAGATGCAAGTAAGGTGGTCAAAGAGCTACATGATGGCCCTGCTGGTGGGCATTATTCCAGAGACATGATAGCTCACAAGATATTGAGGGCTGGATATTATTGGCCCACTTTGTTCAGAGATTCTCATGCCTATGCACGGAATTGCGATGTATGCCAAAGAAGTGCTGGGAAATTACCCAAGGCAGCAGGACCATTATAGTCGGTTATCATCTTGGAACCTTTTGAACAATGTGGCATAGATGTCATTGGAGAGATAAAACCAAATTCTTCTCTTCAACACCGGTATATCCTGATAGCCACAGATTATTTTACGAGATGGACAGAAGCTATCCCATTGCGCAAAATCAATGAAGATGCAGTCATCAGTTTCTTAAAAGAGAACATCATAACCAGGTTTGGGGTTCCAGTTTCCCTAGTCTTTGATAATGCAACTTATTTCTCATCTTTTAAAATAAATGAATTTCTTTATGAAAGAGGAATTAAATTACATTATTCAACCAACTACTACCCCCAGGGAAATGGATTAGCCGAGTCCTCAAACAAAAATCTCATCTAAATTCTCAAGAAAGTTGTAATTGAAAACCAGAGAAGTTGGCACACTGTTCTTCCAAATGCTTTATGGGCAGATAGAGTCACTCCAAAGAATGCTTTGGGAGTTTCCCCATATATCCTTGTTTACGGTAGAGAATCCATCCTCCCTCCTAACCTCTTACTCCCATCTTTGCAATTCGCCAAAGCATCCCGAGGTACTAGTAGTCAAGTTTTACAGTCTAGAATTAACACCTTACTGAAACTTGAAGAATCTTGGCAGAAAGCCAAAGACCGATTCCACCAACATCAAGACATAGTCAAAATATGGTTTGATAAAAGGAAATCCGGCAAAAGAAATTTTGAAGTAGGTGACTTAGTCTTGAAGTGGGATCATCCACATGAGGGAAAAGGAATGCATACAAAGTTCCAACATCTATGGGTCGGCCCTTATCTAATTTTCGAGAAACTTGGTTCATCTACTTACAAGTTGAAAGACCTCCAGGGAGAAGAAGTAATCCTTCCTCTCAATGGCCTTGCCCTAAAGCAATACTTTGCATAGTCTCATTGAGACCTTGTACATAGATAAACAGTTTCTTTTGTTTTCTTTTCGTTTCTTTCCTTTCCTTTCTTGTTTTTGTTCCCTGAACATTTTCAGTAGTTTAGTCTGATTTTTCTTGTCTTTTCACTTCCTATTTGAGTTTGCTTTTCTTTGCTTAATAAGACCCAGCCCAACTCCTGGCGTAAGTGTAGAACAAGACCTCCGACCAAAACTCGAAATCTTGGAAGACAGAATTTACTTACAAAGAAAATAGCCCCACGACTTTTCCTTCACTGATTATCCTTTTGTAATGTAGAGGTCGTGTTCTGTTTGGTCAAAATAACCCCAGTTAAATGACTAATGATTCAATACTTCTCTCTCACTATCTCGAGGTCCCATCCATTTTAATATTAATGTCTATCCCAAGGTCCTTTTGCTATAATGGACCCACGGAAAGGAAGCATGCCGCATATGTGTATGGTATTTAAATGATCCCATGCTACAAATAAAAGCCAAAAGCGCTTATATCAAAGAGTCTGATTCCCAGAAATTCTCGCCTCAATTAAAGCATGGCTGAGATGAAGCAAAATTTTCAAATCAGAAAGCTATTCAAATAATTCAGCTCAAGCAAAGTTCTTCTCCGTCCCTGAATCTTGATAATCAAATAAAATCTTGCTCACACAAAAGGACATTATGGATCGAAGAACCCAAATCAAAGGATTCGATTTTTTAAGAAAGTTATTTCTGGGAGGCTCAAACAACAAAGATACCAATTATAGGAACATCCAAAAGGGATGCAAATAGCATGGAAATGAGGAACAAATGAATATCCCTGTGAGGTGTTGTTACGATCCTGTGGAGTCCTTCTTTAGTCAAAGCACCATAAAGACAGATTCTAACGGAATTAACTTCATACTCTGGCATTGAGAGAGTTTCAAAGAAGCATAAGTCTACATCTCCTTTCCCAAATGACCAATATGATAAAGAGATCACTACATCCTTGAAGGTTGAAATGTGAGGCATTTGTCACACTTGTGGCTATCAGTTTAAAAGTCAGTCTGATCTTTACAAGATTTTGTTTCAGAGATCTGTGTTCACCAGCGAATCGCCAATTGTTGTTGCTGCAACATCCCTCCCCAATTTTTTTTGTAAATATTAGGGCCCCTCCTTTTATTGTTTGCCGAGAAGCTTGGTTTTGTTCAAGTCTTAGTTACTCCTCTGTTCAAATTTTTTCTTAAGCTTTGAGTCTTTCCATCTTTTCCTTGATGATTTTTGTCTAAGGCATTTCTTTTCTTTAAACACAAAGCGCACTTTTAATTTTCAAGTATGCGCTAAAGGCGCAAATCGCATGATTAACTTTGCGTCGAAAGGTGCAAGTTTTGGGTCTGGACTTTATCAACAAGGCACAAATCGCAAGATTAATTTTGCGCCGCAAGACGCAAGCTTTAAACCTAACTTTTGCGCCATATCGAAGAATCCGCCCGTAGTGCAAAGCCTATCCCTGAACTCTCCGTCATTAGCGCAGAACTTAAGCTAAAGTCGTCGCTACGTTCACGACCTTTTTCACTTTGCCATTAGCACATCTTTCGGGCGCAAAGCTTAACAATATCTCCTCCACCCAGCGCGCAGAACCTAACCTTAAGATCGCCGCCACCAACACCCTCTTTTAAAAGACCTTGTCGTTGGCGCATCTACTGGGCGCAAGACCTAATGATAGTTTCCCCGTCGTGATCTCAAGCGTTGTGCTTAATAGTGCCACTGCACCAATCCCGCGCCATCGCGACTCTTAAATGTTGAGGACGTCGTTCGATGCCATTTAATACACCTCTGCTGGGTTGATGAGGCCATTTAACTCGGCTTGTGTGGCATTAATTCACTCCGTTTTCGAGCCCCATGCCCACCGAACCCACATTAATCCACCTATAGGGAATTAATTCTTCCCCTATAAATGCAGAGAATGGAGTTCAAACAGCTCATTATTCTCAAAGTCGAGAAAGCTTCCAGGAGCGAGCAGTGGACGTTTTGTCAGTTTGTTATCAGCTTGGATAGACGTGCCAACCATGGAAAGCCACTCTGAAAACACCAGGTAGGAACTCTCCTCCTTCGTTTACTTGTTACGAGGATTGACTCCGTTCGAGGGTGTATTTTGACAGTCTAAAAGACAAAATTTGTCTCACGCATAGTTTTTTCAGTCACCCACATTGTCGTTTTGTCTTCTCATTGGCTATACACCTTGTGTATTCTCCCTATAGGCCCTGAAACACTGCGTCGATAATGCCAATTCCGGTATCGGCTTGTAATAACCTCCTTCACGTATGCAACGACGCTTATCATGCTACCTGTGACATTGTTTTCAAAAGAAGACTACATCCCGAGACGTCAAAACCAGGTCGCCTTTCTTTTGAATGCATTCATGAGCCATTATGGCGAGACTGCATCCTCCTGGCTCTGTGTTACACGCCACCAGCAAGAAATATCGCCCCTTAGCATAGGATGAAAGACCCCGCTAATGCCTATAATGCTACGTTCATCTGATGCGCAAGCATTAAGCCGAACTTCTAAGCAGCAAAACCCGCACTGATGAACAGTAAGCAGAGCTGGCTTTCTGCCTCCCACCATAGTGGTTTTTCCCACGTAATTCCAAGTTAGTACTTACGCAACAACTTTGTTTTTTTTTAAATCATTTAAGAAAATTGGAAACTTCCGATTGTATGTTAAAGATCCTCACCGAAAGGAAGAAAGGGATATGTCCGCCAATGCCTTTCACTATCGGTGCATACAGCCTCCCGAGAGAAAAAGAGGGAGAAAATTATGTTCAAGATTTGGACATCTTTCATTTTGGTACAAAGTTTAACAAAAGGCATGACCCTTGCGGCAGAGTTGCTGAACATATTAGTGATGTCAGAACTTCCTTTGAGTACACCCATCAGATTGACCTGAATGAAGAATTCTTCCATAGCACCAAAAACTTAACAGAACTAGGAAAGCGCTACAACAAGAAGAAAGGTGGGAAAACTTCTGCCCCCAATCCTGTTGGTTTGATACAACTGGAGAAAGAGGCAGCAACATCCTAAGCCGGGGATTCAAATGACATGGAACTAGAAGAAGGTGTCACAATTCAAAATGAACAAGCTTCCAAATTGCAACAAGAACAAGAGCAAGTTATTAAGTTGCAAGAAGAGGATGAAACTTTTAGAATCCAAAAGGAGAAAGAGGAAAGAACCTTGTTGGAGGAAACAAACAGGATAAAAGCAGTGCTATCCGAAAGGCGAAAGAAAGAGGAAGCTGCTAAAATACAGAAAGAGCACGAAGCAAAATCTCTGAGAGAAGAAGAGGACAGAATCCTCCAAGAACAAAATACCAAATTACAAGAAGAAGAAATATTCTTGTTGGAAGAAGCGGACAGATTGCAAGCAGAGATGGCAGCGTTAACAGAGAGGTAAGAGAAGGAAGAAGCAGAAAAAATTCCAAAACAAAACTCGCCCAGCCCAGTGGCCATGGACTTGGGTACAACAGAGACCGCCCAACCAGGGATAGCTCATGAAGGGGTTGTCTCCACTGAAGAACTAGCACTCACCCCATACAACCCTAGGAAGCAGCGCCAAGTGGCAAACCTGGATTCCGTCTATTGTCATGAACGGAAGAGGGCTATTGTTGACAGAAGAGTAAGGAAAATGGAAATTGGGGAAGACTTATATGAATTCAGAATATCGAAGACCACACTGGTCCAAGGGATCAACATCGACCTATCATTCTAGGCAGGTTGCACCGTAGCTTCATCCCAAGCAATCAAACCCAATATCGATCGTTTGATTGAAACTGTTAAGAACTACAAAGAGTTGTGTCTCAAGATAAAAGCAAACAGGAAGAAAGAGGTATTAGAAAGCAACGAAATAAAAAAGAAATACAAGCAACTCGTGGAAGAAAAGGAAGAAACCACTTCGAAAGCCCTGTGGCTTGAAAATGAAAAGAATTCACTTGAAATGCAGCTGGCAATCTCAGGAGATGAACAAAAGAACTTGAAAGTTCGTATATCTGAATTGGAAAATCTTGAAGCCAACAGTGCCCAACATATTAATTTCTTCAAACCTCAATTCGAAGAATTGGACCAAGAAAAAGCTGAACTATTGGAACAGCTTGAAAAGGCAAATAAAACGAAAGAAGATCTAACCACGTTCTATGAGCGAGCTTGTGAAGTACAGGAGAGGATTCATCAACTGCTGGTGTCGATTAATGAAGAAGTCTGCAATATGAAGAAAATGATTACAAAGATGACTTCTATCGAAGTTGAGGCACTAAGATTAAGGGACAAATATGAACAACATGTGGAAGAACTTGGAGAACAATTTGAATGGAGGAAAGGGAGATCTGGTTTCCCTTCGAACCTGCAAGATAAAACCGCTGAAGAATTTGATATGGACACAGGAGTCCTCGAATTCTGCTTAAGGTGCTGTAGCAGATTGAGTACTGAAATCATGAAAACCATCAAGAAATGCCATGTTATCTACTCTAAAATTTGGGAAGCCCACGGTAAGTGTCATATGGTTCTACCTCATAATCTTTATGAGTTTCCAAAGAGGGAATCACGCTTGGTAGAATTGCAAGGAAAGTTGACCTCAGAGTTAGATTATCTGAAGAAAATAGAGCGTATAACCCCAGAAGACCTCCATCAATTCATTGAACAAACTGTTGTTCACACTTATTTCCTGGAAAATATTGAGGAAGAAGTTGTCGCAGAGGTGGCAAATATCAAATTAGACTTGAGAAAACATGAGATAGCACGGAAAGTAATGATCTCAGCGAGAAGTAAAACAATACTAAGGGAAATAAGTCAATGGGCCAGTTATATAGAAGAGGTAAATAGGGCTGCAAAAGCAAGCGATCCTGTTGAAGAGGACAAGTCAGCAGAAGAGGAGCGACTCAATGAGACAGCAGAGCCAGCTGGACAATAATTTGCCTTATTCGATTTTGCAAAGTAACTGAAAGGTTTTTAATCATATAATGTCTATACAGACAGCCGTCCTTTCTTTTTGTCTCTTGTGAAAGAGGATTGGCACGAATCATCAGAATTCGGTATTTGAGACTTTTAATGATAAATCAAAATTCCTAGGTTTAGGGTACACTTGGCAGCTCAAAGAGCATTTTTTAAAGCTATATATAGGAGAATAGGAGAGAAGAGAAGGACTTTTGGCAGGTGAAAGATTTTTCTTTTTTTTACGTGAACTACTTTTCTACTTGCTCCAAGAAACAAATTTTTTGCCTAGTGGAAGGCGTTTTTTCCTGGAAGATGTGTCAAATGTGTGTTGGATTATTCCTGTGTGATCTGCATATTATTGTGAGATCATTCCTTGCTATCTTGAATTGTTTCTGTGTAATGAATGTTCTTGTGCTTTCCTATGCAAAATGTGTTTTCTCAAATGAGTAATGGACTATATTAACTGAATTAAAGCTATCTTTAATATCTGTTATATCTTGTTTTAGATGTATCTTATGATTAAATGGCTATCTGTATAATCTTTAAGGTGTTTCTTTCAGCGCATTACTCATCTTTACAGTTTGCTCCTTGCAAGGATAGAATAGATTTGCTTACACAGTTTTAGATTAACTTGGGTTAATTGCATACACTTAGCTTAGGGCACTTGCATATCATCTTTAAAATAAAATACATAACAGTGAACCGGGCCACAACCGGTGTAAAGAACCAAAATCTTTAAATCTTACGGTAGTCGGAACCGTTAACCGGACGGATTCCCTACACCAAACGGTGGACAATCTAATTGGGACTGTTTATCGGGGAGGATCCCTTGCTATTGATGCTACGATTTTTGAGGCATCAACAGAGTGGTTAATTCATATGCACTCATCATTTGACCTATGTGCATCTTAATTCATTATTTTTAGTCTGGCACTTAGTTTAATGTGTACCTATTGTAAAACTATAAGAATAAACCAGATTCAAATATGTGCTTTAAAAAATTGTGTAGCTTTTTTATTAGTAAGGGTTGTGAGCCCTCTATATGCATCTCTAGTAACAATGCAACAAAACAATAGATCAGAAAATTGTAGACAAAGGATAATGTAGAACCTTCATTCACAAGGGAGGCAATTATTGTTCAAATGCATTAGCCTAAGTAATGAAGAAAGTTGAAATTGGTGGAGTGATTAACTATGAGATTCATGATGGGTATTTTGTTTTGACCAAACGTCCACTAACATTCACTGTAGGCATCAAAATCATACATACATATGGGTATTATGGTGGATATTAACCCTCTCATATGTGGGCCAGTTGATGCAGTTTTTTGTCATGTCCCCTTCCATCAATTTGACATAATGGAGGGAACGTGAACTAAATCCAAGCTTTCAAAACTAACCCCATTGTCATTTTTCAAATTCATAACAAATAAAGTGCATGTTCATATGCATAATACAAATAAACAGCAGAAGTAAGCTCTATCCACACACACACACACAACATTGATACACAAACTTAGTTATCACTGGCATCAAAGTTAAACATTGCGTAATTAAATACAACATAATACTTATCTTGAAATGAGGTTTTCCCGAGCAACTGGCTATGCAAGTGCAATGTTCCACCCAATCATAGGCTAGTTGTGCTCAACAATCTCTCAACACATCTGCCACCCCGAAACTGGGCATGATTTCCACAAGGAAAGAGGGAACAACTAAGTCACACATAGCCAGTATATACCACATCTCAGCCAAGCCAGTCCACAGTTGGGTTTATCAGGTTGTCAAGGCAGTAGAGGGATAGGAATTGCTAAGCTAGTGAGCTCAATCCTTATAGCTATCGAAACCTCTTCAAGATTATCTATCTTGGAACCCACAATACCTACACACCCAACACAAGGAAGCATCCCCTTCACTACTCCACAGTCCCTCGGGCCATACCTTCCTTCTAGTACTCTTTAGGTTGTGCATAGAAAAGTAGCCAAAGCCCTACCATCTTCGGTGAGGTTACACCTTTCACTAGTTTTATCAAGCCAATTCCAACTACCTATCTACCCCTAGTCGTTTATACACAAGTTCAAGCCAAAACAAGGGATGCACATAACCCAAACCATAGATATATATCAAACACATAGCAAGGCAAAATTGTTGGGCATAGAAAAATGAAATTTGAGAGGGGAAGTAGACCACTTGGGAACAAAACGATTCTTCCAACAAGTATACAAGCATTAAAATGGAAAAAACGGCCTCTATGGACCCCCAACTCGAAATTCCATTCCTCCCAGTCATTCTACCACTCAAAACGCACTTATTTCAACTAGAAATGAAGGAAAACACAGTAAATTTGGGGAGGGAAACGCACAACAAGCAAGAGGGACGTGAGAGAGAAAAACTCATTGGTGAATAATGGATTGGGAAGAAAATTTGTGGGTCTTTTCTTGCCCAAGAAGCAAAACACGTTTTTCCAAAAAGATGGCTTACCCATACACGAAATTTTGGATAGTCATACCTTCCATTTCCCAAAACAATAACTACTTCAACCACCTCTTGGAATAATTAAATGATTGGGTGCATAAGTCAACATGGGTAGTTAATAGTTCATGGGTTCTCTCATTGACAGTTGCATTGACATTATTGGCTTCAAGGGTTTGAATATTTCCATCCCTATTCCTTGTAAAAACCATGCCCCCATACTCTTGTTTCCCTACATAGCTAGTTGTGGATATATATATATATATATATTTCCATCGTGCCTAGCTAGCACGAGATCCACATGCATCGATTTTTCATTGTCGATACAAGAACAATAAATAGAGGGTGGGGCCTTGGCCTTGATCTCCTTGCCATGATTTTATAACGATATTACATAATTTACATTTTTAATGCAACGGGGTCAAAATCGGGGTGTTACAATTTTGATGGTGATTACATTCATGTTTTTTATCCTAAGTCTTTCAAATATCAAGCTGAGCTTTTTCAACTGCTATTTGTGGACCAATAAATGATTAGTTATCATTGTGGAGAAGCATACATAGCACTAAGTTTTATACTATGCCCACTACCAAGCTTATATTTGGGAAATTCCTGCTTGATAAAACCTCATTGAATAAATTATCAATGTGGAGTTTTTTAAGCTTACTTGAACCAATAGTCATTAAAGTGCATGACAAAGGACCATTTTGGACATCTTGTTCTCCAATGCAACCTCACTCAATCATATAACAAAACATGTGCGTGGCATTAAATCTTAGGATGAAGAGGGTAATATTGCCCATCTAAACTTAATATTACCATTTGTTTATCAAAATCCCAATAAAATAGTTGGTTTATAATTCAATTACAAAATTGTAATTGTTGCTATTTGAATGCTAACTCAAACCCCTTGACAATTTATAGTTCACATTTCATTTGACAATTTGGCATGGTTTTGGTCAATTTTCCAAAGGTAAACTTACCTTGATATATTCAATTTTTGTTTATCAAGTTATTTTTGGCTTTGCATACCTTGTATGTTTCAAAATAATAAATATTTTCTCAATTCAATGCCCTATTATACATAATAAAATAGTTAATCTCTATACCCTTTACGCAATAGAAATCCACTACTGTGGCGTGGAGCTATTTGCTATCATAGGATGGTGCTAAATCCTTCTAGATACCTGGCAGAAGTCTTGTCAATTGCAATAATAAGGGTCCCCTTTAACTACATGATCTCCATCACAATGTACTTGAAATAAGTGGATATGTCCATGGGTAACATAATGTCCTTAGGGATGTACCAGGAGGACCCATCACTAAAAACAACAAAATTCAAGGCAACATAATACTTATCAATAAGGGAGAAATCCATGCCCATATACTTCCTAACCAGATCAGGATACTCCCAAGTCCCAGACCACCTCCATTATCAAACAAAAAATGACCCCCACCAGATTATGATACTCTCCTATCACATTTGGCATTTTCGTTTCTTCATGTTTGTGTCACAATTGCGACATATTTTTCATGTGATAAGGCTCAAAGAGCTGTGAAAACCATAAATGGTAACCAAAACCATGGAGAGAAAACAAGGCAACAATAGAAAACCCATAACATATCACTTGCTCATTCACTTGGCTAAAGGCAGTTCTTATAATTTTACAATAGGTGCACATTAAACTAATTGTCAAACAATAAGCCAATCTGCTAAAAATATTCAATTATTGAGGTATGTTTATGTTGTTTCAAGCATTAATTCAACATGTACGGATCACATTAAACCTAGGGCAAGGTCAGGTATGTAACCCATGTTTAGATATGTATGGATGACTTTTAGTTACAAAACCTTACATTATTTAAAAATCACTTGTTAAACAAACGAAAAAAAATATTGTTAAATGATTGCAATTGAAATCTAGACCCTCTTTAAGCTTGTCAACCATATACATCATGTTAGTTAAGTTTTTTGTTAGATTTTTCTATTTCATATATGTTTTTTTTAGTGGAACACATCACGGGAAACCCTCAGGCACTTACCCTCATTTAGAGGAAGGTACCCAAGGAAACGTTCGGGAGCAATTAATTGCACCCTAACACGGCGGGGACATCAAGTGAGTCCCTTGCATAACCACCCAGGGATTTGACCCCGAGACCTTCTGCTTGCATGAAACAGCACTCAACCACTTGATCCACCCCAATGGGATTCTATTTCATACATACTATTAACCTTAACGATAAGTTAACATACATTGTTTTAACTTAAAATTGGAAAAAAATAATTATCAGGCATGAGAGCAATCATGTAAAGAACAATGTAGTAATCTACCATGTCTTCTATCAAAACCAATATTTGTTCCATCACTCTCTACAACATCAAACTATAACTAATATGAGATGGTGAGATGCCTATCATTTGTCATTGGGATGTATATGGAAATATCAACATGTGACACCATGGTACAATTATGCTTATATCATCCCCTAGAAACCACTTAATTTACACCTTATATCAAAAGTATCTAATAAAAATACAAAACCCACTTCTAAAATTAGTCAAATTTACCTTTAAAAAAACCCACTTCGAAAATGATTCAGATTTAACTTCAACTGCAAGAATGCTATGTCCTCATTATCATATAAAGTTATCCTTATTTATCTAAAATAATGTGTAAAGAAGACATGATATTTTTATCAAATTAATCTTCAAATTATTATTCCATACCTCCAAATTACTTCTACCAAGTCAGCTTAGTTATGTTATAACTTGGATAGAAGATTGAAAATATGGATGAGAAGAAGCTCCAACTCAAAATTGAAACATCACTAATCACTAACCAAAATTTGATGCATATCTCAAGTATAACAATCAACAAATTCTTAATGTGCCTCATAAGGATTAATGCTTGAAGTTGAAGATTTTTTTTATAGGTCTAGCATATTATATTGGAGGTGCATCGGTATAACAAACGCTTTGTGTTACTTAAAAATATCATTAGATTCATGTCATGTAGAAATACCATTAGATTCTTAAAAATGTCCCTAGTTCTTCCATTCCCATATTTTGGAAAAATCTTCTCTACATGAACCATAATCCAAAAACAAATGATGCTTTAATGAGTCCACATCCTTCAACTAAATCATCTTTCTTTTGTGGGTAGTTCTTGTGTGTATCGTGGCAACTAAATCGTCTTTCTTTTGTGGGTGATTCTTGTGTGTATCATGGAATATGTGAACAAAACTGAACATTTTTAGTGATAGCAAAGTATGTATTTTACATCAAACACCCCCGGCGAAATTACTGAGCAAGAGAAATATAAAGAAGAGAGACTCGGAATAATATCCTGCACAAATAGAAGAGCCTTTCCTTCAAGGGAGAAGAGAATTTGCTTCACATTGAATTCATCAATCCTGTATAACATATTTATATATTCTTCACATGCATCAGCTTCTATTTTTATCTTTTGACTTCATGACGAACTCTCCCTGTTAGTTTTTCAGAATTTACTTCAATCTAATCTAGGATCTTAACTGAGAGAACAACATGTACAGCATATCTATATCATATCAATCATGGACACAATAATGCAAGCACACAAGAGACACAGAGTTTACTTGGGGAAAATCATAAAGGTGAAAAACCCCAATAACTTCCTCAGAGATAGATAGAGCAATGATACAACCCAAGCATAAGAGATAGACATCTCCTAGCAGCAACTTCTCCTCCTCCACAAGTGCGCCACTCTCCAAAGAGTATGTGTGAGAATAGAATGATCAAATAGAGTGCCTCCCGCACTCTATTTATACTTGACTTGACTTGCCTAATAACCTTTACTAGGTCGGCCTCAACTTAACCAAATAACACAATGCTGACTGGGCCGACACCCAATACGGTGGTCTAATAACCCTTTGACCCACATGGTCGACCCCCAATAGGGTGGTCTAATAACCCTTTGACCCACATGACTTATACAGGGTCGACCCCAACAAGGTGGTCTAATAACCCATCAAGTATAAGTTGCGACACTTACAATATAAATGACGACACTTCCGTATAGAGGAATAATAACATCTCTATAGGAATACAAACACTTCCGTATAGAGGAATAATACCATCTCTATAGGAGTACAATATACATATATGAAATACATTCCGAAGTTACATATACATCAACACTCCCTCTTAACTAGGAAGGTATTTCTCGACACAGATCTGCTAGCACAAGTCTTCTTCTCTGGATCATCATCAGCGAATCATCGTCCTCGAATCATCGTCATTATCATTGATGTTGCTATCTCAATCAATCTCTTAATCTACTCGGCATAAGAAGTTCTACAGAGCCAGTCCTTTTTCATACTGGATGTAGGCCCACCACCTGCAGGTCTTCATCATCACTGGCCATATTGTGGAATCCTCAGGACTTATTATGTGCGTCACAAAACCTCGCAAGAGCATACCAGGACTTATTATGGGTACACAGCCCAACCTATCGGATCTCCCAGGGAGCTATTACATGTGACCCCACCACAAAACCTCGAAAGAGAATCCCAGGACTGATTACGAGCACACAGCTCAACCTATCGGATCTCCCAGGGCATTATTATATGTGATCACCACAAAACCTTGCAAGAGCATCCCAGGAATTATTACGAGAACACATCCCAACCTATCGGATCTCCCAGGGTGATATTACATGTGGTCATGGAAAAACCTCGAAAGAGAATCCCAGGACTTATTACGGGAACACATCCCAACCTGTCGAATCTCCCAGGGTGTTATTATATGCCATAAGACAAAACCTCGAAAGAGCGTTTGCCAAATCTCCCAAGGAGCTATTATATGCCAGCGGCAAAACTTAGCCAGAGAATCTGCAAACCTCCCAGGATGCTATTATATGTCCTCCCAAAGCAAAACCTCGAAAGAGCATTTTCCAGATCTCCCAGGGAGCTATTATATGCCAGCAACAAAACCTAGCAAGAGAATCTGCAAACCTCCCAGGGCGCTATTATATGCTTATCTGCACAACCTGTCCATGGCCACAGAGTATCAACCTAATACTCACCATACATCATCCTGATGTACACATGATCATCCTGATCATCATCACTGCATCGTCCTGACGCATGTCATCTGGAGCAACATCCTGAAGCTCATCATCCATGATCATCTTGATCATACAATGCATCCACCTGATGCATACACAGTATCTTCCTGATACATATTATCATACATGATCTACCTGATCATACAATGTATCCACCTGATACATCTATAGATACATACACATGATCTAACTGATCATATCCAGCATGCATACATACATATAAATGATCCAACTGATCGTATCCAACATCCAACATGATGCATATACAGAGTAGTAACTGGAGCATCGTCATGATGCTCATCATCCAGCACTTACATCCATAGCCATGTGAAGGATCCTCCTTCCACCATGCTTGGAATGGCTTCAGCAAATGTCTCCATCACTTCTTCCTTGAAGTGTCATCAATCTGAAGAACACCAAGCCTCCCTCTGAAGTATTCCAACTTCACTCTGGCTAGTGGTTTCGTCAGCACATCTGCAATCTGCTCGTCCATTGCAACATACAAGAGCTTCACTGCTCCTCTCTGCACCATATCCTTGATATAGTGATATTTGATCTCAATGTGCTTCGACATGTCGTGGAACACCGGGTTCTCAGACAGCTTCACACAACTCTGATTATCACAAAAGATACCAGTAGCCTCCAGCGGGAGATCAAATAACTCAGACAGTAGCTTCCGGAGCCATACTGCCTCGCAACTAGCCGAACAAGCTGCAACATACTCTGCTTCGGCTGTACTCAGTGCTACGCAGGACTACTTCCTGCTAAACCAAGAGATCACACCTGATCCCATACTGAAGCAGCAACCAGAAGTGCTCTTCCTATCTGCAGCACTGGCTGCCCAATCTGAATCAACATAACCCTGCAAGTTAAACTTTTGATTCGCATCATACTTGAGCCCATAGTCAACCGTACCCTTCAGGTACCTCAGAATATGCTTTACAGCAACCAGGTGAACACCTCTGGGATCTGCCAGGAACTGGCTCAATGTGTTCACCGCAAAGTAGATATCTAGTCTCGTGTTCGTCAGGTACATCAAGGACCCAATCATCTAACGATACACAGTGACATCAACCGAATCAGATGAAGCATCACACAGAAGCTTCAGGTTCGATGCCATAAGTGTGGCCATGGCCTTGCAGTCCATCATCCCAAACCTCTTCAGGATCTCTACTGCATACTTCCCTTGTCCAAGGAAGATCCCATCTGCACTCTGCCACACCTCCATGCGTAGAAAATAGTGCATCATCCCCAAGTCCTTCATCTCAAACTCGGCAGTAAGCTTCCGCTACGTGTCGGCAATCAATCTATCCTCACCTGTAACAAACAAGTTATCCGCATAAAAAAGTAGTATCACTGGATTTCCTTCCTCAACCTTGCAATAAAGGTTGGAATCCACTTTAATCTTGGTAAAGCCCAAACTGGATAGAAAGATGTCTATCCTACCATACCAAGTTCTACACATATATGACTTCCTGTCATGTGTCTCAAAACCAAGTGGCTGCTCCACATACACTACCATTCAAGAAAGTTGTCTTGACATCCATCTGGTGTATCTTCCTTTTCATCACTGCATCCAAAGCAAGTACTGATCTGATGGAAGTGTGCCTGGCTATAGATGTAGAAGTCTCTTCATACTCAATCCCTTTTTCTGGGAGAAGCCACAAGCTACAAACCTTGTTTTGTATTTCTCCATGCTACCATCTGCAGCATGCTTGATATTATAGATTCATTTGGAAGTCACAGTAGACTTCCCTTCAGGTCTTGGGACTGCATCCCAAACATCATTCTTCATGATTGACTGGTACTCCTCGATCATGGCAATCTTCCCGAATCCTGGGAACTTCAATATTTTTAATATCTTCAATAGATAACTTTGTTGTTGAACAAATGTTGCAGTCCTTCTTTTGTAGGTGATGGTATACGATCTTTCCTACAAAACAAGTTAAATTGCATGATTAAAAACTTCTCATAATTTTCATAACAAATTCTTACACATAAATAAATATATCATACATTCATGCAATAATTTTAGCCAATGCTTCAATACAACATTCATCCATATCATGTAACCTTCTAGATGCCTTCCAATCTCTACCAGAACATTGTTAAGAGTTTTGCACTACTCTCAACATGTCAACAAAGAGGTTTCATTCTAGATAAGTAGCAATGGAATGTTGTACAGTGCCATAGGCCACTTACCCATTACATGCATATTAGTAGTATGTTGTTCATTAATGCAATTATTCTAATATGCCAAAATACACAACCTAATTCTAGGAACATCAGTATATACATCATTGAACAACATTATTTAAACAAAAAAATATGTAAGAAATGACAATTCAAATACGTATCTTTGTTTGGTTGTTGGGTGGACTCCCTCTGAATCTTTGCAACTCCATTCTGATGTGGATTGTGAGAAGTGGTCGACTCCCTCTGAATATCTGCATCCTTGCAGAAACTACTGGAGTGTGCTCCCTCTTGATCTTTGCTTCCTGGATTACCTGTCCTTGAATTTATATCCATCCTCGATCACTATGCATGCTTACAAGTATCATTATTGCGATATCCTCGAGATCTCATACATAATCATACATTTATTAGTATATTCTCAATACTATCAGAACACAATAATCTTAAGCATGTATAGTCATGATCATTTCAAACAGAAATAATAAGCATTATTATTCAAGGACTCTTATGGTTAGTCATATCATAAATTAAAGTAAGAAACATAATATGCCTAAACCCATGATTACTCAAACCTATACTTTCATGACTCTTCTGGTTAGTCATATCATCAATTAAGGTAAGAAACATAATATACATACACCCATGATTATTCAAACCTATGAATAATCATTATCAATCATGCCATTTATACTTATATAAGAGATCCTATCACAAGGTAGGATTCTGACTTGATATAGAAAAAAACATACCTGGATTAGTATGTTAGCTAGTTATGTCTAACATACCCACATGATGTCTTCTTGTTCTCTTCAATGACTTGTGCTAGTAACCTACATATCTCATAAGTTAACCATTATAGAACCAAGTTATACATACCTCGTAAATAGATCTTCTAAGTGATCCATGACAATGGATGAATCTTTATCTTCATGTCACCATGATCATATGTTCTTGAACTAGAACATGATTTGTCTTTCTTGGTGTACCTTTCATGTTAGCGGACAACATAAACCTCATACAACACCATAATGCATTAGTACAATCATAAGTGTCAAAACCCTAATCAATGAATATCTTCTATCGTGTATTCATAATTTTATTAAGGTGATACGACAAGTCTAAAGTTAATCAAGATTGTACTAACCTTAATGAAAACAAACATACCATAAACTTAATCATGAACAGATCTCAAAACATACCTGGATAAGTCATACCTGTCGAGATTGCTTGTAATCTTCCTATGTAAGGCCTTAACCTTATCTCCCTCTGAAACTGGAACTTCTTCACTTATGCAGGTGACCAATCCATTTTCTTCTAGGATTAACCCAATCCACTTGATTTGCAGAAACTGGATCTGGAGTTGGATTAGGGTTTGTCAGGAAACCCTAAAAATTCAAACTTTGAATCTCAAACTTCTGAAAGGATAGAAAGATGCGTCTTGATGAGCTGATCAACCTGGTATACTCAGAATTTGAAAATTGCAAAGTTTCACCCCTCAAAATTGCCTTTGAATCTTTCGGATCTTCTGGACAGGATCCCAAACTAGGGTTTGATAAATCCCACCCTTCTGCCCAACCAAAAGGTTCGATCCAAAGCTCTAAACTTTGATTTTTCTAAGGAGGTTCTAGCCGTGGTCACAGACTTCAAAAATTCCAACTTTTGCATAAGCCCTAATTTTCCACTTTTCCGATCAAAGTCCCAAACTAGGGTTTGATCAAGCCCGGCCTTCTACCCAACCAAAAAATTTGATCTTAGTCCCTAAATTTTGATTTTGATGAGTAGCATTCAGCCGTGTTCTCTTATTACAAAAATACCAACTTTCTCTGAAACCCTAATTCCCGGAGCCATGAATGAAGTTGCTCAAAATTCAATTATGTTTTGACAGAAATATGCACCTAATTGTTTCTGGTGTAACTTCGAAATTATGAATCCACAGGGTCTAAAACTTCTACCTGTGGTAGCCTGACCTGTCATCTTTCCAACCCCATAGTTCTGACCTCAATTGGATTCTCTGAGAGAGAGTTATGTCAAGTGTCGCAACGTGACCTGTTTATTGGATAAAACAGGAGAGCGAACTTGTAGGGAGTGCCACGTGTCACTGGTTCACTTTCGGCCTCTGAACCTTCGGCCTGTGAAAGTATATTCCGTTCCCTACCTGTCACGTTTTACTAAATTTAATTTGGAGCTTCCTAGCCCAAGTTATGACCTTTTTTCCTAGGTCACCTGCTTATAACTCAGATATGGAAGAGGCAAAAACCCTTGATTGTACAGATCATAAAACACAAAGTACAATGAATTAGAAGTTTTCCTTTGGAAACAAGGTACATGGGGATCTGATCTTCAACCTGTAAAAGTTTCAGATTCGAAAACGTCTCCAAAATGGATTTATAGCGAAAGTGCTACGATGCCTGGTTTTTGCTATATCAAGCCCTAGCATCGCAAGTGCAACAAGTGTCATACATGCCATACCATGCCTTCTTTCAGGATAGCTCTGATACCATGTTATTTTTTCAGAATTTACTTTAATATGATCTAGGATCTTAACTGAGAGAACAACATGTACAGCATATCTATAGCATATCAATCATGGACACAATAATACAAGCACACAAGAGACATAGAGTTTACTTGGGGAAAACCATAAAGGTGAAAAACCCCAATAACTTCCTCAGAGATAGATAAAGCAATGATACAACCCAAGCATAAGAGATAGACATCTCCTAGCAACAGCTTCTCCTCCTCCACAAGTGCGCCACTCTCCAAAGAGTATGTGTGAGAATAGAATGATCAAATAGAGTGCCTCCCACACTGTATTTATACTTGACTTGACTTGCCTAATAATCTTTACTAGGTCGGCCTCAACTTAACCACATAACACAATGCTGACTGGGCCGACACCCAATAGGGTGGTCTAATAACCCTTTGACCCACATGGCCGACCCCTAATAGGGTTGTCTAATAACCCTTTGACCCACATGACTTATACACGACCGACCCCAACAAGGTGGTCTAATAACCCATCAAGTATAACTTATGACACTTACAATATAAATGACGACACTTCCGTATAGAGGAATAATAACATCTCTATAGGAATACAAACACTTCCGTATAGAGGAATAATACCATCTCTATAGGAGTACAATATACATATATGAAATACATTCTGAAGTTACATATACATCAACACTCCCTCCATCTAGATGTATCAATCTTGCATGAAGAAGAGCAACCCACTTCTCATGCAGTGCATTTACTTACTCAACTGAGTCTTAGGATGAACTCGCCCCTTAACTAAAAGCTTGTCCACTTAGTTAGGTGGCTTACTTAAGTGTCGCAACTCAAGTGTCATCTTTTAGTTTAACATATGTGTCGTCATGCAATAACACTTAGTTAATTAGAGCTTCTTTGTTATCACTTAGTTAACTCTCTTAACTGATTCTTTATTGTTAACAACACTGTAGTGATCAATTTGAGTTCTCCTTTGATTTACTGAAGTTTAACAATTTGAATTCTCTCTTAATTAATTCTTTCATGCGCAATTCGAATTCTCTCATATCTTATCACATTGTATCTTTATCTCTTGTCTTGTATGCATGGTCCACATGTGCCATCTTAATTATCATATCAAATATACTAAGAATATTTTCCCAATGATGTGATCATGTTGTCCTACTATTGTTCCAAGTGTCTATATGCTAAATTAATTCACTCTAGAGGTGGAAAGTCTCTAGAGGAGACTTAATAGCTCAGCCATGGTCAGTAGTACATCACACATCATACATGCTTCGACATGCAAAGTATCACCTCAACACATGAGGCACGAGGATTTGTCTTGACACACAATACCTTATCCTTAACTAGCAAGATTGTACAACATCATCACTTTGACAAACAAAGCACTTGCTTCAACACATGAAGCTTAACCATTCTTGAGTCCAACTCAAGATTCTTCTTCAAGTTTCCTGAGTCCAACTTAGGCTCCTATAAGGCACTACCTCGACACACGAGGCTCAATCTTGACACACAAGATTGACCTGGAGAATGAATCATGATGTTGTAACTTTAACAATTTAGGTCAATGGGTTTGAGTTCATTGTGAAGAGTAATTTTATGCTCGGATTTTTTACATTAAGGAAAAAAATGAGATTGATGGATACAAGCTCATAGTGGCGAAGGCTCATTGAATTGAAGTGATTTTAGGGTGACAAAGAACAAGCCAGTTTTTACAAATGTTGTGAAATGTCAATTTGTTTTTAAGGGGCTACTTTGTGTACAACATATGGATTCAACTAGGGGATGGTGTCTCCCTCTGAGGCAACAAAAATAGTATACCAAGTGCCTTCACTCCTTCGTGGGCATGGAGCCATTATTTTCTTAAAACCAGTTTTTGTCAATCTCTTTAACTTTGAATGCATAAACCTACTATGTAACCACATTCTTGAAACCATTTTCTATATTCCCAATCCTTTCTCATCACTGAAAGCAAACTACAACTATGAAAACCAACAAAAAATGCTTTTTCAAAAATTGAACCAAAAGCTCAATTAGGTATTTATTTATATACAAGATCTCCTACTCTATTCAGTAAAACCAATTAGCTTAGGTATAGTCACATTTCCAATCAAACCAATAAAGCATTTGAGAGGATGGATATTCCTTGTTCATACTCTTGGTTATCAATGGAAATAGTAATATGAACAACTATGACTAAACAAGAAAATAAGATCCATACTCATAGTATAAGAACTGTGCAAGGCTTAAATTGCTTGAAGATTCGAAGCAAGCTTCTATAGGATCATGAAAAATGTGAAAGAAAACCTTTTGATCAACAATAAAATATGATAGGTAACTCATTTCCTTGACTATATAACTTAATTGCTATTATGTGACCATTGATTTCGTTATTGCATTGATGATGCTGAAAATTCTTCATGTGATTCCAATGAAGGAAAAGGAGGAGATATAAAACTATCTTCAATATCTCTAAAAACTTTTGCATCCACTTCTCTATCCTTGAGGTAAAGGAAATATTATTCTCCTTCAAGATTCTTCAACTTATGTATATCATAGGGTGTTTTTGATTTCTTGAAATTCTTGACTACTAAGTCCATCACAATGATTCAGTTCAACAACTTCTTTGACCCTATCATGACATAAATTAAAACATGTTGTAGAAGACAAAAACTGTGGCTCTCATTCTTCATATTTATCATAGACTGGTTCATTGCTGGCGATTTCTATGGTTGCTAGTTCAAGAATTTTCTCTTCCCCTTTTCCTAATTCACTAAAATGATTCTTCATTTGTTTATCATTAACAATATCTTTAATGTCAAGTTATTCATAACCCATTTGGACTGTGATACCTTCTTGAATTTGTTGTTGTTTTCCCTAAGCAATGGTTTCTTGAAAATGCTTAAGAACAACAACATCTTGATTAGAATATTGTTTCAAATATGGACATATTATCACTGCTCTTGAAAATCAGAATCAAAATTATCATAATCATCAAAAACTAGTTTGTTGTAAATTAACTATATTGTTTATTGCTTAACCAATTGTTTAGAATTTATCTCTTCTTGAAATGGATGCTTTGTTTTGTTATTAATATAAAACTCAAAATCATATACTAGCTCCTCAATATTCTCCTCGTTATGTGTTAAAAGAACAACTTCTTCACTTTGAATATTTTGAAGAAATGTTATACCAAATTTGTTAATATATTCCATATCCCTTGAAATTTGATGCTCATGATCTTCGAAATCATATTCTTCACATAATTTTTCTTTTGAAATATGATTATGAATAAATACTAATGACAAGCCAAAACTACTTAGCTCATTGTCTCTTGACTTTAGCTCATCATTTTCAGACTCATGATATATAACTCTTAAAGAATCCAAGAGCTCTTCCTCTTGTTGGAAATACAAACCTTGATTATAAAACTTATTAAAACGTACCAGATTTCTAGAAGAGCCAACAACCATTTGATCCTCATGACCATTCTCAAGAGAAAAGGTAGCAATATGCTCAATGGAATATTTACTTTTATCTCCTGGAGTAGGAATAAGTACTATACCTTCTTGAAAATCTTATCTAGCATTCTCATAATTAGTGACTTGTTCAAAATCTTCAACAATAGCAACTTTTTCATCATCATTATTACAACAACAATTATGTTCTTCAATTTCTTTAATGCAACAGTATTCTAGGAGAAATTTTGTTGGATAAATCGTCCTATAGTGAGAATGGAAGCTCCAATGGAAATATTTCAAGGAGGAGATACTAATAGCAGCCAAACATCTGAACCATTTTCATGCATCTTTTTCAATAGAGATAGAGAACAGGTTCATCAAAACATATTCATCATAAATTCCCAACTTATGCATGCAAGACCGAAAACCTTTCAAAAGATGGGTAGGGATATCCTCATCATCCTCTTGAAATTTAGGAAGACATTCTTCCCTGTCAGGCATGGGATCTGGAAAACCAGATACAATCGAAAATTGCAATGGAGCATACCTTGCAGGTACCCATGCAACTACTAAATCCACCATTAAATCAATGTGGAGTTGTTAAAATGTGGATTCAGCAGGTGAAATATTTAACTAAAAAATCTTCTTGAAAGAACCAAGTAGCTTGTTGTTCTACCCCTTTTCACCAGCAAGACTCGTAACTTATCATTGTCATTTCCCAGGGAAAAAACTTCAAACCTTTGTTCCCTGAAAATGATGCCAATTTGATGTGTTCCTTAAGTTGTTCATGGCTGCTGGGAACATGGACAAGGCATCCACAACCTTATTTAGGCCTCAAGATGGATCTTGGAGCTAGAGGGGGTAACCCTCAGTAATCTAATGAGTTGGTTTCTCAATGTCACCACAATACCAACTTTCTTCTACAAGATCAATGCCATATTCAAATGGTTGATAAAAGGAATAAATGATGAAAGAAAATGCAAGCAAAACCAAGGCAAGCAACTGGATTCAGACATGCAGACCAAGGTCTTTCCATCGGGCACCATTATCCCACATGCAAAAACATAAGCTGATGTAATGTGAGGTACAAAATATTTAGGAGGGAAGAAATATCTTCAAATGCCAACGAGGAAGGCAGTCATTGACATTAAAAGAAGACATAAAATAGCATATGTGTTAAAGAGGTATGGAGGTCTTTAGCACTTACAAATATGAAAAAGAAAACATGTTGGGCATTAAATAATGAATCCAATAGTTTGAATGCTCACCATGAAAATAAAAAAACCTAGTTTTAGGAGCTGGAAAATATGTCATTCTAATGGAACAATGGCATGCACTAGATACCATCAAGAAAGAATAAAAGATGACTCTTATACTCATAACATTGACATACTCCAAAGAAATATACAATAAATATCAAGTATTAAAATTGAGCCATTGCTTGGACTTATATTCAAAAGATATCATATAGAAAAAACATTGAGAACAAGTCTGAAATAACAATCCCCGTCATTGCAACATGTTTCTCTGCTTATGTTTCGGGACAGTTAGAAAGAAAGAGTCTATGAAAGACAAAGAAGATAAATAAACTTTCAAAGACAAATTCTACATATGGAGTGACGAATCTTTTGGAACTTTTCTAGTCCTGCTAGAATGAATAGTGTCCCCTAAGGCTCACGGTGAAACTCATCCCTACCATCTGCAAAATTCCAACCCCTTTTTATTTCCTTGGTGTTGATATTTATACTACTTCAGATGCTAGAATCCTGCCATTGATTTAGGAACTAATTCCTAATAATATACTACTGACAAGGTAAAAGAGATCACATGACACCTTGAAAGGTAGTTGTTGTCCAATTCATTCTAGAAAATAGGAGTTAGTTGCTTGCATTTAACTTCTAATAACCCTAGCTACCAACTGTTCTATTATACACCAACTATCTTGTAGCATTAAATAACCTACCAATTCAGAAATTACAAGTCTGGCGAGAATAAATGAGCCTATAAATTTGACTTCATTGATTTCATACTCTGCCTCCAATACCTATTTTTTTTCAAGGCAAGGAAACCTTGCACACATATTACATTTTTCATATTTAAGTTTGAATTACTCTTAAATTTGCTTGTTGCCTTCTATAGATTACAATCATTTGAACACTATTCAAGCTTGAATATTAAGTTTTCAAAAACATGTTGTAACTGTCCCAAGACATTAGGGCGCATTCACAATAGAGATGCATTAAATGCCAGATCTCTATGTAAGGAGGCACATGAAGATCCTATTTTCAATACATGAGCCAAAGACATATTATTGATTGGATTAGAAGATTTCACTTGTCTCTTCCTAAACTCTTTAGTTTCTTAGGCAATTGATGACTACAAAGTCATGATTTTTTATTAAATGAAGACTTTGATAACTAAATTATTCACTCCTTGTAAAGCTATGCATCAACTATACAAAGAAGAATACTTTGGTCCACTATCATCCCAACTTACTATAGTAGTGTTGAAAATGAAAATTGTGTAATCAAATATGTGAAATAATTACTATTTTGCACATGTTCTGAAAATGTATGCCTTTTTTCTTTGTTGATCCCATTATTGTTGATACAACTAGAAGGGTTTAGGAGAATTAGGTCACCCCATCCAAACAAGCATAACAAATTTTGCATTTATTCCCATAGGCATTAATTATACTCTAGGCCAAGATATGTCAATATCAATATTATGCATTGCTTCTTTTATTGACTATGAGCCTATCTGAGCCATTGACTGGGTCTCCATAAGTATCGTTCAAAGGCACTTGAGAAATTGGAATGGCTATTAGACTTTTAAATGCAATTTTTTTTGTCAATCCTATGGAAAAATCAGGATTGGCATGCTTAAATGATTTCTTTTGATCCTTTGAAATAAAACTACATGCAACAACTTGCATTGGAATGGTTTCCATAACATTCCAGCAACTCCTCCACCAACAACATGACCATTAGGGCTTGCCAAAGACACAATCAAACTAATTTTACTACATGTCCCACTATTTTCTACGAGTATAAAAGAGATTGAGAGCAAAAGAATTTCAAAGCAACCCTCATATGTTAAAATTGCACTAAACATTGAGGTGTTACATTAGAGATAATAATAGTTGTTGAAAAGATATAGATGGCACAATACTCCTATTGTAAAATAACATTATATAGTATTGTGAAGACCTTTCGTCTTTGGGATCAGTTGTGAATGCAAGTTGATTGTTGACCACTATGTGAATAGTCACTCAAGTTGTGTAGTTCGGATGAGCACTCAAATGCAATGTATCATAGATGTTACCATTGCCATGCAAAAATTCCATCTCGAACTCACCCGAGGGACTAGAACTACTAACATTGTTTCCACAAATTTATTAATAATGACTTCCTTTCTAGTAATGAATCAGGTGCGGAACCACCGGGCTTTGATCTATTCCCATTCCCGAACTTGGAACTCTCCTAAGATCTTAGTTTTCTGCGAGCATGCCCAAATGGGCCAGTGGGATATTCAAGCTAAATCCTCCTACTTGCTTTCTTTGTAACATAGAGATGTCTCACATGTGTATTTGTTTGTTTTGACCATGCACGTGTTTGTTGGATCAACGATTGTCATCAATTTCGAAAGAAAAATGCGTATGGGAGTAATCTAAAGTTTAATAGATTTGGACGCAAAGAGCAATATTAAATTTAGAACCTATGCTATGAAATGAATAAGGTTCGTTGATAGATAGGACATGTGGAAGGCTAGATCATGCCACCCTGGAAACAATTAAGCACAAGTTTGAAAAGTGGCCATTATCTTTGCCAAGTCATCCACTGTCAGAATTTATATCAAGCAAAGCAACATCTTGCAAGAATTGATAAACAAAATTATAAGACTCTCCTCAAATTTCAATGTTGATGTCAGCTCAGTCTCCTTCGCAGTGTCTAGACCAGATGCCATGGGAGATGGTTTATTTGAGCCCCAAAATATTTGAATTGCTTTGTCTAGCTTCTTCCACACTTTTATTTTTTCAAATGGTCGACGATATCGATCAAAGAAATGGAATACCCAAAAATTAATACCACAAAACACGACATCTTCCTTGGCAACAATATCCTTGACTCAAGATGGGTTTCAGTGTCATTGTCCCAATCCAACTCATCTCTGGTTATATAGTGTATGTTTTTTTTTATGTTGGGAGCTTTATCCCACAATCAATAGGAAAAAAATATTTGTGGTTTACACATAGGTATTTTCATTGTATTTCTTTGAGTTGGGCACAATACTATGCGGTGAGATCTCATGGCTGGCAATCACTTTTTATTAAAACGTGTCCAAAACAACATATTAAAATATGTGATCAACCACTTTAACACTTTTTATTAAAACTGTCCAATAGTAAAATATGTGATTAATCACTTTTTAGTAAAACATGTGATCGACCCCTTTTTATTAAATCACATCCAATATTAAAATATGTGATCAACCACTTTAACACTTTTTATTAAAACTGTCCAATAGTAGAATATGTGATTAATCACTTTTTAGTAAAACATGTGATCAACCACTTTTTATTAAAACAAGTGATGAACCACTTTTTTATTAAAAAAAAAAAAATGTACATATGATCAACCACTTTATTATGTCCCCGAAGGGGATCATTTATATATGGCCAAGAACCTATTATTTTGTGTCCCCTAAGGGGATCATTTATATATGGCCAAGAAACTATTATTTTCTCCTATAGCCTATAAATTTTCTTCCTATTATATTTTTTTTCCAGCAGAATCTTCTTATTATAGTTATTCTATAGTTGGAAATATATTTTATTAAACAAATTTAAAAAAAAAAAAATTCTGAATTTTTATTAGTTGGAAATTGTAACATCATCCTCGTTTTTCCCTTAGGAGGAGGGGTTGCGGGATGACGTCTTCTAATTTTTAATTTTGTTGCAGATATCTGTCAAGTTTAATGAAGTTTAATGGAGTAAGCCATTGATAGGTCTATAGAAGTTGCAGTTATGAATTCGAAGCTCCACTGCGTTAATTAATTAAATCTTCTCTTTCAATACATCTTTATAAAACCTTGGGCTCAAAGCATTCTACAAAATTGTACCTATTTACCTCGCAACTGTTGCATTTACCATGTTTATATTACTAGCATTTTCCTCCTGGAGCACAAATTTGTCTTATATCACTATTTTTTTGCTTTTGGATTGATTCTTATCATTTTGAGCACAAATTTGTCCAAAAGCATAGTTGTCACCCAAAATCTGAGAAAAATTAGTGCCCTATGCATGTTGCCCTCATATAAACTTGGCCTTGAAAAAACGATATTAGTGGGAAACTTTACAAATATAGAGCCCCTGAATTTAGCTTTAGGTTTTATATGCGTAATGGTGCATAGTACGTTATGATAGAGATGGCTATTTTTAATCTAAATTTCTTTTTTTTTCAAATTTATGTAGATCTATTTACTACAACTTGCCACCACTGGTGATTTTTGATAGAGCATGGTCACATAGGATTTCAAGCCAGAAGACCAACATAAATTAATTGATTTAATATTTAGCTTAACCCCTTTATACTATTACTCCCATTATTTTCTTCATAGTATCAATTAATAATAAACTAGCAAGCCATATCAATATTAATAATATGGCTTATATACGTCGATCGGTGTATATCTATTGTTTAAATGTAGTTGATATACGCCGATCGGCGTATATAAGCCATATTATTAATATTGATATGGCTTGTTAGTTGACGGTCGACCTGCTGGTTAGGTTTGGTGAATTATTATTATTAATATTATTAAAAACAATATTATGGCCACATAATTAATAATATTAATTAAATAATTTTCGCTGAAAAAATATTAATTAAATAATAATAAATATAATAATTAAATATAACGACTATGGTTCACTTCGGTTGACCATGGTTGACTTTGGTTGACCATTCTTAACTATGTTGGACTTTGGTTGACTATGGTTGAACATCGTTGACTTTAGATTTTCATGGTTAAACATAGTTGACCATGGCTCACTGTAGTTGACAATGGTTGATTATAGTTGACCATGGTTGACTTTGGTTGACCTTAGTCGACTTTGTTAACCATGTTTGATTATAGTCAACCATGGTCGAATTTGCTTGACCATGGTTGGTTTTATTTGACCATGGTGGACTTTGGTTGACTATGGTTGACCATCACACACCATGGTTATCTATGGTTCACTTTGGTTAACCATGGTTGAATTTGGTTGACCATGGTTAACTATGGTAGACCATGGTTGACCTTCGTAGACTTCAGTTACCATTGTTGACTTTGGTGGACCACAGGTGACTTTGGTTAAATTTTGATTGGCCATGGTTGACTTTCGTTGACTCTGGTTAACCGTGGTTGACCTTGATTGTGGTCAACCATGAAAAATAGAGTTGACTTTGTTTGACTTTGGTTGACCACAACCAAAGTCATATTAGAATATTATTTGGTTTACCATGGTAGACTTATCATTATTTGGTTGACCACAACCAAAGTCATATATGAATATTATTTGCTTGACCATGGTTGACTTATAATTATTTGGTTGACCACAACCAAAGTCATATAAGAATATTAATTGGTTGACCATGGTTGACTTTGGTTGACCATGGTTAACTATGGTAGACCATGGTTGACAATTATTGACTTTGGTTGACCATTGCTAACCTTCATTGACTTTCATTTACCATTGTTTTACTTTGGTGGACCATGGTTGAATTTTAGTTGGTCATGGTTGACTTTGGTCGACCATGGTCACCTATAGTCAACCATATTCAACCATGGTCAACCATAGTAAACGAAGGTCAATCATGGTCAACAATGGAAAACCATGGTCTAAAATAGTTAACCATGCTCAACCATGCTCAACCATTGTCAACCATGGTTAACCAAAGTCAACCATAGACAACCATGGCGTACGATGGTTAACCAAAGTCAAACAAAGCCCACCATGGTGAACCAAAGTCAACCACGATTAACTATGTTCAACTAGCGTCAACCATTTTGAACCAAAGTCAACCATGGTCAACCAATGTAAACCATTGTGAACCAAAGTCAACCATATTCAATTAAGGAAAACCATGGTTAACCAAGGTCGACTGTAATCAAACAAAGTGAACAATGGTCAACCAAAGTTAACCATAATAAACGATGGTCAACCAAAGTCAACAATGCTCAAACAAATTCAACCATGAACAACCAAAGTCAACCATGGTTAACAAAAGTTAGCCAAAGTAAACCAAAGTCATCCATAGTCGGTCATGGTCAACCAAAGTTAACAATGGTAAATAAAAGTCAACCATGTTCAACCAAATTTAACCATGGTAAACCAAAGTCAACCATGGTCAACCATTGTCAATCAATGTTAACCATTGTAAAATAGAGTTGACCATGGTTGACCATCATTGACTTTGTCCAACCATGGTTGACTTTGGTTGTGGTCAACCATGAAAAACCAGAGTGAACAATGGTCAATGACATTCAACCATGTTCAATAAAAGTCAACCACAGTTAACAGAAGTCAACAATAATGAACATAGTCAATGAAAGTCGACCATAGTAAACCATGGTCAACCAAAGTCAACAACGATTAACCAAAATCAACCATGGTCAACTAAAGTCAACCATAGTAAACCAAATTCAACCATGGTCAACCAATGACAACCATGGTCAAGTAAAGTCTACAAAAGTAAAGCAAAGTCAACTATAGTTATAGATGACCATGGGTGGCTTTAGTTGACAATGGTTGACTTTGGTTTACCATGGTTAACTTTGGTTGACCAAGTCAACCATGGACGACTTTGTTTTACAATGGTTAACATTGGTTGAATTTTGGTTGATAATGGTTGACTTTGGTTGACCATGGTTGACTTTGGTTTACCATGGTTAAATTTGGTTGACCATGGTTGACTTTCATTTACCACTGTTAACTTTGGTTGAACATGACTGACTATGGATGACTTTGGTTTACTAACCATGGTCAACTAAAGTCAACCAAATTCAACCATGGTCAACCAAAGTGAAATGGCCAACCAAAGACAGCCATGGTCAAGTAAAGTCTACAAAAGTCAACTATAGTTATAAATGACCATGGGTGGCTTTAGTTAACAATGGTTCACTTAGGTTTACCATGGTTAACTTTGGTTGACAAAGTTAACTTTGGTTGACAAAGTCAACCATGGTCGACTTTGTTTTACAATGGTTAACATAGGTTGACCAAGTCAACCATGGTCGAATTGCTTTTACAATGGTTAACATTGGTTGAATTTTAGTTGACAATGGTTGACTTTGGTTAACCATGGTTGACTTTGGTTTACCATGGTTAAATTTGGTTGAACACGGTTGACTTTCATTTACCATTACTAACTTTGGTTATCCATGGTTGAATTTGTTTGAGCATTGTTGACTTTGGTAGACCATCGTTGATTATGGTTAACTTTGGTTGACCATTGTTGACTTTGTTTGACTATGGTCGACCTTGGTTAACCATGGTTTTTCTTAATTGAACATGGTTGACTTTGGTTCACAATGGTTTACGTTGGTTGACCATGGTTGACTTTGGTTCAGAATGGTTGACGTTGGTTGAACATAGTTAATCGTGGTTGACTTTGGTTCACCATGGTGGGCTTTGTTTGACTTTGGTTGACCATCGTACACCATGGTTGTATATGGTTGACTTTGGTTAACCATGGTTGACTTTGGTTGACTATGGTTGAGCATGGTTAACTATTTTAGACCGTGGTTGTCCATTGTTGACCATGGTTGACCTTCGTTGACCATGGTTGACTATGGTTGACCATAGTTGAATATGGTTGACTATGGGTGACTTTGGTTGGTCATAATTGACTTTGGTTGGCTATGGTTGACCATTTTCCATTATGGTTCACTTTATTTGAGTGACCATGGTTGGCTTTGGTTGACTTTGGTTTACTATGGTTGGCTATGGTTCGTTGTGGTTGACCATGTTTGACCATGCTTGACTATGGTTGGCTATGGTTGAGCATGGTTGACTATTGTTGACTATGCGTGACTATGCTTGACTAAAATGGAATTTTTGACAAGGCCTTGATTTACCATGTTATACCTATTTTCAAGCACAAAATGTATAGCATTACAACAATGTCATGGCATTACAACAAAAATTAAAGCATTACAACAAAAGAGATTCGTGTTCTCCTGAGGATGAACCTACTTAATAGATTCGAAACTTGTCGAATTGAAAAATTCTTTCCGCACACTCCTCTCATCGAATTAAAAAATTATTTCCGCAGACTCCTCTCGATCTTAACGAAAATGTTGTTTTCTCTTTTTGCTGAACTATGCTTGACTATTGCAAAATGATTTTTTATCGAAACTCATTTTGCAATATTTCATTTACAATTTTTGAAAATATGAAAATGATAGTTAAAAAGATTAATTAAAGATTAATCAATGCTCAATTATTTAAGTTTTAAATTTAATTAAAATTTTAATTATAGCTTTTTTAATATATAAATTTGATTTTTTTTTAATATTTTGTTTTTTTTTCAAAACTCATTTTGCAATATTTCATTTTAAAATTTTAAAAATATGAAAATAATAATTGGAAAGCTTAATTAAATATTAATCATATTCATCTTTGCTTATAGATACTAAAATGGAATACACATATCATATTGAGTTAAATGGGATGAATAGCAACAACTTATATTATATATTTAGTTTATATATCTATCTCTTTAAACCAAGGTGTTTAGTTCTTGTGAATGTTCATTGGTAAGAATGATTGAAGATAATTCTACACATGAAGGGATACATATATTTTTAAAAACTAATGAAGCCAAATAAAAACACTCCATAAAAAGAAATAAACAGAATAAAGAAATTGTGCTATATCCTAAAGGATAGCGAGAATAAGTAATATGTGTATCCAATATAAAACTATAAATATATTTATTAAATAGTAATATATATATTCAATTAAAAGCTATAAATATATTTATATTCAACTGGTATTTGAATTAATGAGCAGATCATTATTTAATTTATTGTTATGCTATAGGTAATGCATATTAGAAAATGGATGAACCTTTTTTTATTGTAAAACTTTTTTTTTTAAATAGAAAAATCAACATTAAATAAAAAAATACAATTATTTAAGTTTTAAATTTAATTAAAATTTTAATTATGTTTTTTTAATTATATAATTTTGACTTATTTTTTATAAACTTTTACCAAAACTTATTTTACAATATTTTATTTAAAAAATTTCAAAATATAAATTTCTTAATTAAAATTAAATTTGAATTTAATAAAAAGAATTTTATATTTTTATTATGTATATTATTTTTAATAACAAAATGTTAATTAAAATTAAATTTTAAATTTAATAAAAAGTGTAATAAAAACCCAAAATCAATTATTAACATTAACTTTATTATTATTAATATTAATAATCTCAATAATATTTTACTAATATATTAAATATTTCTATAATAGATATTTTATTAAATCTTGTATATAATATATAAGATATCATTACATTATCTTGCTAGTTGTATATAATGGAATGAGAGACCTAGATAATATAAATTCAAATATGATTAACTAATATTTATTATTTATAATTAATTTTAGGTTTTAAATATTAAAATTAGAATTTTTATTAAAGAATTCTAATTTAATAATTAATTTTAATTATTATTATTATTAATTAAATCTTTAAATGATTTAATTAACCAATATCCATTTTATATAAAAATCTTAAAATGATTTAATTAATCAATATCCATTTTATATAAAATAAATATTTACAAAAAAAATAACATTTTCAACATTAAATATTCTTTATTTTTTTAATACAATGTCTACATTAAAATTTAACTTGGCGTATACAATGTTTATATTGATATTGATATTGTTCTTTAGTCGAGGAATCATCTAAAACAAAATACAAAATCAAAAGATATATATTTCACTCTCAAACAAATACAATAACGTTCAAAGCCTTCAAATATTTCAGCTTACATGCAAATTTATAAATGTTACTATTGTATTGTATTGTTAGCAATTCATTTGTGACGGAATTAGGGCTTTTGATTCCTTAGAGTTGTAGATTGGAACAATTGATAAATTATGGGTGTCGAGAGCGTTAACATATTTAATATAGAAACAATCATCTTGAGGATGTATATTTAGTACGAGAGCGTTAATATATTTAACACAAGAAACAGTCATGATCTATATTCTAAATTTTGATTTGATAATCCAAAATATATACATTACTAATAGTGGAACACCATTATGATAGGTAACATGACTCTTCGCTCTCTCTACATAATGATAGTTTCAAGAAGTCTACTTCTCAGATGCTATAAACTTAAATGCAATAACTCATGTTAAGGAACTAGTCTAGGATCTGGTCCTGGGTCTATTATTTACCGAACTTAATATTAACAAAGCATAATAATTTTATTTAAAACTTGAAAAATATATATAACTTCAAACTATTTATTTTGTTGTCTTTTTATTTTTATAGGGTGGTCTTCAGAATCCATCATTTTGCATTTGGCTTGGCGAACATAGTAAAGAGCTATACAAGATTGCACAGGTTAGTTGTATTTAAAGTAAAGGATTTTTAAAACACCAATAAATTATTATTTTATAATTCAGAAATACATATAATTTAGCAATTCTTAATCTGCATTAAAAGATTACGAAATGAAAACCTATCATATTGGGTGCAAAAGATTTGAAATCTGACATCCTGCAAATCAAGAAAGATGCAAAAATCGTGATCATGTTCAGCCATTTCTAATATGAATATAAACTCATTAACAGTGTTATAAAACTCTGACGTCAAATCCAGAGCCTGTACAGGGTGGCAAAGAAAGAGGTCGTGTCACCCGTGATTCCCAGCACCATTGCCCGTGTGCAACTATTCTTAACGCAATATTTCATAGCCCATATTCAACCATCCGACACAGTAATCCAAGGAGAAGCCATGGAAAATTCCATAGTAAAAGAAAAAATTATCTCTAATTATCGAATTCCAGTATTTGATCGTTATTTACAAAGATATCAATTATAAAATGATCAAAACCTAACAATCAACGGATTTATCATAGAATAGCCACTTTAAACAATCATCTACTGATCATATAGCATATGAAAACGCTGAGTGCCAATGTATTTCTCTGTGCATTTGAATAGTTTATTGGTGACCATAACATTCTAAATCCAAGCAAGCAAGAGCAATTGATTACAAATTCGGTACTGTTAAAAGAGAGTAAATTTTTTGTTTTGGTAGAGACTTGTATATTGATCTATGAGATTGAATAAATGGGTATGATTAAAATTATTTTGCTGCAAAACAAGACATTGCACCCAATCTTCAAATTCTCCTTCCAATTCTCCTTTCATATCCGAATCAAATTGATCGTTCCCATTCATTCAATAGCCCTAATTTGAATAGTTTACTATTTAATTCAATAGACCTAATTTGAGTACAATTAGATTATATGAATGACTTATTTACTTAATATTTTATGAACAAATTGAATCTTTACAAATAGAAAATGGTCGACTGAAAGAGGAAAACGATACTTTGAAAACGGATTTGTCTTGGATACTACAAATCAGCGGGACCGCCATTGACCACCAGCTTCCCCAGCTCATTTCGATATTCATCAACCGGGCAGACTTTGCTTTCTCACAACAGGTCGATGGCTAGAGATTACCTTGTTGGTGCACATTTAGGGTGAAAGACCTTGAGAATGTCATAGTATACCAGGCACCTGCAAACAATTTTGTACAAGTTAGGATACCCTTCATGAAATAACCAGTATTCATTAAATTACAAATAGAGGTCTATCCGTACATTAAATAAATTAGGTGAGATGGTATCGAAAGGAATGGTCATGACTGCTATCATAGATTTACCTGCAAACATAATATCATACCAAACTATGTTAGGGTAGAATACACGTATGATGGAGGAAAATATCAATAATATTAATGTTTACAATGAAAGAATAAAAATGTATATACCTGAGAATCGGACAAGAGATTGGAAGCATGAAATGAAGCCAACGCTCGAACCCTTACAGTGTTGAAACGCCGAGAACCACTTCCACCAACCACTAATTTATAAGTAGAGCAGAGCCTAAATGAAAGCGCCTTGGGTGATGAACATACTCGCTGGTGAGATCTTTGCAGAAGGTGGATCCGTCATTGGGATTCTTCATAGTATCTGAGCATATGCTGGCGTTTCTTGCACAACCAACAAAACGCCGGCCATTGTAGTTGGCCTTGAGGAACTGCGCATGAGACTTGAGTTGGTCACAATTTCCAAAGGCTCAATCTGTGTGAGAAACCGAAACCATCAAATCTTTTGTCCATTGAATTTTGACACCTTGATGGGCAACGAATGTAGACATATACTAGCAAGCCATATCAATATTAATAATATGGCTTATATACGTCGATCGGCGTATATCTATTGTTTAAATGTAGTTGATATACGTCGATCGGCGAATATAAGCCATATTATTAATATTGATATTGCTTGCTAGTTGACGGTCGACCTGCTGGTTAGGTTTGGTGAATTATTATTATTAATATTATTAAAAACAATATTATGGCCACATAATTAATAATATTAATTAAATAATTTTCGCTGAAAAAATATTAATTAAATAATAATAAATATAATAATTATATATAACGACTATTGTTCACTTCGGTTGACCATGGTTGACTTTGGTTGACCATTCTTAACTATGGTGGACTTTGGTTGACTATGGTTGAACATCGTTGACTTTGGATTTTCATGGTTAAACATAGTTGACCATGGCTCACTGTAGTTGACAATGGTTGATTATAGTTGACCATGGTTGACTTTGGTTGACCTTAGTTGACTTTGTTAACCATGTTTTATTATAGTCAACCATGGTCGAATTTGCTTGACCATGGTTGGTTTTATTTGACCATGGTGGACTAGGGTTGACCATCACACACCATGGTTATCTATGGTTGACTTTGGTTAACCATGGTTGAATTTGGTTGACTATGGTTGACCATGGTTAACTATGGTAGACCATGGTTGACCTTCGTTGACTTCAGTTACCATTGTTGACTTTGGTGGACCACAGGTGACTTTGGTTAAATTTTGATTGGCCATGGTTGACTTTTGTTGACTCTGGTTAACCATGGTTGACCTTGATTGTGGTCAACCATGAAAAATAGAGTTGACTTTGTTTGACTTTGGTTGACCACGACCAAAGTCATATTAGAATATTATTTGGTTTACCATGGTAGACTTATCATTATTTGGTTGACCACAACCAAAGTCATATATGAATATTATTTGCTTGACCGTGGTTGACTTATAATTATTTGGTTGACCACAACCAAAGTCATATAAGAATATCAATTGGTTGACCATGGTTGACTTTGGTTGACCGTGGTTGTATGTGGTTAACTATGGTTGACCATGGTTAACTATGGTAGACCATGGTTGACAATTATTGACTTTGGTTGACCATTGTTGACCTTCGTTGACTTTCATTTACCATTGTTTTACTTTGGTGGACCATGGTTGAATTTTAGTTGGTCGTGGTTGACTTTGGTCGACCATGGTCACCTATAGTCAACCATATTCAACCATGGTCAACCATAGTAAACGAAGGTCAATCATGGTCAACAATGGAAAACCATGGTCTAAAATAGTTAACCATGCTCAACCATTGTCAACCATGGTTAACCAAAGGCAACCATAGACAACCATGGCGTACGATGGTTAACCAAAGTCAAACAAAGCCCACCATGGTGAACCAAAGTCAACCACGATTAACTATGTTCAATTAACGTCAACCATTTTGAACCAAAGTCAACCATGGTCAACCAATGTAAACCATTGTGAACCAAAGTCAACCATATTCAATTAAGGAAAACCATGGTTAACCAAGGTCGACTGTAGTCAAACAAAGTGAACAATGGTCAACCAAAGTTAACCATAATAAACGATGGTCAACCAAAGTCAACAATGCTCAAACAAATTCAACCATGAACAACCAAAATCAACCATGGTTAACCAAAGTTAGCCAAAGTAAACCAAAGTCATTCGGTCATGGTCAACCAAAGTTAACAATGGTAAATAAAAGTCAACCATGTTCAACCAAATTTAACCATGGTAAACCAAAGTCAACCATGGTCAACCATTGTCAATCAAAATTCAATCAATGTTAACCATTGTAAAATAGAGTCGACCATGGTTGACCATCATTGACTTTTTCCAACCATGGTTGACTTTGGTTGTGGTCAACCATGAAAAACCAGAGTGAACAATGGTCAATGACAGTCAACCATGTTCAATAAAAGTCAACCACAGTTAACAGAAGTCAACAATAATGAACATAGTCAATGAAAGTCGACCATAGTAAACCATGGTCAACCAAAGTCAACGAGGATTAACCAAAATCAACCATGGTCAACTAAACTCAACCATAGTAAACCAAATTCAACCATGGTCAACCAATGACAACCATGGTCAAGTAAAGTCTACGAAAGTAAAGCAAAGTCAACTATAGTTATAGATGACCATGGGTGGCTTTAATTGACAATGGTTGACTTTGGTTTACCATGGTTAACTTTGGTTGACCAAGTCAACCATGGACAACCATGGTTGACTTTGTTTTACAATGGTTAACATTGGTTGAACTTTGGTTGATAATGGTTGACTTTGGTTTACCATGGTTGACTTTGGTTTACCATGGTTAAATTTGGTTGACCATGGTTGACTTTCATTTACCACTGTTAACTTTGGTTGAACATGACTGACTATGGATGACTTTGGTTTACTAACCATGGTCAACTAAAGTCAACCATAGTCAACCAAATTCAACCATGGTCAACCAAAGTGAAATGGCCAACCAAAGACAGCCATGGTCAAGTAAAGTCTACAAAAGTCAACTATAGTTATAGATGACCATAGGTGGCTTTAGTTGACAATGGTTCACTTAGGTTTACCATGGTTAACTTTGGTTGACAAAGTCAACCATGGTCGACTTTGTTTTACAATGGTTAACATAGGTTGACCAAGTCAACCATGGTCGAATTGCTTTTACAATGGTTAACATTGGTTGAATTTTAGTTGACAATGGTTGACTTTGGTTGACCATGGTTGACTTTGGTTTACCATGGTTAAATTTGGTTGAACACGGTTGACTTTCATTTACCATTACTAACTTTGGTTGTCCATGGTTGAATTTGTTTGAGCATTGTTGACTTTGGTTGACCATCGTTGATTATGGTTAACTTTGGTTGACCATTGTTAACTTTGTTTGACTATGGTCGACCTTGGTTAACCATGGTTTTCCTTAATTGAACATGGTTGACTTTGGTTCACAATGGTTTACGTTGGTTGACCATGGTTGACTTTGGTTCAGAATGGTTGACGTTGGTTGAACATAGTTAATCGTGATTGACTTTGGTTCACCATGGTGAGCTTTGTTTGACTTTGGTTGACCATCGTACACCATGGTTGTATATGGTTGACTTTGGTTAACCACGGTGGGTGGTGGATCTTTTAATAACAGAAACGTTTCAGGTAGCATGAGCCAAGCGACACTTGGAATAACCTTGCTTTTTTTTAATAACAGAAGAACAGTGAGGGCGTTGACACTTGTAATAACTTAATTTTTTTTTTTAATCATTACCGACCTTTGGAATTAAACATGCCCGTGAGTTAATTCACTAAATTTGGATGCTTGATTTGTGCATCATACGAAGCATATTCGAGCATTTTCCAAATCTAGCCATTCATTATTTAAAAAAAAAAAATTCACCCACCCAACCTCCACCCCCAAAAGTTAAAAGAAAACGCCTATCGACGTAATGAAAAATTATTACAATTATTACCCTTCATTAGTAATGATTACCCTGCTAATATATTCATTAATTTCCTGAAATATTAATAAATATGCAATATATTAATATTATTATATTTAATTGTTATTACATTTATATTAATTTATAAATGTTATATAATATTATATTAAGATTATGATTAATTATTTATAATGATTGCAGAGTAACAAGTGAACATCCTATGGCAAAGGCAATTGTTGAGCATGCGAGAAAATTAAGAAACGAAGCAGAGTCAAACAAATCCAATTTCTTCGAAGCACAAGATTTTCAAAGTGTGACAGGCCAGGGCATCAAGGCTGTGGTCAACAGCAAGAAGTAGTGGTTGGCAACAGGCAGATGATGCTAGGATCAGGAATTTCTATTCCAGGAGAGATGTTGATAAATATCTTAAGTTATTGAACAAGCAGCCGGAACAGGAGTATTAGTTGCACTTGGAGTTATTGCCATATCAAATCCAATGATGCCAGAAGCAACGTACGTTGTGAGTATTTTGGGCACCTTGGGATTGAAAAGCATTATGCTCACAGGTGACAACTGGGGCACAGCTAAAGCAATCGCTAAGGAAGTTGACATTGAAACAGTCATAGCGAAAGTGCTGCCCGATGGAAAAGCAGTAAAAATTAAACAATTGCAGGTAATAATTGTGTTTTCTGTCCATTTGAATTTTAACTTGGCAATGCTTGTAAAGTAAGATTATATAATGCAAAAAGAGACTTGCACTAATTACTTCAAGAAGGATTACTTTTTTCAATTTAATTACTTTATAATCTTACTTGTAAAGTAAGATTATATAATGCAAAAAGAGACTTGCACTAATTACTTCAAGAAGGATTACTTTTTTCAATTTAATTACTAAGCAGCACCCATATGTGGAGTTCACTATCATGAACGTAGGGGTAGTCGGTGAGTCAAGTTGTGCACTTGACCCCACCACCACCCTCGTACAACATTATTTAACACTATCAAAGCTGATTTCCAATATATCAGCATTCTGGTAACGAGTGTTGCTAATATTTTTTTGTCCTCTTAACATGAAATCAAAATTCTCTAATGTTTAGTCCTGATTACTGTGTATAACATGCATGCAGAAGGAAGGACTAGCAGGGATGGGATTAACGACTCGCCAGCTCTGGTGGCTGCAGACGTAGGAGTGGAAATTGGTGCAGGAACAGACATTTCTATCGAGGCTGCTGACATTGTGCCGGTGAGGGAGCAACTTGAAGGATGTTATTACAGCCATAGATTTATCCAGGAAGACATTCTTCAGAATCAAGCTCAATTACGTGTGGGCTTTTGGTTACAATATACTGGGCATCCCCATTGCCACAGGAGTTTTGTTCCCATTCACAGGATTTTGGTTCCCTCCCTGGGTTGCTGAGGCTGCCATAGACACGTCTTCTTTCAGTGTCGTCTGTTCTTCTCTTCTGCTGAGGTATTACTTACCACCAAAGGAGTTGCAGTGCATAGACAACTCGTCTTTCTACAAGAACACCAACAAAACGAAACCAGAAGAACAATTGTGGTCGAATGGCATGGTGTAGAGATAAAAGATAGCTCTAATGAGCATGAATATAATATAATCTACCGTGCTGGATCCGAAGTTGAATTTGCATGGCATAATTAACAAGAAATTTGTAAAAAATAAGAGAACAAGCCAGTAATATGGCATTTGCGTTCTATTCTGAAAGAACTCTCTAATTTCCATTTGAGTTGACGATGACGTTACAAAGCACTTTATTCAGTTTTACGCTTTTCACTCTAGCCTGCTTTATGTGATCTTGATTATGATGCTGTTCAGTTAACAAATAATTTTGAAATATGAGATTAACAGCTTTTTTCATATTCATAAAAAAAGGATTGTGAGTGACTTGAAATATTATATTTTTTTTTATTAATCAAGGAATTTAACTTTGAGGTGCAATTCTATGAATCAAGATATCAACTTTGTCATTAAACTAATAATAGGATATTATTAGATTTGGAGCTTGTTTACTATAATAACAAGAGTTGCAAGTAGCAATGTCCATGACATTAGCTTGAAGCATAGATGTGTGCGCATGCATACACATGCAAATGAGAATTGCAAATGTCAATGGATGCATGCAGTGTGGTAGGATACGAAGCCAAATTCTTGTATAACATCATGTGGAATATATGGTTTTCCATTAAACACTAGGAGGGTTGATTTGCAAAGCTCTTTGCTCTTCCAATTGCAAGGCTGCAAGCACGCCTTTGAAAAATATATATGACAGCAATGACATGGGATAAGCATTACTCGAAACGCTCTCTTCTCGACACTCACTCATTATGCTGGCAAATCCTGGTAAATCCGATCTTGAAAATGACAACAATTAAAATTTATTGTTTTAATCATGATTAAGTATAATTATATCGATAGACATTTATATTTTAGAATTTGAGGTGGAGTATTAAGTATGTTTTCTAGATTACATGAGGATGATAATAGCTAACTAGAAGAATGCTGGTGATAATAGCTAAGACATAAACAACTGGTGATTACAGCTAATCATGGAAAACAAGTAACATATAACTTGTTTATAGCACTTGCGGTAAGTGGCAATAGCAGTGGCTGTGCTAATTTAAAGAATAGCAAAGATTTAAAATAATTGAAACCACAATTTATCTCAACAAGGTTTAGAGGCATGATTAAATCCACTTACGTCATATGGACGCCTTTGCATGTGAACGAGGTTTTATCTAGTCCTGATTGCTTCTCTTACATGCAGCATGTTGAACGGACATGTCGCTCATGTGGCCTCTGCTTGGTATTTGTATGAATTTATTGCGGCTTAGTCGATCTGTGGAAATAAAATCTAGCTGAAGTGGCCTAAATACCATTTGATTTGGTGATAGGCAAAAGATGTCTGTGATGGTAGGGTTGAGGAAACCAGTAGAGCTACTATGGTGGCGTTGTCATCATCTTTATTACATGCTTTAACGTTTGGGAGGCACATGTTCGAATATGTGGGCAATGAGACAGTTGGAGTAGTGATATAATGGACAGGTGGAAACGTCCATGACACATGATACTAGGAAACACAGGGTAGAAAAATACAGAAAGTAGAACATGTACAAATTTGTGCCAAGTACTTGAAGGATACATGGTTAGCAGTGGTACTCTGTTTCTCTAATGATGCTAAATGACAAGAGCTGTCTAAAGCATTTTGATATCTTGACATTTTTCTTGTGCTAACACCTCACTACAGACACAATGCTTTATGTCTATTGGTGTAACACCAATAACATAGAACTAGTGTGGTTTCTAATGGCCTCGCATTTGCATAAATTGAATTTTTTTATTATAAGGCAATGAGACAAAATCAATGCCCAACAACCAACAAGAAATAGTGCCATAAGAGTATTGCCAATTTGACAAATATTAAATGATAAGTAAACATTGATTAGAACCAAGTATTGCCAATAATTCTCCTATCCATTTAATGGTCTCTGAATCACAAGGAAGAGAAGAGTATATAGTCTCATGGGTTACTCTTGACCTATGTGCTAGCAACCATTGGAACACCCCAACGTTACCTTGGGAACCAAATGCATAATCAAAAGGGACTTGAGCAAATAAAGACCAACTTAAAGTTATATAAATATGGTAGTGACTTTTATCACATCATCTAACATGCCCCATCATCCAGGCCTAATGTTTCTTAGCTAGTACCATAGACATAATCATAATCATCGCCATTGCATGACAAATATTAGATTCATATTCACCACTTTATTGAAAGGGCTCCCAACTACACTCGTTCATTGAATTTTTTGCTATGTGACATGGTTGTTGAAAATTTCAAACCATACTCAAGTAACATCATAGAAAACAAAGGAAGGAAGGCTAAAACAAAAGTTTTTTGTCTCTATGATTGCATTATTTCCATCTTCATTCTATAAATATTTCATAATCATACTTTTTGAATATAAAATCCATGTTCTTACTTTTATTCTTTGAAATTGTTGAATGTAAATTTTAGTTACATGTTTTTAATATTTAAATTTAGTATAGAATATCGATTAGATTAAATCACCCTTTTAAATTATTAAAAAAAATATCTATAGAATATCAATTTTATTATTATTATGATTGACTATTTTTAAATCAAAATTATTAGATCTTTAAAAATTAATTTGATATCATGTTTCTAAATTAGTTTAGTTATATACAAAATCTGTTTGACTTTTAAAATAATGAAATTAGTAAATTTTTTTAAATTATAAAAATAAAATAAATTACGTATTTAAGTTATACATCATAATTTTTTTTCTTTATAAATAATATATTAAAGTACACTTTATTAGTCCCCGACGGGGGACTCTTAGTTTTCGCGAAGGCATAATAGTTTTTTTTCAGTAGGAAAAAAGTCTTTTGTATTCATATAAGTGAAACAAAATAGTACAATATTCAAATCCCAAAGGACTGCTAAACATCCATTATCATATACAGTCCGACATTCATATAACATATAGGTCGCCAGTGAGACAAAACCCAAAAAACCCAGAGTCCCCAACTCCCATTAGAGGGATTCATACAGGTTAACACTACCCTGCTCAGTACAGGATTTATCTATATATTCCTCCCAAAAGACAACCCCTTCAGTCGCACCATGTGCCTCCTTGGATAGCTTGTCCACCAATCCATTGTGTTCCCGATAGATATGTTCAAAATAGATGTCATGAAACCTATTGATCCTGTCCCGTGTTCTATAACACCAGTGCTGTAACTCCAAAACCTGTAGTTGAAATTCCTGAAGTGCCCACTTAATGGTCACTCTAGAATCCCCGAAGATTGCCAGCTCCCGCAACCCCATATCCATTTCCACTGTCAAAATACACCACAAACCAAGGAGTTCCACCTTAGTATTAGTGTCGATCCCCACATCCATCTTCAGTGTAATGTAATGCCCCATGTTGATGTAGATCACCGCTCCAATAGCACAATATCCACCAATAGCTGAACCATCAAAGAAGCCCACAGGCTTCTGACAATCAAAGGTGAAGGTACCAAAATCCCTGCCTTTCCTCCCCACGGCCTCATGCATATAATCTTGGATAACCGTCATAGCCATATGAAAAGAAGCCCGCAGACAAGGACGTTCATCCTCAAAAATGGCTTTGTTTCGCACCCCCCAAACCAACCAAGAAATAAACGCTGGCAGGTAAGGGAAACTACAGCACTCCTTCTGCCAAGTATAAACATTTTCAGCAAAAGTGCCAGTCTCCCAATGCAAATTTAAGCGCAGATTGGAGATAATCCAATGCCAAAGTGTTCTGGTAAACCCACAATCGACGAAGATGTGCTGTGTCGTCTCCACATTGTTTCGGCAAAGATAGCACCACCCAAGTCCCGTCCACCCCTTCAACAACAAGTTCTCCCACGTATTCAATCTCCCCATCAAGGCTTGCCACAAGAAACATTGCACTTTAACCGGTATCTTCCATTTCCAGATAGCTGAGTACCACCAATGCGCTGGAAACATACCCCGATGCCTAATCAATGATTGATAGGCCGTCTTAGCAGTCACCATACCCGTCTCCTGATTTCTTGTCCATATAATGCAATCCCCCTCCGGATGCAGTCTGCAACCACAAGCATTAAGCTTGTCAATATATTGTGTCCACAATGTTGCCAACTCACCACCCAAGCCTAGCTCCTCCGCCGTTAACCAATAGGTAAACTGGGTACCAAAATCGTTCCTCCGAATCTTGTTGAGAGTTGTATGATCCGTCCTGTGAAGTACCACAAGAATATCATCAGGAAGAAGATACTCCTCCCCCAAGCCCAAGATCGGATCAATGCCCACATATATTTTGGTGCCCTGTCCCACCTTCCAGGCCAAGTCACTAGCCAAAAGATTATAAACCTTCAGAAATCCATCCCAAACCAGTGACATACTCCTTTGTTTCTTGAACGGACTCCGCATCCAATCATAAATATCAGACTTTATGTATTTTGCCCGGAGGACATTAGTCCACAAGGTAGAGCCAAACAACCCCCGCCACAGACATTTCAGTCTCAACGCACAATTGAATAAAGAGAGGTTCTTAATGCCTCACCCTCCTCCATCCCAAGGTCGGGCAATCTGCTCCCAACCAACCATCACCAAACTTCTATTTGCAGTTCCCCCAAACCAAAGGAAACGAAAAAATAACTTCCTTATGCAATTTACAATGGAACACGGAATCTGCATAAGTGAAACCCAGTACACTGTGATCCCAATTAGGACCGAATTAACCAGTGTAAGTCTACCTCCCACCGATAAAAATCGATGTGTCCAATGATTTATCCTCCTTTCCACCTTCTCCACCAGCCACAACCAATCGTTCATCCGATAAGAGCATGGTTTAAGAAAGTAACCTAAATACTTGAAACCAGCTTCCAATTCAGCGAACTGATATGGCAAGAAACCCTTAAAAAATTCCAGGGTTTGTTGCTCAATACCACAGTGATAAATATTAGACTTGCGATAATTAACTAACATACCCGAAACCAGGTAGAAAGCATTAATATTGTATTGATAGCATTGCCATTCATCTACAATAGCCAATCCTGCAAGTAATACATCATCCATGAAAAGAGAATGGGTATGGGATAATCTATTGGCAATAGTAATACCAGATATATGACCATTCTCTCTCGCATTCCTTATCAATTGGCTAAACCCTTCAATCACCAGCAGGAAGATGAGAGGTGACAGAGGGCAGCCCTGTCTGACTCCCCGCGAAACCTTGAAAAACTCAGATGGTGCGCCATTAATCAATACTGAGATGTTAGTTGTAGTAATACAGGCCATGATCCACCTCTAAGCCAAAGGAGGAACCCCAATTTGAATTAAGATCAACCGAAGAAAGTCCCAATTAATCCTGTCATATGCCTTCTCCAAATCTATTTTGAGTAACAGTGCCGCCAACTTTCGAAATTTGATGGAGTGGATTACCTCTTGTGTAATCCCAATAGCTTCCAATATTTGTCGATCCTATAAAAAACCATACTGCTCCCCCGAAATATGTAGTGATAGAATCGGCTTGAGATGAAGAGCAATAATCTTAGAGATGATTTTGTACGCCAAGTTACACAGCGCAATCGGCTGAAAGTCTTTGAAAGTACAAGGCTTGTCAATCTTGGGTATGAGAGTTAGGAAGGTAGAATTCAAACTATTAGTAATGTAGCCCTTCGATTTGGAGAAATACACCATTTGAAGGATGTCTGGACCCATCACATCAAAAAAAGCCAGAAATAGTTCCACAGTCCACCCGTCAAGTCCAGGACTTTTGTCCTTGGCAAAACCCTTCAATACCTGCTCAATTTCTGATAATGTAACCTCTTTGCATAAATCCGCAGCACTAACCTCATCAAACATGACCGGATACATCCTCACCACCTGTAGCTGTTCCCGAAGCCCAATAGAACCCTCCTCCCTATATGCTTCCCCAAAATAGGAGTGTGCACGCCCCCGCAGGTCATCCAATCCACTGATGTCATTCCCAGACGAATCCTTGAGATCCCAGATATAATTTGTGTTCCTTCTATGAGTAGCAAATGCATGGAAGAATTTAGTATTCTGATCCCCAGCCCAGATCCAGATCGCCCTACTCTTAATGCGCCATTCCGCTTCTTCCCACAAATACAATGCCTCTCGAAGAGATTCGGCCTATCGAATTTTCATGCCCGTCTCATCATCGACATTCTCCCCCAAACTAGCATGCGCTAGCTCCTGTAACTGACTCTCCAATGCCTTTCATTCATTACAATCGGCCTCTTGTTTACCCTTAATCCAGTGTGAGACCAAACCTTTCAGTCGCCTAAGTCTCGCAACAAAGGAGTCCATAGGATTCTCATCCACATGTCGTTCCTCATTAACCCATAACTCCTTAACCAACTTACAAAAGTCCGAATTGTCCAGCCACATAGCATTAAATTTAAACGGGAAATTCATCTTATAGATGGTATCATCAAACTGAAAAAAGATGGGCCAATGATCCGAGAATTTTGTAGCGCCAACCCATGACCTGTGTCAACCCCACCTCTCCAAGAGATCGGCCTTCACAAGAAAACGGTCCAGACGCTTGTGAATACCATCCTATCCATCACGACCATTAGTCCATGTAGGCGAAAGTAAACCTGGCAAGACATCCACCAATTCGTAAGAGTCCAATAATGAATTGAAATAATGGGCTAAGTCATCCAGTCGAGCACATGAACCCCAAATCTCACCCGCACCCCGGGTAAAGTTTAAATCACCGGCAATAATAAGAGAAGGATTATTTAGAATTCTGGAATTGCAAAGAGAGTCCCAGAATGGAACCCTGTCCCTGTAGGGACCATACAGATTTAGAATGGTTACAGGCCAAAGATTTCCCAAGTGGACACCATCCAGAAGGATACCCCAAGTAGTTCTGAAGGCCTTAAAATCATAATGTTTAGGATTCCAGCCCACTAACAGTCCACCCGACAATCCCCGAGCGTCAGTGGCAACCAATTCCCACCCAGGCAAAATCTGGGCCATTTTTTGTATAGCCGCCCTCTCAGAACACACAGTCTCTTGGATAAGAATCAATGAAGGGTTAGTATCTTTTAAAAGATGAGTGAAAGCCCTAGCCCTGGAAGCTTTCCCCATACCCCGACAATTGAGTGAAAGCAAGGACATTATGAAACCTCCCCCGAAGGCTTCCCAGCTCTAAGTGCCTCAGCATAGCTAAGTGTGGAACCCTGCTCCCAACCCAAATCAATACCATCAATCCTGTCAGTTAAAGGTATAAAGGTCGAACCAAGCTCAGCATCCTCCCCCCCAGGCTTCCGTCGGGGCTTGCGAATCGTGACGTTACAGAACTTGCCGGTCGGAACCGGCAGAATATGTGGTTTATGCGAGGGGTTTTTGGAGTATACATTCAAAGGAGTCCATGGCTGGTCCCCTGTCAAAAAACCCTCCTTCCCCACCAACCCACTAATAGGCCTAGAGGAAGGAGAGGGCACCCCAGTATCCGCCGTGACCCCAGGACAATAATCCGACTGCAATAGGGAGGGCGTCTCAGATCCCCGGTCAGCAGTGGCAGGTTCTGAATCCGCATCCACACCAAGATTACCCACACTCCCCACCGAAGGCAAAGAGTCAGGAGCAATAGATGGAACCGAGTCAACAAGACCACCAGTCTGTGAGCCCAAGGGACCCCCTTCCACCCCACCCGCCGATAACCCCTCAGATGAATTATGGAGCCAACACAGTTCACAATCCACCACCAGGACCCCATGGATACACCCCTCCGGACAGGGAGACCCTACAAAATCACTCCCGTAGTCCAGCCGTAGTTTAACCCGACCTTCAGAGATACGATGGTCCAGGGATTTCTCCTCACGAAGAAGGAAATCCAGTTCATCAGCATTCAAATCCTTATAAGGGTAAGAGAGTTATTCGACTTACTCGGAACAGCAAAACCGGTGCCAATAGTCGGAGATTGTGTAGCCGTCAAAGGTCCATGCTCCACCTCGATATATTTCTTCAAATATCCAGTGCCACCAGCCCCCGACTTTTTCCGAGGCTTCATAGTGCAGTTCGCCAATACATGACCCGTCTCCCGACAATTGAAACATCTAAACGACATCCCCTGAAAGTCCAACTTCTGCAGAAACTTAACATCACCCCAACAAATCTCGACCTTTGCCGGGAGTCCATGACCCAAGTCCAGTTCCACCATAACCCGAGCCACGAGTCTATCGACCCCATGTAAGGACCGCTTATCCGAGCGAATGAAGGACCCGAAATGATTGGCCAACCCAATCAGAATGTTCTCAATCCATAGGGCGATAGGCAAACCCAGAAGCAGCATCCAGAGACGCCGAGTAGACTGTCGCTCCGCCAGTGGGTCAAAGGTAATGTGCCAAGACTTCAGAAAGATCGAGCCCTCTTTGAAGGCCCATTTCCTTTCCAAAAGGATACCAGATTGTCCATTCTCCGAAAGAATAAACAGTATCCAACGATTCGGCAGCATGTTAACTCGTGGCGTAAGTCCCAGCAATGGCGTCCACTGCTTCTGGACCCAGTCCAGTACTCCTGCCTTAGTACCAGAGGTATACTCCAGTCGGCCCACGACTGCCCTCGCCGATAACATCTCCACCCGCTCCAAATTCGTAAACCCCGGAATGATATATTGATGTTTTCCTTCCCATTCCTTAACAGTCTTGAGACTGCCCCGATGACGAGCCCTTCTATCACAAGCCTTCACCCGATAAACCCGGTCAGTATGACCCGCAGATGGATCCCCCTCCAGAAACTCCGATAGTACCTCCGCCAACCCCTGCCCCAAATGATCGTTCGACGAGAGGAAGGGTGGTGAGGATTCCATAATAGGAAACGATAACCAAGCCCCGAGGAAAAATAAAAATGTCACCTCCACAAGCCGTGAGTCAGGCCAGGTGTATAACCCCAGTACCCTGTAGTCCGGAAGGGTATACAGGTGTAGAAGGCCGTATAACACAGTACATCGTTGAAAGTGACAAGGTAAACAGTAACCAAATTTATCGTCCCCCCAAACGCTCGAGAGTACACCCATGATAGACCAAGGTATTACCAAGAAAACGGAAAGTTAACCGGAAAAAACCAACCCTCACCCAAATACAGAAAACACCACTGCTGAAAGGATTTACTTCCCACTTTTTTTATTACGCTTGGTTGGTACTAGAGTCAGCCCAAAGGCTGAATAGACTCCAAGCCACAGCATGTTTTCATGGATACTAATAGAAGATTAGCAAACACCCCAACAACCCTCATCCCACCAGGGTTCGAATCCCATCCTCCTAGCAGTCCCCTATTTTTGAAGTTCCGCGAAGGCATTTTAGTTGGGAGATGGCGTCCGACATTTTTTTTTGGTGCAAAGTTTTATTATGTTAGATTTTTTGTTGTATTAAAGGAAATTTTTGATAAGCTATTTTTCTCGACGCTCATAAGCTCTGTACAGCTGACGTCTGCCTAGGGTCCTGTGCCCCAGGACCCGGCGGCCGGCTATCGTCAGCAAAGTTAAATGCGATCTGCTGGTTTCGTGTTCGTATGGTTGGAAAACATTAAGTTTACTGGTTTCGTCATCGTATGGCTGAAAAACATTTATTGCGACTCGCCAGCTCAGGGCTTGCAGAGCCTCTCTCCCACATCCATATGCTTCGGACTTTGGGCTTATCATATTCACAGCAAACCGGAGTGGAAACGTGAAGGATAGTTGCAGTGTTTAATTACAGGACATCTTTGCGTGTTTAGAGCGATTTAGCGACAGAGCCCAATAAACCAAACGGCCAAAGTGGTGAGAAATAATGGCTAGGCTCCTTGCTGCGAAAAAGTTGGGATCATGAAGGGTCTAGGACGTCAGAGGAAGATAAGAAAATCGGCGCTTCCATACAGGAATACGGCTATGGCAGCTGGAGGGCTCTGGCTCAAAAAGCTGGTGATTAGGATTTTATATTTAAGTTGCAGGAAGGAATGATTTGTATTTCTTTTCTTGTTCTCATGGCGTGAGTTTTATGCTGCAGGGTTGCTGAGATGCGGGCAGGGCTATAGATTGCGTTGGGATAACTATCTAACACCCGATACCAAGACGGGGAAGTTTAGTGTACAGGAAGAGCATACCATTATTCAACTTCACGCGACTGCTGGCTACTGATGTTCAGTTTTATGGCGACTGCTAACTACTACAACAATATCAAATGGCTACTAATGTTGAGTTTAATGGCGACTGCTAACTACTACAGCAATATCAAATGGATGCTGATGTCGAGTTTTATGGTGACTACTGACTACTACAACAATATCAAAAACCTTTGGGTTCGACACCTTAACCTTTAACACAACAAACCGCAGCCACATGTTCACGCACATGATCTTGGAGAGATTCCTACTATTTTGGGAAGCGGAAGACAATCATGGTCCGTTGAAGAGTAGCCTATCACAACACCCATAAATCCACGGGAAAAAACCAGGATCATATTGGTCAAACATGATTAATTTTCTTATATAGTGATAGCAATATATGCATTTCTCAAACAATAATAACACTGGAAAATTAGTGAGCAGGGTAACTCGATGAAACGGGTGTGAATAGGATAGAAAGCATATAAAATGCAAAATGTTAGGCACCACTGCTACAACTGGCTTTGCAAACTCTTATTTCAAATGAATCTCATAGCATGCCACTGCAAGAGACCTATACGAGCTTATAATTGTGCATCAGTCTAAATCATGGCACAAAGTATTTTCCATTTAAAAAAAGAAACATTATGCTTAAACTTAAAATAAGATTATTTGTCAATTTCTTTAATTAGAAGAAATTTAAACTTTTTATGTTAAATTAAAAAAAATAGTGTCATTGTTTTTATATAATGTTTCCTTGCATCAATGCAATCAAGAGAAATAGTGTTATAGTGTTTTTTTTCATAGAAAAATTCAACTTACTATTAATATACGAAATAGTAAATATGTCCAATTGCCAGCCCAGTACAAGTTATACAATATGATCAATATAACCCCGGAACAAACCGGTTATAACAGCAGAATATGTCCATAAACAATGTCAGTAAAAAACACCATGTATAGCATCATGTCCCATAGACATCCCAAAGCTGAAATGTATCAAATGTCAACACCGTGACCATAAGTCACAACAGCAACAGATAAATAGTTCCAAAAATAGATAGGATCCAAGGAAAAAAACATAAATGCCGAGTGTCAAAAGTACCCCCAGCCGGAGATGATACCCCAGTGAAGATCCGAGGGTGAAGCAGATCATCATCAACCAAATCCCAACCGCATCTGCTATAATATATGTCGCAAATATAATCAAAGTTACTAATCAGTCCAACAAGAAGTTGAACAACGGGGTATATTAAGGATCTGCACATGAACACCAAGTGTCAAATAGAATATATACCGCATATATCAAAAAACATCTAAGAACAATCATCAAAGTAAATAATCATCCCGTCCAATGAAGCTGATGAGATCCATGAGAAAAAAGAATATTATCCCGCCATTCTTGCCACATGATGACCCCAGCCTGTGAGTGTAAAGCTCGCTTTGAGAGCATGTCCGCCTCCAGATTCACCTCCCTATAGATATGTTCAAAATGGATGTGCTCAAATTCAAGAATGAGCTTCCGCGCCGCCTCCAGCCAATGTGATAGACAAAGAACATTGAGGGGAGAGTTTCCCTTTGCCCAGGAGATAATAGCCGACGAGTCACCAAAAGTAACAAGTGAAGAGATCTCCCTCCGACGTGCCCAGTATATTAATAGCCAAAGAGCACAAATCTCGCTTCTAGTGTTTGTTCCATTTCCCAAATTTAACCACAGGTGCACTGAGATAGAGCAGGAGATATGTAGAGTAGCGCCCGCCCCACCCGAGCCATTCCGGCACACAGCAGCCCCGTCAAAGAAACCACAAGGAAATACCAAGATAGGAGGAGTCATTCGATTTTTCAGTTGCCGAGAAACCTTACCCACAACATTATCAACAGTATTATCATATTCCTTGTAAGCAGCAATGATTTTATAACATAAACCGGCTTGAAAAGGTTTTTTATCTTCAAAAATACAACAGTTGCGGGCTCTCCAAACCTCCCAGATCATAAAATATGGGAGCTCCGCACACGCTGTGGTGTGACGAGACCAAGCTTCCAAACAATCACCCAGCGAAAGGAAGTCCCAGCAAAAATGCACACCGGCATTTTTAGCAATCATTTCCCACAGCTCACGAATGAAACAGCATGTCATAAAAAGATGATCAACGGTCTCCTCCAAGGTACAGCAAAGTGGGCACCTCCCCGGACCAATGAAGCCACGTCTGCAAAGATTGTCCCAAGTGAGCACCCTGTTCGATAGCGCAAGCTAGATGAAACACATAATCTTGAGAGGCAAATTCATCTTCCAGATATCCTTCTTCCACCAGCAATCCACAGAGAGAGACCCAGCAAACATCGCCTCATAAGCCAATTTCACAGTGACCTTGCCACAAGTGACATCCCACGACCAAATCAGCCTATCAGCCGCGTCTGTTAATTGAAGATTGGAATGATAAAAGGACCTGATATACTCATTCCATTCATTGCTCAAAGTACCAGTTAATCCCAGCTGTGAAGCTGTGATCCACAGGGATTGTCCATCCCTAACCTGTCCAAATGCATGAGACAGAGTGCAATAACCATTTTGTGTAAGGTGAGATCGCAGTTCCATCGAGAGGGTATGTCCCGCCGGGCCCCCAACGATCGGGTCAAGTCCCAATCTGATGTCACGGCCATTTCCAGGATTCCAAGCAATCCATTGTGATAAGATCTTGAACGATCCCATCATCCCATTCCAAAAGTTTGACACCCCCACAGTAGAGGGTCGGTCCAGCCTAAACCAGTTTGCCACCGATATATTTTTCAAATATTTAGCCCGAATAATCCTGCCCCAAACAGAGGTATCAAATAGGACACGCCAAAGACTTTTGGCATGTAGGGCCTGTACAAAAAGATCCAACTCCTTAATATTCCATCCTCCCAATTTCCAAGGCCGAGCCAAAACCGTCCATTTAATAAGATGAAATTTTGTATGTGTATCACCTCCCGACCATAAAAAATTATACAGCTTCCTTCGAATCTGACATAGGATGGATCTAGGGACTTTGCAGAGTGTGAACCAATACACTCCCAAATTCTGCAGAACAGCCTTTGCCAGCGTAAGTCTGCCGCCCAATGATAGAAACCGGAAACTCCAATGATTGATACGTCCTTCCAACCGTTTGATGAGCCACGACCAGTCCTTCACCAGGTAATTCGAAGGCTTCAAAAAGAAGCCAAGGTATTTGGTTCCAGCCTCCATCTCCAAAAATTTTAAGGGGAGCACCGAGCCAATAGCCACTTCAACATCCATCTCAAGAGAGTATTTTAAAAACTGGGATTTTATGTAGCTAATAATCATACCAGTTACCGAGCAGAATAGATCCAGAATCCTCTTATATTGTACCCACTCGTCGAGTGTACCATTACCAAATAGCATAGCATCATCCACAAACAGAGAGTGTGTGACAGCAATATCTCTATTAATCTTGATGCCTTCAATCAGTCCATCCTACTTCGCTTTATGAATAGATAAACTCAATCCTTCCATGACCAAAATAAAGAGGAGTGGCGAGAGCGGACAACCCTGACGAAGACCCCGGGAAGCTTTGAAGAATTCCGTGGGATGACCATTTATCAATATAGCATAATTAACCGAAGTTGTACAGGCCATAATCCACTTCATCACCTTCCAAGGCAACCCAATCTGTATCAGAATAAGTCTCAAAAAGTCCCAGTTCACCCTATCATATGCTTTCACCAAATCCAGTTGTAGTATAAGGGCATCAAGTCGTTTCTGTTTCACTGAATGTAGAATTTCCTGCGCCACCCCCACCGCATCATGGATCTGTCGGCCCTGCAGAAAACCATACTGCTACATTGAAATATGTCTGGAAAGGAAGGGTTTAATCCGGTCTGCAATTATCTTAGAAATTATCTTGTACACTAAATTGCAGAGGGCAATAGGTCGAAAGTCATTATAGCTATCAGGGTGTGATGATTTCGGAATAAGTGCCAAATATGTTGAGTTTAATGCCCCAGAGACAATGCCAAGTTTCCTGGATTCCTCCATAGCCAATCTGATATCCTCCCCCATAATATCAAAGAAGTGTATAAATATTTCCACCGTCCACCCATCCGGCCCAGGGGATTTATCCTTGGCAAAACCATGTAAAGTGCTTTCCACATCCTTCATAGTTACTTCCATATAAATATCGTCCCCCTCCTCCTCATTGAATATACGGGGGTATTCCTTAATAACCTTAAACTGTTCAGCCAAAGATGTGTTCTTTGGATCACAATAATAGTCCTGGAAATGCCGAGTAGCCTCCACCATCAAATCCTCAGCCTCCCAGATCCGCCGGCCACAGTGATCGTTTAGATCCCATATGGCATTATGCATCCTTCTAGATTCCGCATACTGATGAAAGAATTTTGTGTTCTAATCCCCAGCTTTGAGCCATGTAGCGCGACTCTTCAACCGCCAAGTCTCTTCTTGAGTAAGCAGAATCTTTAATTTACGGCATTCCAAAGATGATAGTTTAAATGCATCTGCAGGGTTTAAACCAGCATCGATTGAACTCTGCATCAGGGTCTTCATATCATGCTCAATCTCAACAAGATCTTTACTCATCATAGCTTTTTTGTTCTTTTCCCACATAATAGTATAGTCTTTGATAGCCTTAAGTTTCACCGCCAGCTTATCCATTGCAGATCGTTCCCCCGACACATTCACCAATTGCCAATGCTTCCGAACCCCCAGTTTGTAGTCCTCATCCGCAAGCCATGTAGAATTGAATTTGAAAGGGTAACATTGATGAGCAGCTTCCACATCAAATTGAAGGATAATGGGGAGATGATCACTAATTTTTATTTGATGTATCCAGGATCTGTAATTCCGGAGACTACTCAGCAGTTCTTCAGATATAAGGAAACGGTCGATTCGTTTTTGAATCATCATATCACCTAATCGACCATTTGTCCAAGTTGGAGCCAATGGACGTGGGGCCACATCAACCAAAGAATGTTTCATGAAAAGATCATTAAAGTATGTTCCCAGCGGATCTCTCCGAGCCACATTGCCCCAAATCTCTTCATCCCCCCAAGTGAAATTTAAATCCACAACAAGGATTAAATTTTCCAAATTCAGTAGATGTTCCACGACAGCCCTATCCCAGAATTTCATTATGTCCGAGTATGGCCCATAACAATTGATAATATTAAATTTGTTTTCCACCCCCCTGATATAGCGAAAAAAACAATTAGCTTAAACAACCACAGTGGCATAGCTCTATAAAGAGTTAAGACAAATTATCAAGGAGACATTCATGATTCTTTTGAGTAGAAAGAATGAAAAATGAATTTGTAAAACAATACAATTCAAAATTCAATTAAATAAGTTTAAAAAGTTTTTACAATTCATATGTTTTTTAAACAAAGCAAATACTCTTCTTCCACCAATGCTTATCAATCGTAACTAAAGAGCCATGTCTATGTCTCTATAATCGGTATAGTCTTCTTTTTTCCAAGCTATTTCATAATTGTCACACTAAACATAAAGCTATGGCAACGTCGGGGACTTTGCCACCTCGTGGCTCTTGTTTTTAAAACATAGAATTGTTTCAACAATTTAAGCAAAAAAACAATAGCCAAGATGTGGAAAATGTCCTTGCTTTTGCTTTTTGAGAAATTGAAATTAGATTCTTGATAGAAATCTAAATAGCTTTATTTTTTTGTATTGAAGCATTATTAGAACTGCCTATAGCGAACATATTCAAACACACAATAAAAGATTGTATGCATGGCTTCATTTCACAACCAGGAGAAACGTTTAACCATGGATATGATCGTTATTCGTACACTAGACGTTTTGTTTGTCAAAAGTGTATGAAGGTTATTTATTGCACTTGTTTATTGATGTTTAGCTTTAATTCAAATTTGGTCGTGGAAACTAAATGAGCAGATAAAAGCAGAGGTACGGTATAGCATGGCTATAGTAATAGCTTCATTGGCCTAATCTCCATTTCTCGTTTAGTTTCTTATAACGAAAATCGAGGGTGATGTATTTATGAGCTTACAATAAGTGCAGTACGATATTCCAAACCTGGCATGCAGACAGTGATAGACAATGATGTCATGTGTGGACAGATGTCAACCGAAACCCCCACTCCAAATCCGGAGGGTGAGATCACTGTCCTTCAACCAATCAAAATTTAAATAATTAAAATATAAATTAATATAAAAATTCAACATAAAAGTTCAACTTTGTAAAATTAAAAATTGAAAAATAAGTTTATTGTACCAATAAACTAATAGTTGTAAAATGATTACACTATGTCATGGACATAATAATAATAATATTGATTATTAGTATTAAACTAACCTAGGTGGCAATGTCTTTGGAATATTTTTTTGAATGTTGTTGTTGCTGTCAACATTTGTCCTTTCCATGCCACGGTTTGCATGTGTATTTAAGTGTCCTTTGCCACTTGGATCGTGGTTGATGTCAGAATGATGTTCCATGTCTGTGGAGAGTGTGTGACAACTAGGCATGAAGGACTCTCTTGCTAGCCTGGTTGGAGTATCATCTATCACTCTGGCTTTGGTCGTGGTTCGTACATTTGCCATGAGGTCAACGACTTGGTTGCCCTCTCTTCTAACTTGGTTGCCCATTATTCTCATTTCCTCTTCCAGACTCCAATTTGGTTAAGGGCTTATAATTATTACTATTATTAAAAAGTTTAATAATAATAATAATATTAAGGGTTTGGATTGCGAGAACAAGGTATTAAAGCGAAGGTAATATTTTTTGAGATGAGTGAAATCAGGGTTTTGAAAATATAACAATACAAATTATTTTGTAATAACAATAATTGATAATATTATTATATTTTTGTTTACAAGTGAAGATGGAGGGGGCATAAGGAATGGAATGGCGTATGGGGAGGCGAGTAGAGGAAGCGTATGGTGGGGGGTGGGGGGAGTGGAAGCAAAGAGGTAAGGCTGGCGGTGATGAGTGGGAGGGTGTGGAGTGCGATGGAAGTGGTGTGGGGATAGAAGGAGCGAATGATGAGGTTGATTGTTGACTGTCACAATTGGAGAACCCCCCCGTTAATAAAAAAATACTAAAAAAAGCTTTCGGCGATGTGACCTTTCTTAATCCAATGGACGGTTGAGATCTTTTGTGTATAGGCTATCCTAGGTAGAGGAAGAGAGGGCCGAGAGTGGAATGCAGGTGGGAGGGCATTGGTGAGGAGGGAGAATGAGCATGGAGCATGGGGTAATGTGTGCAATTTGCAGCAGTGGAGTAAGGCATAGCACCAAAGCAAATGAGTGGGTGGAGGGTGCGTTTGTGACAAAAGATAGGCGTGGAAGGTGGTGCAACGTGTAGCATGTAGAGGAGAGGTGAGTGTTGAGTAATGGTATAGATGGAGTGTTGATTGCATGGGGATGGTTGGGAGTGCAGGTGTTGTGAGCTCGTGGAAGGTATGTTGTGTAGGGAGGGATATGAAGGGTGCCGAGGGATGGTCTAGACAAAGGGCAGTGTGAGAAGATGGAAGGAGGGCGTGTAGAGGCATAGGTAGTGGTAGAGTGAGGAATAGTGCGTGGAAAAAAATCCACAAGAGCGTTTTTTATTTTCCATTGGCTAAGCAATAAACAACTATTACAATTTCTTTCAGTTGAATCTAGAAGAACAAATCAAGCTCCTTAATAATAACATCTTTCAAATAAATAGTTAGTGTGCATCTGAATATTTGATTTTCTGAAGATGTTTGAACACAAAACAATGGTCGAATTTTCATATAGATAAGGAAACAACTACATTGGGCTCGCTAGCTGATGCTATGAATTTTTGTTTTTCTTATTTGGAAATTATCTTTGTTTTAAGTTTTTTTTTTATATTTTGTTATGTTATTTACATTTTTTTTTATTTCGATGTCTTGTTTTCTTATTCACATGAGTGGGAAATTACTAGTGCTAAGTATCAAACGATGTTCTCGATCATGACAAAAAAAAATTGTTGTAATGCTCGAAAATTATAATTTTCCAAAGCTATGTAAACACAGTATGATATATGTTTAATATTGCAAATTTTTTAGCTGGGCAGGCATAAACGGGTCAAGCAACTTGATTATAACCTCTTTCAATTCAAGTAGAGTGTTTGAACACATTGACCCTCTTAATTGTCTCAAAGGTTGTTTGAAGTATGATTGATATCTGAGCTTTTATGTTTGGTTGGTCGATCAGGTAATGAAATTTGGATGGAGGATAATCCTTGGCTCAATAGTGGGATTTTTTGGAGCAGTTGTTGGTAGTGTTGGAGGTGCTGGTGGTGGTGGGATCTTTTTTCCTATGCTCAATCTGATCTTTGGATTTGATGCCAAGTCCTCAACAACCATATCCAAGTGTAAGAAGACAAATTTTTGAATTTATTTTAACCTAGAAAATGAGGGAAAGTGATTCCCTAAGGATTTTAATTTGCATGTAAGATTTAAATGTTTCCTCACGACTATAATATTTTGTGTAATTTTTAAAATTGATATTTTTCAAAAACATTATTGGTTGCAGGAGCGTGACATCGTCCTCGGTTATCCCTTCCCAAGAGGGGGCATCCAAGGTGGAAATTACTGTGAAAACGTTCCTTCGGTGGACTTCATTACCACTTATTGAGATTAATTGGAATGTCCCATTCATATTATATGATTTTAGAGGTAGGTTGTTAGCATCCTTAGGCTAGGTGTATTTTTATTTTATAGGATGAAGAGTACCTGTTCCGAATCCGAGATGGATAGTTGCACCTGTGGCTTGCAGAACACTTCAATTTATTGTTGCACCCTCCAACACCAATGCTCTATAAAGACATTGTTCTCTGAACCCCAACCCAGGCCTTCCTCTTATGTGCTCCAATGTTGTTACTGTTGGAGAATGTAAAGGATCTAAATTTAGATTTAAACCAGAATGGATTGGACTTGTTTATGGAGTATTAGCAATCTCATCAAGCAATCAATCAATCGATCGATCACTAGCCGGTGCCACTTGGTTGACTGGGATTCTTTGTAGTGGTTTTTATGCTTGGAATTAGCTTATGTTTCCATGAGTGATTGATGGACTGAATTGTGTCTGTAATTATTAGGATTTCAATAGGCGATTTGTGAATTTACGAAGTGGATATTTTGTCAATAGAGATTGTGATCAGTGGGGCAAATTGTTGTTCTCAGCGGTGGAGAAATTGATTGGTTGCAACAGTAAGTAATTCACAAAAAAAATTGATTGATGAATGGCCATAAATGGTTTTTTATATTGATCTATGAGGGAGTGTGGTTTATCAACAAAAACTAGTTATAATGGCCGTTGAAATGAGTTTTAGGGTGGTTTTATCATTAGTTGGTGTTATCATAAATTTTGATTAGGCCAAGTGGTCACCTGAAAGATACGGTCACCTGTGGTAAATGCTAGATATAATAGCTAGATGTCCACTCATTTTTTATATATGTAATTACACCTCAAATATTGCTCCTCACGGTAGAAATACTTGGTAGTTTCATATTATCTTTACGGCATACCCACCAACAGTGGCATAGGAAGTGGCATAGGTAGTGGCAGTAGCGGTCTTCCTTGTTTCTTCCTTATGATTTCCAAGTTCTGTTGTTATTTTAGTGTTTAGAAGATCCGTCTTGAAATGGATCAAATGTGCCATCATTTTAGATTTGGGGGGTCATAATCAACATCTTGAATTTTGGCTTCTTTTTTTTATTGATCTGCATATTTCAAGAGCATAGTAATGACCTAAACATTGCTCATCCATCTCTTGATGCACTTACGTTGAGGGTTGAGCTGCGTTTCTGGTTTTCTATAAAAATATTTCAGGAGCACAATAATGACCTGAACATTTCCCATCCATCTCTTGATGTGCACTTGAGCCGAGGACTGAGTTGCGTTTCTGGTTTTGTTTAAAAAATATATTGTATGACAGTCGATGTCCAATTTACGAATGTATTTTGTTTGGCATTTACGCTAGTTGCATGTTTGTGAGTATTTGTTGGTTATTAAAAAATATTGATGTTTCCTTTCAAAACAATGATTTTGCCTAGATAATTACAGTAAGTGTATTCTAGTATAATACCTTGGTCACCTTTCTTCTTTGAATAGAGTAGTTGTATATTGTTATGGCTATCATATGATTTAATGCTCAACCAATTGATTGCTCTTTTTGAAATTGGATTTGTCTTCTTGTTCATAGATTAGTGGTATTCATTTTTTGGCTTTTGCATTAAAATTTATAATGATAGTTTATGATACCGAAAGGCATCATACTTCTCAAAATTATGAGGTTCACCAAAAAGTATTCATTCTACATACCGATCCCAAATCCATTTTAGGAATAAATTTATTCAGGGTATGTTTCTCGTTGATTGTTGTCTATACCCAAAGTTGCAAATAGACCCGGTGTCAATGTCGGGGACATTGCCACCACGTGGCTCTTGTTTTTATTAGAAAATGTGATCAACCACTTAAAAATAAATGTTGAAACATGTGATCAACCACTTGAAAGCTGAGGTCAATGCTTTGTACTAAACTGATGATGCTTACTAAATTAGTATACCACAATAGATCACTCAACACCAAACATATCACACCACAAGTTCTTGGCCTAGAATTATTGCATGGAAATATTTCCAACCTCGCAGTCTCCTTAATGTCTCATGCTTGAACCCCTTCAAATGCCATGTCTCATGCCTCCTTTGATGTTCTAAAAAATATTTTTTCATAAATACAATTTGTTTTTACGGGGTTCCTTTGCACCAAAAGGAGTAATTGCTAGTGTTATACATGTTGTTGCAGACTAGTGAGCCGACTCTCCTTACTGGAACCGCACCAATGCACATATTGTTGAATAATCCTTCGGGGTTTCATTGTAATTAACATTGCAATTATTAGTTAGTAAATTTTGGTTAATAATCTTGTTATCTAACTGTAGATGATAGTTTTGAATTCCTTTATATGTAATACTCTTCTTTGATATTCTAATATATTTTTTTGCTAAGATTCTCCACGGCCTGTGTCAGTGGTATCAGAGCGAGGCAGCCAAGCATTGGTGAGAGAGGAGCCCGTGAAGGAGATATCACCAAGAAAGGAGGGAAGGATCCCGTGAAGGAGCTATCACCAAGAAAGGAGAGTTGTTAAGTAAATATTGTGGGAGAAAGACTACACGTAAAGGGGATACTACACATAAATTGTTTCGGTAATTGTTAGAATTTTTTTTTACTTTTTTTTTTGAAAAAGAGGAGAGCCAAATATTTATATTTTTGTGCAAGATTTGGTTTCTCTTAAATTAATTATCAAATCTTTGGGGAGATATTTTTAGAAAATAAAATATTTTAAGCCACCATTTATATTTGCGTGCAAGGTTTTTAAATTGAATTATTAAACCTTTGGGGAGATCTTTTTAGAAGCTAAAAATATTTTAAAGAAAATCCACAGAGAGGAAGAGAACATATCAAACAGTAATTTGTGCACAATAAATTTCAATTGTTGGAGTAATTTTGTCTGGTAAAGAAAATTATCATGAATGGTTTCGTAAAGTTAAAAATACTCTTATTTTTAATGATATGTGGGATGGAATTTGTGAAAGTGAGAATTATGAAGACAACAAAGATTGAGAGGGTACGACGGATGAAGTGGACAAATGTGCACTAGTAGTACCTACTTCTGCAAAAGAACTTGCCGCCTGGAATAGCAAGGACAAGAAAGCTTATGCTTTGTTCATTGCCTCTGTAAATGAAGAAGTAAGTAGACATTTAGTTTCTAGCAAGACTGCTCGGTAAGCATTAAAGAAACTAAAAGATTTGTATGATTCACATTTTGAGCTTGTAATCATACAGTTGTTGATGAAGCTATTTAATTTAGAGTTGAAAGTTAATGATCCTATGAAACTTGCTTATGAAATTAGATCCATTTTTCATGATATTGAATCGAATGGAGTAAAAATTGACATTCAATTGACTGCCTTTATTAAGGCTTTGTACCCCTCCTATACTCACTATCTAGAATTTCTTCAAGCTAGTGGCCACATGAAAGCCATGACCTTTGAAAAACTTGTTGAGAAAATTGCAGAGATAGAGAAAGCATTTGGGAAGAAGAAGTCTAATCCCAATGAATACAATTTGTGCCTCGCACAGAAAGGACAGAAGTCAAAAGAAGAATGCGCTAAAGATGATATCAGAAGCAGAGGACGAGGTATAGAACAGTTCAGAGGAAGGGGCAGCAGATATAATTAAGGAGAGAGACAGTGTTATAGATGTGGAAAAGTTGGTGATATGACCAGTAATTGCAAAATTTGTTGGGAGAAAATAATTAACAAGAAAGAGCAAACACAAGACAAGGGTAACCTTCTTCAATCTGCACATTATGTTGTATCACATTGTAATATTGGTATTGAAGAAGTTTCTAGTACTTCATTTTCTTCTTGGAATGATACTTGGTTGTTAGATACTGGAGCCACATGCCATATGACATTTAGAAAAGAATTATTTGATACATTTAGTGATAAAGTTGATGGAGTAGTTTATTTTGCAAACAAATCACAGTTAAAACCTTCAGGAATTAGATTTGTTAGCCTTAAATTACCAGGATTTGTTGATTACATTCTTACTAATGTTCTTTATCTTCCACAATTGAAAAGAAATTTGTTGTCTCTTGTGCATATTAGACAACAAGGTCATTCAATACGTGTGTTTGATAGCATTATTGAAATTAGAAGAGCTTAAGATCGTGTGATTGTAATGACTGGAGTGGAAGATGGAAAGATTTTAAAGTTGAAAGGTACCTCATTCAATTCACACAATTCTACAAATTTGGCTCAGCATAGTGGTAATTTGTCTTCCAGCTTGTTGTGGCATGGTATATTTAGTCATATTAATTATGATAGTCTCAGACTTATGAAACAGAAAGGAGTTCAAGTGATTCCTAGTATTCGAAGACAACTTTCCCAATGTGATGCTTGTATTTTAGGCAAGCACAACAAACAACCATTTCATGACTCTATGTCTCAAGATTCTAGAAAGTTAGGCCTTATTCACTCATATTTGTGTGGGCCCATGCTTGTTCCATCAGCAAATGGTAATAAATATTTAATGACTTTTCTTGATGACTATACAAGGATGTGTTGGGTTTATTTATTAAAGGAAAAATCTAAAGCTTTTGATAATTCATAAATTTTCATTTGTGGATTAAAAATGAAACTCAGCTTAATATTGGAACCATTAGAACTGATAATGATGGTGAGTACACATCACAGGAGTTTGAAAAATATTTGCAAGACAATGGCATTAAACATCAAACCATTGTTCCTTATAATCCACAACAAAATGGTGTGGCAGAACATATGAACAAGACATTGTTGAATATGGTAAGATCCATGATGTTTTTTTAAAATATTAAGTTAATGTTTTGGGGAGAAGCAGTTCTTTGTGTTGTCTACATTAAGAATAGAAGTCCTTCAACTACACTACAAAATAGAACTCCTTATGAAATGTGGCATGGCCATCTTCCAGCTGTCAAGCATTTTAGAATTTTTGGTTCCACATGTTATGCTTTGATTCCTGAGCAGCAAAGAAATAAATTAGAAGCAAGAAGTCGAAAGTGCATTTTTGGGGGATATTTAATACTTCCAAAGCTTATAGAATGTATGATAAAGATAACAGAAAGTTTATTGTTTCTAGAGATGTTGTATTTCTTGAATTTGACAAAGATGCACTCACTATTGTTAAACAACTTGCTCAGCTTGATATATTTCACTCTAAAAAATTCTATCATGAAAGGGATAATGAACTTCCAAATCTTGAAGGGGGTATTCCTATTCTAAGTCGATCTTTGGAATTTCCTTCGATAACAACAAGTTCTTCTAATGCACAAGTTCCTGCAAAAACAGAGGGTCATAAAATTGATGATATTGTTGATGGAATGAATAAGTTAAGTCTCAGGGATAATGTAGAACCTACTCTTGAAGAAGAAACAAAGCAAACATCGCAACAACCAGTTTGTAGATCGACACGAACCAAGACATTTCCAAGAAGGTATGATGATTTTCTCACATCAAATTGTGAATTAAACTTTTATGTTGTTGATGACCCTACTTCCTTTCAACAAGCAAAAACTGGTGATGCATGGAGAAGTGCAATGCAAAGAGAGTATGATGCTCTCATAAAAAATGGAACTTGGAGGTTGGTGGACCCTCCAATTGGAATCAAACCTATTGGCTGCAAGTGGATATATAAGAAAAGGTATAAATCTGATGACACACTTGACAAACATAAAGCAATACTTGTGGGAAAAGGATATGCTCAAAAAGAAGGTGTTGACTACACAAAAACTTTTGCTCCTGTAACAAAGTGGGGCACTATTCGAACTTTATTTTCTCTGGAGGCACAAAAAGGATGGAAATACATCATATGGATGTTAATACTGCCTTCTTGAATGGAGACTTGAAAGAGTAGAAGGTATGTAAATTGGTAAAATCCTTATATGGTTTGAAGCAAGCACCCCAAGCATGGTATGAAAAGTTAATTAAACATCGTCTCAAGTTGAATTATAAGCATTTTAATCTAGATGATGCAACTTTATTTGTCAAGAAAGTTGGAAGATCAGTTGTCTATGTAAATGATTTGCTTATCACAGGAAATAATTACAGATTCATACATTGCATCTCATTCCATGGCCTTTCTCGAGCTTGCTCAACAATAATTACAGATGCGTACATTATATCTCATTCCATGGCCTTTCTCGACCTTCAAAGTAGATTAGGATTTTTGTAATCGGTTTGAGGCAAATTGGTTCAAAAGTTGAGATGTCAGATGGTTTTTTGTCTGATTTCGATTTTGAAATCTAAACCTCCTGCTCCAATCGATGCTCAAAGGAGTTTGCAAAAAAAACAACACAACTTTATAATTCTTATTTATTTAAAAAACAACAACACAATTATATAATTTTTATTTATTTCAATTGATGCTAGAACCTCTTTGCAAAGAAAAAACAATACAATTTTATCATTCTTATTTATTTCATATGGTTGTATCCCATGTGACCCAAACTCAAAGTTTAAAGCGGTTGAATAATTAAAGTTGACTTAGTTAGGAGGAGTCACTAGTATAAATAATGGCTAAGACTCTATGAGACATCTCAAAGATGATTTCAATTAGGTTTTGGAAAATAGAGGTTTCAAAGATGGTCTTGTTAATTATTGTAATCTGTAATGGAATTTTTCTTTCTAATTATTTGTTCCATTGTGCATTTTATTTACATATTATTGTGTATTATTTTTAATGGGTTTTTGTTAAGCTTTTGTTGCAAATTTGTAGGTTTAATTTTTCCTTTATTTAACATTCAAGTCTCTCATGTGGATCTCAAATCTCGATATCCATATCCATGTTGAAACTTCTAAAGAGTTGTTTTTGTTCAATAAAGAAGCCTTGCCTTTTTAGTGATCTTATCTTGAAGGACCTTACTTCATAATGTTTATACTTCTTCCAAATATACATACTTATTGTGATAGGAGAACCATTTCTTCTTTATGTCCTAGTGGTAAGGAGTTGTGCTAGGAGGCCCTAAGTTATTTACATTTCTTAGGTGGGCCCTTTGAAGTGGTAGAGGATTGAGAATAGAAAATTGACTTCCTTTAACTAACAAGATTGGTTTAAGACATCATTGCATGTGGATCTCAAATCTCGATATCCATATCCATGTTGAAACTTCTAAAGAGTTGTTTTTGTTCAATAAAGAAGCCTTGCCTTTTTAGTGATCTTATCTTGAAGGACCTTACTTCATAATGTTTATACTTCTTCCAAATATACATACTTATTGTGATAGGAGAACCATTTCTTCTTTATGTCCTAGTGGTAAGGAGTTGTGCTAGGAGGCCCTAAGTTATTTACATTTCTTAGGTGGGCCCTTTGAAGTGGTAGAGGAATGAGAATAGAAAATTGACTTCCTTTAACTAACAAGATTGGTTTAAGACATCATTGCAACGTCCCCAGTCACCTCAGTGCCCTTTAGAGGCGATGGGGGATAACCTTAGAATACAACCTACTAATTTTATTTTCAAACTATGCACATTCACACAGCCGCAACAACTTCAGTCCGCAATTCGCAATCCGCAAGTTGGAAGTCAAAAGTCGGCACCCCAATGCACCACTTCAATAATTACACCTTCGACTTCCACAATCCGCCATGCGGGAGTCGGAAAGTTGGAACACAAATTCACAACTTCGAAGATTTATGCCTCCGACTTCCGCAATCCGCAATCCATGATGTGAAAGTCGAAAGTCGAAACCCCAAAATCTCTACTTCGCCGAATCACATCTCCGACTTCCACGATCCGCAATCTGCGATGCGGGAGTCGGAAGTCAGGAATCCAATTCACAGCTCCGAGAAAAATTACTCCTCTGACTTCTGCATTCCGCAATCCGGCTTGCTGGAGTCGAAAGTCGAAACTCCAAATTCCCAACTCCGGGAAAATTACTCCTCTTACTTCCGCACTCCGCAATCCGGCTTGCGGGGGTCGGAAGTCGGAACTCCAAATTCCCAACTCCGGGAAAATTACTCCTCTGACTTCCGCACTCCGCAATCTAGCTTGCGGGAGTCGGAAGTCGCGATTCGAACGCACCATGCCGATAAATCACATTTCCAATTTTCGACGTCCGCAATCCGCCTTGCGGGTTCGGAAAGTCAGAAGTCGACCATATACCCTTGTTACTGCCAACTTTTGAGGCTGATATATTTCTCATCCTAAGTCCATTTTTTGAAAACTTGGTATCGTTGGAAAGCTTTCGGCAAGCGCCATGCAACTATATGATCTCTGCCACACCTGAGAAATCAGAATTTTCCTTCTTCCAACCAAGTTGTTGCCCCAATCCTCATCCATACCTCTTTACCACTTCGTAAAGAGTTCTGATATCAACTATGTCATGGCCCCTCCATTCATCTGACTCACAGAGGGAACATGAACACAGCAGGGGGGTGTCTATTTCTCCCCAAATCCCTGATTGAACATTCTGATCATTTTGGGCCTTTACAACACTTAGCCCTATTCATCAATGAACAGATTCATATAAATGAAATCACATGGGTGCATATGCATACTCAAATAAGCACAGTGGAATGAAACATTGCCCACACACATATCTATCATAGCTTCAGCATATCAATAACAGTCATCAATAATTAAACCATTGCAGAAGTAACACACATAGAATACTTATCTTCAAGGTGAAATCACCAAGCAACTAGATATGGACTACAACGTTCCAACCCAACCATAAGTGTCTTCCTTTCCTGTATTCTTTCAGCACTCAGAGACCACCCTCGAGATGGGGCTATGTATCCACTAAGGAGGAACTAACAAGTTCACTCACAACCTTGGGTACAGTCATTCAGGGTCATCCAGCACACTGCTAGGTCTGTCAAACTAGTGGGGAGACAGGGAAGAAGTTTCCTAAGCCCATGAGATCAACCACAAAGCTACATGTATAACCAATTGGCTTTAGACAGTCTAGGCACCCCCATCACCTCCACTCTCATCCTAAGTAAGGTCCCCTTCTCTGCAATGCAGTCCCTCGGGCTCCCCTTCCCTCAGCATTGACCTGGGAAGGTATGGTTGGTCCTGACTGCTAAAACATGGATAAATGAGCCCTCACTGGCTCCACCATGAAGTCTAAACCCCCTGGTCTCTCCCCCACTACGGTCCGCTCTTGGATCTTCCTCAACGTTGCGATTGAATGGCTTGCCCCGCAACTGGACTTTCGAGCTTCTGAATCAGGGTTCTCCTATGAATTTATGGGCGTCTCTGTAATGTCCCTTGTTAGGAATTTTATTAAATTGCAATTTTCCACTTTTTTCCTTGGTTCGACCTTTGACTAGTTTCGATCTCTAGGTCCCAAATTTGCCCCAAATGATCCCAAATATTCTGAGAATGTATATGAATGATATTAGAACATAAATATGTGTTTCAGGGATGCCTTTGTACCTTTAAAACACTTCTGCAAATACTCTTTCAATTCTGGTCAATGTAGGTAACTTTACTAGTGATTTCCCTTTGACTAGTATTGGTCTCTAGGTCTCAAATTGACTCCAAATGCCTTCAAATCTTCAAGGAAGGTGTATGAATGATATTAGGGATTGAATATGATGTTCAAGGATAACATATGGCCACCAAAAGACTTCTGCAAACTCTCTTAAGATTCTGGACCAAGTATGCAATTTTACTAGTAATTTGGGGTTCAAATCCCCCTGAGGTAAGTATTGAAAATGGCTTCCCAAATGCCTCCAAACCCACTCAAATTTATGAACAGAGGTATGTAATGTGTTAAGTATGTTATTAAGGTCTCATATGCACCATTAATGGTTTATTACAACTGTTCTCACCCTCTCCCATTCAACTGTAAAAATCACCAATTCGACCCTTGGGGAAATGGCACTATTTCTTCTCCCAATGCAATTAAACTGAGTAAAAATACTTCAAATGCTCAAGTACAGTACATGAAACTTGTAAAATAAATCCATTGCAGTCCATTAATCACAAATGCATCATATAATCATCCATTCATTCGAAATCATCATCAATACATTGGTTCACAACAAGGTAGTGGGGAAATGGCATTGTTCTTCCATTAAAAATGAGATTTATACATTTCTACTTGGAATTTCGACCTGAAACTTTCTGGAGATTAAGAAAAGAGTATTTAATTCATATTACAAAATAAATGGGGCATTAGAAGCTCCCCCAAAGAGTACAATAGCTCACCAAAAACGCCCTCCCTCAAGGATCAAGAATATGCCATCAAAACTGGAAATGGTTGAAGGAGCGAGTTGCAATAGAAGAAACCATGAGCTGCCCTGTAGTTACACCTGCAAATAAAGACTCCATTAAAGCTCCAAATGAAAGGTCTAAATGGCCTTTCCAATTTCCAACTTGGATGGGAATCTTTCACCCTCGAAATTGGCTAAGGCAAGAAACTAGTCATCCACTAGCTCTCCCTCTTCACAAATGCAATTGCAAATTCTACAAATGATCAAAATCCATTCTCATACTTCATTTCTACATTTTATAACCAACATTAGCCTTCTAAGGGTCGAAATCCTCTCAATAGATTCAATAGATTTCCATTTAGGAAATATTCCACATTTGCCACTTGTCTCCTAGTTCCAACCTTCCATCTTCTCCCAAATTCGATTTTGATTCTCTTTGGATTCTCCAACTCCCAAATTCGCCTTCTTTGAGCCTATTTTTGGGGCTGACATGTCATAGTGGTCATATGTCAGAGGTCAGGTCTGCAATTTGTCATAGTTGTCATAGATGCTCCATCATTGGTGTCATAGGGGCTAGGGAATCTAGCCCAAGTGTCCACAAACTTCCACTTTGACTCTTTATCTTCCATGGAGGTTACAAATCCTTCCCAATTCGACCTAATATGTTCAATGACATGTGTTATGACTTACCAACTCACCCAAGAGTGTTCACATTCCCATTAATTCGAATTTGCAAAAGAGAGATACCATGTATTATGAAAAATCAAGCTAGTGTGGGTCCCACATCCTCCATATGTCTCCAAAACCATTTGTCACCTAGGATTTCTCTTGAATTTATTTATTCACTCTATTTATTAAATACCTGAACCCTTCTAATGTCTAAACATCATTTATTATCCTCCTTATTCCAAATCCCAAAGCTTCCACCCCAAACCTAGGAAACTAGTAATTTTCCTCCTTGGCAATTATTTGACCCTTAACATCAATTTTACAAACTCTAATGAATATGGCTAATGTGATTAGGCCATTGTGACCCAATTCCAAATTTGGGACATGACAGTCTCACACTCTCAAATTCACCCCGGGGTTTGGGTCGATGGATCCCCTGATCAGATTTCACTTCTCACACGAATGTTTGAGCGATCTTGGCACACCAAAACGTGGCTTCTCTCCAAGTCCTGATTTTTGGTTCCTTCCTCACTATTGGGTTTGCGTCTTCCATCCAAATTGATGCCTGAATCCTCAACCATGGAATGGGGATGAGGGAAAACGAATTCCCATGAGATGGAGTTGCCTATGGGTCAAGCAAACTAAGCCCATACCCTGCCTTACGAATTTTCAAAGATGCCCATACTCCATCAACCTCATGGACTGATTTCCTCAACCACTTCCTTACAATAGAAATAAATGACAACTAGGACAGTCAAATTTGGGTTCCCAAGGTGACATTTGGCAGCCTAGGGTTCAATCCCACAACCCCCCCACCTCTCCATAGTGGATACACATAGCCCCCTCATTTACTTGCATCCATAGCCATCCTCTTGGTATTTTTATTTGCATTATAATCATTTACATGTTTTTACAATTTCCATGGATTAATAGCACATGGATAACACAATATCAAATACTTACCTCTTAAATCTTAGCATTCACTAGTGGGGCCTTGGCCTTGAGCTCCACGCTAGGAATCATACACCACATATATACAATGTTTACATTACAAGCCAATACATCCAAAGGGTCGAAATGGGGGTATTAAATTTCCCTCCTCCTTAGAATAACATCGTCCTCGGTGTTCCAATTCCAATACTTAGAAATACATACACATTGTTTAAACATCAAAATTCACAAAATGTGGCAGTACTATCCTGCATTTCATCCTTCACTTTGAGCTCTCGGGACCAAGTCCCTTGGCTTCTACAAGCTGCTCATGTTGGCTTTGACCTTCTAGCTCCACATGTGGGCATTGCTCCACAACAGTCCTTTCCATTTCTTTACCTTCCAACTGATCCACAAGTCTGGAAACTTTATGGCTACTATCTTTCTTGCTATCCTTTCCACTGTTGATAACTTCCAAAATACCTTTTACCTCATTTTGCAGACAAATAGAGTCCTGCAAAACCTTATGCTTCATCTCATTATGTTGTTTTTGTAGCTTGAGCATTTCCTCAATATTTTCTTGGGTCTTGGAAATTGTTTGAAGAAGATTTGCAGCCAAACCAAATAGCTTTTGGTCTGCTTCCCTGTTCAATGTGGACAACTGCCCATACTTTGCTTAGTAACAACACTTGTCTAGTAACAGCTGCAACCAATTGATTTAATTTTCACCTGTGAAATTCATCATTGCAAATCTTGTTAGGCCAAGCATAACATAGGCATTAAGATCAGTCAATTACTTATCCAATTGACATGGAAGTTCATGCTTTATCCCTAATACTTCCACACATTTCATGCTTGTCCAACATACAATGAACTCATTCAGGTTCATCCTTTCACATGAAATTAACTAATTCAACATTCACACTTTATTCCAAGCAAAATAAACACGGTCAACTTTCAGCCATAACATGCATTCGACAATTTTTTGTTTGTAAAATGCATCAATCAAAAGGAAAGAGAAGAGTAAGAGTTTCCCCCTCTTAATCGTGTTTCAATCCGGAGCCCCACCACAACTGTGGTTCCATGCTCCTTGGCCTCTTTCACTTCAAATGTGAATGCTTGAATCACCTTTTCCTTGTTTTGGTGATGACACTTGGTGTCTAAGGTCTGTCCAAGGCTTCTCAACTAGGGAACCCCTCCCCATGGTTTCCTACAGAACCTTTGGCTGCTAGGACCCACACAAGTCCACTAGCACCACTTTCCATTGCTACTCATACCGAGCTTCCTAGGACAATCACATGTCCACATGCACCCTTAGAATGCCCTCAAGGTCCTTGCATCTAGCAATACCTACACTCAAACATTGACTCAATTCACATGTCAAGTTCATTTTCGTAGGATTTATCTCTTACAAGAGTTTAAAAACCATAGAAGAATCATATGCACATGTGTATTCACATTAAATAAGCAAGAAGATGCAAGATAAACCAAATACTTATATGCATGGGCATCTTCCTTTAGCTCCATAGGTATCCCGCATTGACTTCAGACTAATATGGAACCCACAAGACCTGCCCCACCCAACACAAGGATGATACCTCTTCTCTACTACACAGTCCCTCGAGCATACCCACCCCTTCCAGTGCTCTTCAAGGTGTGCATCGAAAGGTAACCAAGTTTCTGCAAGTCTTCGATCACTTGTGCATATGTATAAAACAAATGTTACGCTAGCACACCGACTGCACACATTATTCAAATAACCAATGCTAATCCAGTACGCCGACTGGGTTTATCAGGCATTCCATTAACCAGTATGTTAAGCTAGTTCTCCGACTAGGTTTATCAAGCATACAAAAACCAATATGCTAAGCCAGTTCTCCGACTTGGTTTATCAATCATATAACAACCATCCACGCACATAGGGATGGTACCCCCTTCTTTGCTTTGCTTCTTAGTATGCAGCACCAAATGACATGATAAATTGTAACATATTTCATAAAAAATCACTCTCTAATATTGAAACACCAGGAATGCGTCTATTCCCTTAGGGTGTAGTCAATGTTGACAACCATAACACAACACAACACTCACAAGGTGTGCACCCCTTTCTGATGTGATCCATGTAGGCCCTAATCACACTCAAGCAGTCTAAAATAAAAACATGCTATGTGTATTAATTCTAATAATTAGACATGCATATTCTTGGCAAGGGTTTCAAAATACTTATCGGTTTGTAGATGTATTTTCTCTTCCTTCAGCGAGGAATGGGGCTCCCTTCTCTGAGTTAACAGTCCCTCGGTATTGTTATCCCAATCCCTTTCTCGTTTCACAAACAACATATTCCCTATTGGCATAGCTTCCCCATATCACCCGCGTTGTTTATCAACAAGCAGTTCATATGAGACATTATCAAAATTTACAATGGCGTTTCACCTGAAACCCATTTCCAAAGCATGTGATCCTTCCCATGGATTTTGTATTTTGCAGGCCATAGCACATGGTCTTCCTACAATGTGTCTTCCTGGCACATTTCTCAAATAGCCAAACAGTGAGCAGCATTAGCAATCAAATTCAAATTTGATTTCCATAACCAATCCATTGCATTAATAATCAAATTCAAATATGAATTTACAATTCTGTCTCCTACATAAATTTGATTTTTGCAACCATGAGATCATTCTCATAAACTTAAATCGGAAAATTTACAAATCTATTTCATACAAAAAAAATCAGATTTCACAACAATGAGATCATCCTCACAATATTTGGCTCTTGCGCACGGCAATTCCATCATTTATTATGGACTTACATACATTGCCATTTCCAAGACAATTCTACCTGCAATCTGAATTCTTCAATCAGCCAAACCAGTTGTGAATACCCACGCATATGATATTTCCATTGCAACATTTACAACAGCCATGGAAGTGACCTCAAAGTTATAACATACTATAATTCAAACACTATCAGCTATTAATATTTCAAATGTAATGAAACATGATCATTTTATATGCATAATTATCACAATAAAATGCAATATACTATCACATTATCTATGCCATCAAATAAAACTTTAAATAATCATGATTTCACAATCATATCCTTTCATACAACTATGTCCTCTCAACAGAGCATTCCGGTAGCCCATCAAACACAACTACCTTCTTCATGCAATTCTTTTCCCATAGCATCTCATGAAAGGATCTCAGAATTGACAATAATTCATCATTTCATCTATTATCTAATTTCAATGAAACATATATATCACAACCATGCATTTCAACATGTGCACCCACACATATGCACGCACATTCACAACATTTACATAATCTTTTAATGTATATTTACTTAATGTACCCAATGCACTACAACATTGATCTAAACATTCTTTTGCCTACACATGTTTCTTACAATGGTAAGTTGGACATCCTAGTCAATGCTTCAACACCATACCCAACCATCTCCCCAATCACTTGGTTATCTATTTGGTGTCTTCCTTCTCTACTCGAACAACACATCATGATTTTTTTCACTCCTTCGTTGTTGGCAAAGAGATTTCATCCCAAATTAACACCAATAGGGGGTTCATGGGATAGTTTTGTAGCACTATCGCATCACAATTCCAACCACACTATGGCTCTAACCATGACTGTATCACATGGCATGTACTACCACAATAGGACCATAAGTCCTCACTTGCTTTGGTTATCAACTCATAACCGACATACACACATGGCATGATACATTTTCATATGAATGCAGTCTAAATTTTAAACAGTCACATGGTATGAGGCTCCTTGCCCTTACTACCCCATACCTCACCATACCATGGAGGTATGGCATTCACATAAATGCATTCAACCTTACATGCATACCATTTTATGATGATTAGAAATATGGTTGAAGGGAATCTTACCCATCATCTTCAACACTTATACAATTAGCATAAATAAAACATTACCTGCATAGATTCCAGTAACATGTTATATGATGTTACCTGATCAATTTGGCCTCTTACCAAGGAATACACAGTCCTTCCACCCACCTCTTGATCATAGATTTGTGCTCCAACCTTTCTTCACAAGGCTTTTAGTCATATGCAATATCATCATCAACATTTTCATCCATGCTTCTATTATCTTGGTCCTACAACCATTACTACGACAATAATTATTATCAACCACAATAATTATCATAACTAGCTCATTGCATATGTAAAACATCACAACTTTTATCAATATGCAATACCATATGCAAGCACACATAAGTTTACATGCAATATGCATTATCTCTTGCATTTTTAGCATTCCTATGCCATAATTTTATGTATGTAAAGCTCATAAAATATAAATACAAGAGCGAGATAGAGTTTAAGGAATTCTCCCTTTCCAATCCCTTGACATAGCATGGAATTCCCCTTCCACATCATAGTTGATCCCATTTCATGACCTGTTCTTTCCATTCTCATGGAAATATTTGCCACAATTTTGAGCCACACAATTGATTCACACATGGGAATGTTTCATTCCCCTATTAGCAGCCTTTGCATGGCCACCATGTCACTATCATGAGCCATGTGCCAATTCCACATACTGGGATGTCTTATTCCTATGAGTGACAACCTTTGGGAGAATGGCATTTCCTTACCCATTCTCCTTACTTACTCATATCTTTCAACTTCTCTGATCATGCATGCACTTGGCCACAAGGATGATTCACTCATCATCTTTACAAGTTACATGTCCCTTACCTGATAACTATTCCATTACTTGTTCAGAATTATTTCATGGAATATAATATCCAATTTTGATAATCAAGAGCTCCCATGGCTCTTGTTTGCAATTCATTTTTCCTACATTACTGACAATAGCACCTTCAATGCATTCTTATCCAAGGCACCAATCATCCATTATTGGTCCCTTTCATATTCCAATGGATAGACATGGATATCACTCCTCCATAAGGCATATTACAACCAATTACTCGTACTGAGGCTTCCACAACCTAGGCTAGGAAATTCATATTGCACATCCCGAGCATAGAGAATGCATTGCATGCATTCTAGATAAGGAACCATCACTTTTCTTAGTTCCCTGTTCCATCTCGTGCAATTTTAGAAATTTCCCATATTGACACAACGATTTTTTTTTCAACATTCCGCAACTCTAACAAGCCCGTAAGCTCTTGCTTTGGCCCAAGCAGCCCCAGTGCTGCAACCTTGGGCTCTAATACCGTCTGTAATGTACTCGGTCACCTCGGTGCCCTTTAGAGGCGATGGGGGATAACCTTAGAATACAACTTACTATTTTTTTTTCAAATCATTCACTTTCGCACATCCGCAACAACTTCAATCCGCAATCCACAAGTTGGAAGTCGGCACCCCAACGCACCACTTCAAGAATTACACCTCCGACTTCCGCAATCCACCGTGCGGGAGTCGGAAAGTCGGAATGCCAAATTCACAACTTCAAAGATTTACACCTCCGACTTCCGCAATCTGCAATCCCTGATGCGGGAGTCGGAAGCTGGAACCCCAAATTCTTTGCTTCGCTGAATCACGTCTCTGACTTCCGCAATCCGCAATGCAGGAGACGGAAGTTGGAACTCCAATTCACAGCTCCGGGAAAAATTACTCCTCCGACTTCCGCACTCCGCAATCCATCTCACGGGATTCGGAAGTCGGAACAACAAATTCCCAACTCCGGGAAAATTACTCCTCCAACTTTCGCACTCCGCAATCTGGATTGCGGGAGTTGGAAGTCGGAACTTCAAATTCCCAACTCTGGGAAAATTACTCCTCTGACTTTCGCACTCCGCAATCCGGCTTGCAGGAGTCGGAAGTCGAGACTCTAACACACCACGCCCAGAAATCACGCCTCCAACTTCCGACCTCCGCAATCCGCACTGCAGGTTCGGAAAGTTGGAAGTCGGCCATATACCCCTGTTACTGCCAACTTCCCAGGCTGATAACTTTCTCACCCTAAGTCCATTTTTGGCAAACTTGGTATTCTTGGAAATATTTCGGCGAGCCCCATGCAACTACACGATCCTCTTCCACACCTAAGAAATCTGAACTGTCCTTCTTCCAACCAACATGTTGCCCCAATCCTCATCCATACGTCTTTAACACTCTATAAAGAGTTCTAATATCAACTCTGTCATGGCCCCTCCATCCATCTGACTCACAGAGGGAACATGAACACAACAAGGGGGTGTCTATTTCTCCTCAAAGCCTTGACTGAACATTCTGAGCAGTATGGGCCTTTACAACACTTATCCCTATTCATCAATGAACATATTCATATAAATGAAATCACATGGGTGCATATGCATACTCAAATAAGCACAGTGGAATGAAACATTGTCCCCACACATATCTATCATACCTTCAGCATATCAATAACAGTCATTAATAATTAAACCATTGCAGAAGTAACACACATAGAATACTTATCTTCAAGGTGAAATCACCAAGCAACTAGATATGGACGGCAACGTTCCAACCCAACCATAGGTCTCTTCCCATCCTGTATTCTTTCAGCACTCAGAGACCACCCCCGAGATGGGGATATGTATCCACCAAGGAGGAACTAACAGGTTCACTCACAGTCTTAAGCACAGTCATTCAGGGTCATCCAGCACACAGCTAGGTCTTTAAAACAAGTGGGGAGACATGGAATAAGTTTCCTAAGCCCATGAGCTCAACCACAGAGCTACAAGAATAACCAAATGGATTCAGACAGTCTAGGCACTCCCATCACCTCCACTCTCATCCTAAGTAAGGTCCCCTTATCTACAACAAAGTCCCTCAGGCGCCCCTTCCCTCAACGCTGACTTGGGCAGGTATGTCTAGTCCCGACTGCTAAACCATGGATAAATGATCCCTCATTAACTCCACCATGAAGTCTAAACCCATTGGTCTCTCTCCCACTGCGATCTGCTCTTGGATCTTCCTCAACGTTGCAGCTGAATGGCTTGTCTCGCAACTGGATTTTCGGGCTTCCAAATCAAGGTTCTCCTATGAATTTTTGGGTGTCTCACACTTTCAAATTCGAACCAGGGTTCGGGTCGATGGATCCCCCGATCGGATTTCACTTCTACACGAATTTATGAGCGGTCTTGGCACACCAAAACGCGGCTTCTCTCCAAGTCGCGATTTTTGGTTCCTTCCTCATTGTTGGGTCTGCGTCTTCCATCCAAACTAATGCTTGAATCCTCAACCATGGAATGGGGATGAGTGAAAACAAATTCGCAGGAGATGGAGTGGATTATGGGTCAAGTAAAACGAGCCCATACCCCGCCTTATGAATTTTCAGGGCTTCCCATACTCCATCAACCTCATGGATTGATTTCCTCAACCACTTCCTTACAACGAAAATAAATGACAACTAGGACAGTCAAAGGTGGGTTCTCAAGGTGACATTTGGCAGCCTAAGGTTCAATCCCACAACCCCCTCACCTTTCCCTAGTGGATACACATAGCCCCCTCATTTAGTGGCATCCATAGCCAGCCCCTTGGTATTTTTATTTGCATTATAATCATTTACACGTTTTTACAATTTCCATGGCTTAATAGCACATGGATAACACAGTATCAAATACTTGCCTCTTAAAGCTGATCATTCACTAGCAGAGCCTTGGCCTTGAGCTCCACGCTAGGAATCATACACCACATACATACAATGTTTGCATTACAAGCCAATACATTCGAAGGGTCAAAATGGGGGTATTACAATCATAGCCTCTATTTTTGGAAGCAACGTGGAAGGGAAGCTCCAAGGAAACAACAAATGATAGTTCTTGTTTGTTCCTTAATTGTGGCAATAACCTGGAAATGAATTTAACATGGAGAGTGTCTTTCCTCGAGCTTTATGGGCATTTTATTGAAGACATCAATAAATTGTTGGACGCATTATTCAAAGATTTGTTGATGCTGAAGCCACTTTACTAGCAAAGCATCTTTATACCCCAATATGTAGAACCCCTTGTGAATTAAATCTGTGAAGTCTCCCCAAGTGTTGATCTGGGGTTGATTGTTCGTTGCCAAATTGCAAGTGTGGGTTTACCAAAATATGTGGCATTGCCCTCCAAGTAAACTTTTGTGACCAAATTCTTGTTGGAGTTTGTTAGGTTCCACCATGTTTTGAAATAAGCTTCCATGTCACATATTTAAGAATCAAACTTGTCACCATTGAGCGCCTCACCAAATTTAGGCATGGGCGGTTTAGTGTCCAACTTAAATCTCTATTGAACAACAGGAATCTCTTGGTGAATAGTAGGTCACAGTTAATGTTGTTGTTGGGCATATTGTCGATAGGTGATGAGGTATTGAAACATACTCTTCATATCATACCTTATTTTAGCTTGGGACTCTTCTTGTTGTCGATTAATGAGTCTCAGACTCCAAAAAATGTTATGATTGCTTTTGCATTTGTTTGGTCAAAATTTGGCCAATGTTGTAGTCTTGAGAATCTCTTGATTCATTGGAGATTTACAGGAAGCAATTCTAGATTGGATTTGGGATTAACTAGCAAATCTTTTTTTGAGTGAGGAATGTTTCCCTAAGCCTCACCCTGACCTTGCGCAGAATAAGGAGGTTATAAGGGGATTACTAGCCCCTTGATCCCTACAGTAACAATCGTGATTCATTGAGAACATTTTTGTTAATACTACAAGAAGTTGTCCACATTTTTTACAACAATAAGGAAATTAGCAAAAAAAACATAATCCATTGAGAATTTTTCATATTCATAAGATAATCTGTATTGGTTACTATGGGTCCTTCATCGGTTACGATTAACCATTGGGAGATCAAGGAAATTTTAGTGGCTCACTTGATTTTGCCTTGGGAAATTGAGGAACAAAGTCACTTGACTAAATGGATATCTAGTATTTGGATCTGGTGCCAAAATGGTGAAGATCCATAACATTGAATTAATATTTGGAACAAGCAAAAGGTGGTTTTGAAACATGTTGAAGATAGTACATTTAATGGAAGATAAAAGGAGAAAACCCTCAGGGAAACTAGACACGAGGCTTTAGTCATAATAAATCTAATAGTATTAGATATAATAAAGGTGAAAGATGAAAACCCTTCAGATGACTAGATCCAGAGGCCATGACTTTAAGCTATGATACCAATTGATAGCATAATACAGAGAATGCAAGAATATATTCACATCAAAATAAAACATAAGCAAACATGTATGCAAATATGAGAGGACATTACGAGAATTGTAAACTATACTCATTTGTATTACAATAAATATAGTACAAAATTATAGGAGTGTGATCAAATCTAACCAAATTTGTTATAAAATACAATAATGTGTTATAAAATACAATAAAGTGGATAGATAATCAATAGACTAGATGATATAAAAAGAGATAAAAAAAGAGATAAAGTACAAAATAAAAAAGTGTAAATATAATATATGTTGACTACATTAAAAATGTGTATATCCAACTTTGTGTTGTCTTGTTTTGTAGTTGGTGTAGTTTAATAAAATGTAACACATTGACATATCGCAATAATAACAAGGAAGAAACTTTGGTCACTCAATTGATTTCACTTAGAAACATGATTTTATTGTTTTTTGTTATTATGTTGATTATAATCTTTTGCAATTTTACAAACTTAGGAAAAGCGTTCTTTTTAGTTTACACACTTGGTGCATAAATTTGTGACAGGTGGAAAATAGAGAGATTTTGCAAATTTGTTTTCTTGAGCTAGTGATACTAGTGGCTTGCTTACGTGGCTGATTTTTTTAGTTAAATGTTATCTTCGATTTCTTTGTATTAATAAAAATCTTGAAACATTTAACATTAACCTATAACACTTGTTGGTGGAAAAAAAACACTTATGAGATATGTAGGGCTTGATCTCAACGCATATTATGCATAGTTGGCTATGCAAATAGAATGTGCATGGTCTTATAACACAAGAGTAAATTATGATTTAAGCATGTTAGTAGAAATAGAGGTTGGAGCTTACTAGGCCTTAGCCTTGCGAAAATATACTAACTTACGAGATTTTGTTATATGCTTCAAGGATGTACTTGTTCTATAAGTAGATTTTGAGCATGTGGTGAAATTACCAAGGGGAAACGATTGCAATGCACATTCGTTGCAATGAGATTGAGAAAATTTTAATGGCTCACCTAATTTTCCCCTGGGAAATTGAGGAACAAAGTCACTTAACTAAATGGATATCCAGTAAGTGGATGTGGTGCCAAAATGGCAAAGAACCATAGCATTGAAGTAACCTTTGTAACAAGCAAAAGAGGGTTTTGAAATGTGTTGAAGAGTACATCTAATGGGGGATAAAGGGAGAAAAACCTCAAGGAGACTAGACATGGGACTTTGGTCATCATAAGTCTGATGGTGTTATATATAATAAGGGTGAAAGATGGATACCCTTGAGGTGACTATGTCATGTCCCAAATTTTGCATTGGGTCACAATAGCCTAATCCCATTGGTCATATTCATGAGAGTTTTTCAAATTGATTCTAAGGGTCAAAATATTGCCTAGGAGGAAAATTACTAAGTTTCCTAGGTTGAGGGTGGAAGATTTGGGATTTGACATAAGGAGGATAATAAATGATGTTTGCACATTAGAATGGCATAAATATTTAATAAAGGAGCTTAATAAATATATACAAGTGAAAATCAACGTGGCATTTGATCATGAACACACATGGAGGAAGTGGGACCCACATATGGCTAGATTTCCCCCTACACTTGGCATAATTCTCTCACCAATTCGAATTCAAGGTTAATGGTAACATACTTGGGGGATTTCAAAAGATATTATTCATTGCATGACTCATCCAAGGTCGAAATGTAGAGTAAGAGTAACTCCCATGGAAGAGGAAGAGGCAATTTGGAGCTAGTGAGACACTTGGGCTAGATTCCCTAGCTCTATGACAACAATGATGAAGATGCTATGACACCTATGACACAAATCAGACCTGATGGCTGACATATGACATATATGACATGTCAGGGCTAAAACTAGCCTCCAAGAGGACACTCACGGGAGTTAGGGCAGCTAAGATGCTTCCACATGTGATTTGGTGGAAGTGGGAGACTAGGAATTATTGTACAAGTGTTGTTCTTTGGAATCTCTTCCCAACTTGAGTTGGCATGAGTATCTTGGAAGGAATTCGACCCATGGAGGACATTAGAATTTTATAAATGTCAATAACAAAGAATGAAACCATCTTTTGATCATTTGAGAAATTTGCAATTGCATTTATGAAGAGGGAGAGCTAGCGGATGACTAGTTTCTTGCCTTAGCCAATTTCGAGGGTGAAATATTCCCATCCAAGTTGGTAATTGGAAAGGCCATTCTGACCTTTCATTTGGAGATTTAATGGATTCATTTTTTGCAGGTGTAAGCTACAGGGCAGATCATGGTTTCTTCTAATGCATCACATTCTCTCAACCATTTCCAGTTTTGAAGGCATATTCTTGCTCCTAGAGGGAGGGCGTTTTTGGTGTGCTATTGTACTCTTTGGGGGAGCTTCTAATGCCCCATTTCTTTTGTAATATGAATTAAATACATCTCCAGAAAGTTTCAGGTCGAAATTCCAAGTAGAAATGAATAAATCTCATTTTTAATGAAAGAACAGTGCCACTTCCCCACTACCTTGTTGTGAACCAATGTAATGTTGATGGATTCGAATGGATAAGTAAAATACTGATGGTTTATTGATGAATGGAATGTTATTTATGTATTATACAAGTTTCATGTTCAATAATCAAGCATTTGAAGTCATTTTACTCAATTTATTTACATTTGGAGAAAATTTGGTGCCATTTCCCCAAGGGTCGAACTAGTGATTTTTGCTGATGTTTGGGAAAAGGTTAGAACATACTTAATAAATGATTAATGGTTCACATGAGACCTAAATAATTTACTTTAGACATCCCCTTCCTCTGTTCATAATTTCGAGTGGGTTTGGAGACATTTGGGAAGCCATTTTCAGTACTTACCCCAGGGGGATTTGAACCCCAAATTACTAGTAAAATTGCATACTTGGTTCAGAACCCTAAGAGAGTTTGCAGAAGTCTTTTTTATGGTCATAAATCATCCCTGAACATCATAATCAAGTACAAATATCATTCATACACCTTCCTTGAATATTTGAAGGCATTTGGAGCCAATTTGAGACATAGAGACCAATACTAGTCAAAGGGAAATTACTAATAAAGTACCCTACATTGGCCAGAATAGAAAGAGGATTTGCAGAAGTATTTTAAAGGTCCAAAAGCATCCCTGAAACACATATTTATGTTCTAACATCATCCATATACCTTCTTAGAAGATTTGGGAGCAATTGGAGCAATTTGGAGACCTAGAGCTCAAAACTAGTCAAAGGTCGAAGTAGGGAAAAAAAGTGAAAAATTGTCATTTTAATAAAATTCCTAACAAGGGACATTACAAACTATATCTTGAAGCCATGAATTTAAGTTGTGATACCAATTTATATGAACATAATACAAATAGTGCAAGAATATACTCACCTAGAAGAAAATGTATAAAAACACATATGCAAAAATGAGAGGACATTATGGGAATTGTAAACTCTACTCATTGTATTACAATATATAGAGAACACAATTGTGAGAAGAGTGATCAAATTTGACCAAATCTCCAACAAAATACAATTAAGTGGGAAGATGCTCAATAGACTAGATAAAAAAAAAAGAGTAAATATAAAATACAAAATGTTATAAAGTAAAAAAAATATATATATATATAATATATAATATATAATATATGTTCACTACATTAATATATTTATATCCAACTTTACGTTGTGCCATGATGTAGTTGTTGTAGTTTAATACAATATAACAAATTCACATTTCACTATAATGACAAGGAAGAACCTTTGGTCATTGGATTAATTTCACTTAGTAGAATGATTTTCTTGTTTGTTGTTATTGTGTCGATTATAATGTTTTGCAATTTAAAAAACTTAGGAAACTTGTGTTTTTTTAGTTCACACACTTGGTGCATTAGTTTGTGGTATGTGGAAAATGGATAGATTTTGCAATATTTATTGTTTAGAGCTAATGCCAATGTAGCTTGCTTATGTGGCTTATTATGTTAATAGATGTTATCTGTAATTTATGTGTATTAATAAAAAATCTTTAAACATTTAGCGTTAGCCTATAACACTTATTAGTGGAAAAAGAGCACTTGCGAGATATGTAGGGCTTGATCTCAACGCTTAATATGCATGGATTGCTATGCAAGTATGATGGGCATGGGGTCCTATAACACATGAGTGAGTTCGGATTTGAGCATGTTAGTGGAAGTAGAGGTTGGAACTTACCATGCTCTAACCTTGCCAAAATACACTAACTTTCAAAAGTTGGTTATATGCTTCAAGGATGTACTTGTTCCATAAGCAAATTTTGAGCATGTGGTGAAATTTGCCAAGGGGAAACCATTGTGATGCACATGGGAGTGGTTAAGTTGTGGTTCAATGACAACCCTTCAAAGGTTTTGAAACTCCTCCTTCTTAGAGATACATCCAGGGCATGTTTCCCATGAGAGTTCACTCTTTTAGTTGATAACACTAAAATAGTATTATTGGAGAAGGATGACTACTCTCAAGGCCCATCCCTTTGTCTTTGTCATGGATCATGAAACCCAAAATAGACAATAAGATGACTAAGGCACACCACTATTTGAATGAGTTTGGATTTTGTAATATCCCCAATTTTGACTTGGAATGTATTTAATTAAAAGTATGTAAATATGTAAATATGCTAGTATGGATTCCTAATGCAAAGCTCAAGGCCAAGGCATGACTAGTGAATGGCTAGGCATGTATGTGGTAAATATTTTTATTTGGACCATGTGTTTGGCTTATCATGCCAATTTGAAATATGTGTAAATATTATGCTATAAAATAATAAAATGGTCCAAGATGGTTGTGTAAAGAACACTAGAGGGGCTATGATTCCACCAGAGGGCTTATGGGATGCTAAATACTTTGCTTCCAAGTGTCAACCTTATAACTCATCTAATTTCTGCCATGTGCTTTCAATGAACCAATTACCCTGTTTTGATTGTCAAATCCAATCATTAAATGTGTGTGTGTGCTTGGTGGGAAAAGTCACTTCATGTAGTTGTTGAAGCATGGGGGTGAATGCACTTTTGTGACAGATTTGTCAACTACCACAAGTCAATTTCGTAGTTGTTAGCAGTCCTTTTCTTCTAAGGTCAAAAGCTATGCCAGTTGTCTTTTCACCCTTATCTCATAACCCTTGGAGTCAACACTCAATCTATCATTCTCTCATGCAGATTTCCACACTACATAGAGCTTCCTATTGTTGTTTGTGACCATTACCAGACTGTGTTTAACCCATACATTCAAATTTAGAGACAAAGTTGAAGATTTGAAGTGAAAATAGATAGTCATAGGTGATCATAGAGGTTGAGAAAGCTAGGAACCCTTACCCTTTGAGTTTTGATACTCACAAATGTTACAGAAGCCATAATTTGAACTACGGGAGGTTCTCCAACAACATACAACAGGTTGGACTCTTACTGCGCACACACTGGTAACCACTATAAGGGTTGGATTTCTTGAGGGAACTGTGGATCAGTGAAGGGGAATGCCTTCCTTATGTTGTGTGGGGCAGTTGGAAGGAGTGCCATAGCTGTGATGGCTGAGTGAGATCTCTATATAGCTCTGGATGAGCATTTGGCTAATCATAGAGAGAAGGACGAGTTGTGGGCCGAGAGAGAGAAGCCTGTAGGTGTTTCCTTCGCCCCAGTGGCCTCATAACCTAGATTGGGGGTGGCCTCTCATCATAAATATTATATGTTGTACAAAGTGCCTACAGTTGGGTGGAAAATCACTCTTGCATAGCCAGTTGCTTAGATCTTCTTTGTCTAAATAAAAGTATTATCTTGTATTAAATCTGAAATGATTTTAGTTGATGCTTGTAATGATTATGCTAGTATATGCATGCTAGAAGTGTGTGTGGATAGAGTTTATTTCCGTTGTGTGTTTTTATTATGCATCTGCACTTGTATTTTAATGGTTATGAATTCGTAATATGACCATGGGGCAAAATTTGGAAGCTGGTATTTAGTTAATGTCCCCTTTATACTGGTAAGATTGAGAGATGGGGACGTTATATATTTGAGCATATTATTAAAAGTAGAGGTTGGAGCTTACCATGTCCTAGCCTTTCCAAAATACACTAAATTTCAAAATTTTGCTATATGCTTAAAGGATGTACTTATTCCATAAGCAAAATTTGAGCATGTGGTGAAATTTTCCAAGGGTAAACCATTATGATGCACATAGGAGTGATCAAGTGGTGGTCCAATGACAACTCTTTAAAGTTTTTTGAAACTTCTCGTCCTTGGAGATACATCCACAGCATGTTGTCCATGAGAGTTCACTCTTTTAGTTGATAAAACCAAAAGAGTATTGTTGGAGAAGGATGACTACTCTCAAGGCCCATCCCTCTATCTTTGTCATGGACCATGAAACTCAAAATACATAATAAGATGACTAAGGCACACCACCATTTTCATTTTAATTGCATCCTCCAATTCTTCGCAAGGACATCAGACGTTGAAATCTAAAGGATGCTCCCTATTTGATGAAATGTCTAAAAGGAATGTTGTGATATAAACTACACGAGTTTGGGGATATGTTCACCAAGGGCATGGTAGAAAAGCATTAACACCATATAGATGGAGATCTTGGACATGATTGACACCAAAATACTAGGACCCAAGATGAAGAGGGGATCCTTTCAAACCAAAAGAGGCTAATATTTGTCGCCAAGGAGGTGGAAGAGTGAATATGGCATTTACATTAATAAACATGTGTGAGTATGTGTTATATTTTTACTTTTAAATTTTTTCTCTATCTCTCTCTCTTGGGTAAGATGGTCTAAATTGAACACTCACCCACTTTATTATATTTTATTGGAGTCTTGACCAACTTTGATCACTCTCCCCACAATTTTTTAGTCTATAGTAATATAAATGAGTGTACAATTATGATAATTCTTTATTTACTAGGATACTTGTATCTTACTTGTTCACTTGTATGTGAGTCATTTCAATCATTGGTGTTGTGCTCATAACAATTGGTATTAGAACTTAGAGAACGTGGCCTTTGGATCTGGACACTGAAGGATTTCCATCTTTTACCCTTACTATATCCAACACATTAGGTTCCTTTAATCAAGGCCCTAGATCTAGTCTTCTTTAGATTTTTTCCTCTTAATTTCCACTAGTTCTACTTTCTTTAACAAACTTCAAATTTGTGGAGTTATTCATTTGGAGTGATTAACACACTCTCTTGCTTGGCATGGGGATCACTTTGATGTTAGGGGTCTTCATCAACTCGGCACCACGTACACTTACTAGGTAGTGTCACAAGCTTATTGATGCATTGTGACATTTTTTGCTAATATGTTTGTTGTTGTAACATCCCACTAGAACTCTCTACATGACTAAAAATCACTCTATGAGGCCTTCAACCACAACGATAGGGAACAAGAGCGTGGAAACCCCTTATAACCTATGTGTGTAGTTGGAAGAAGGGTTTTGGGGCGGCACCCTAGAAAAAATAAACGAAAAATGAAATATAGATCATATGTTGATCTTGGATTCGATCTAGAATGGATTCATATAAAAGGTCTAGTGAATCTTTCCCAAGTCTTGCAAAAAAAAAAGTAGGAGTAACAATGTCTATGAATGGAAACCTTCACTACTAAAAAGAAACAACAAGAGTTTTAGGCTAAAATAATGCATAATGTGATGATTATGTACCAACGATGCACCATTGATAAACAACATGCCCAACTATTACCTCGACCTCAACCCACTATTCATCAAGTGGTTATTATTGTTTATCAAATTTTTAGTATGGACACTAAATTATCAATGCCTAAAGTTGATGGGGGTCTCAACAATCTCAAGTTTGATTATTGGATATGCAACATAGAAGTTTATTTCAAAACTAAGTCAAATCTGACATAACCCAATAGAGTTTAGTTACCAAAGTTTGTATGGAGGACCAAGCCCACACGTGGTGGAAGACCCACATGCAGTGTTTGGTAGCTAACAACTAACCCCCATTCGACTCTTCGAGATAATTCAAGGATGTTGTCCATAAGATGTTATACCCATTAAGGGGAAAGGATGCTTCACTATAAAAGCGGCTACAAACTTCAACAAATCTTGGGACAATCCATCCAACAATTTATTGACCTCTTCAACAAAATGTCCATCAAACATGTGGTAAGAGATTCTTAAGGCATGCCCTGTGTTAAGTTCATTTCTTTTTTATTTCCACATTTGAGGAAGAAAATATAACCCTTTTATGTTTCTTTCTTGACACATGCCTTTTGAGCTTGCTTTCAAAATAAAGGATAAGACACCTAAAACCAATCATGTTAATCAAAAGATGTCGGTTTCCTCCTCTATCCCACTTTCCCTTCCACGGACCATCCTAACAACAATGGACAAAACTAGAGGCCTCCTAGCATGACACCTTCCACTAGTACACAAAAGAAGAAGTAGTGTTCCTATCACAAGAAGAATGGACATTATGGTGACAAATGTAAGGTCCTTAAAGATAAGAATGTTAAGAAGGTTCATGCCCTCCTTGTTGAACAACAACAAATTGCTAGTGTTTGAACATAGATATCACCAACTTATCCTACTACAAATCCAAACTCGGTTCCAATGGCTGGGAATCACACAAGCACTGAGGGGGAAGATTTGTTCACACAAAACCACCAAATCAACTAGAACATATCAAGTTCTATCATCAAGGATAGTTGCGCTTTATCATCATTGACAATGGAAACCATAACAATATGATGTTCCAATGATTGGTATAAATCTTGCAATTACCAATCAATCCTCAACCCAGGTTGTATCAACTTGGATGGATTAATAAATTCAGACAACTTACCATAATCATCTGGAGGTGATCGATAATTTATCATTGGACTCTTCTATGACACAGTGGAGTGTGATGTGACTCATGTAAGTTGCATTTATTTGATTATAGGAAATCCATTTCATTCTATCAAATATGCACAATATGATGTTTACTTCAATACCTATAAATTGCACAAGAACACTAATATGTAAAAACTAACTCCCACTTCTTCCACTATTCCACTTGTACTTTTTGGTAGAACCATTGTTAAAGAAGTCACTCTTAACAAAATGATCTCGTTATGCATTATATACAGAGTTGAGGAACATAACAAAGGGAAGCTCCCTCCCTTTGAAACACAATGGATCATTGACTCATACAAACATGCATTTGAATAACTTAAGAGTTTGCCACCCCTTTGGAAAATACAACAATGTATTGAGTTGGTTACTAGTTCTTTCTTAACCAATTTTCCTACAAATCACACCTCCCCTCAATAGATTGCAAAGATCGAGCAACAAATCACATAAATCTTGGTGGATTGAAAGATTAGGCCTAACACATCCCCTCGTGAATCATAGTCTTGGTGATTCCCAAGAAGGAGCAACATGAGTGGTGCCTATCCATATATTACAAGGCCCTTAACAAGGTCAAGGATAAAAAATGATACCTACTACCCTTAATCATTGACATTCTTGATTAGGTCAAGGGGAACAAGTATTTCACCAAGTGGTACATTGCTTTAGGCTATCACCAAGTGTGTATGGAACCCAACATTAAGACCCAAGTTTAGTCTCTTTGAGTGAATGGTCATGCCTTTTGACTTCGTTAATCAATGGCCACTTTTATGTGGATCATCAATGACATTTTATGGCCACATCTTCATAAGTGTGTAGTGGTTTACTTGGACTGTATTTTGTTTTTTTTCAGTAATTGTTCGTGGGATCATTCAAAACACATCCACATTATTTTTGTTCTCCTCTGATGACATAAGTTGCAAGACAAAATGAATAAATCCTTCTTTGGACATAGTTTTATTCAATATCTAGGATTTGTGATTGATGCAATAAGAGTTCACACAGATTTTTCCAATGTTCAAGTTTTGAAGCAATGGTCCACTCCTACCACCATTACTAATCTCAAGAGCTTCTTGGAAGCTCTACCATTACTCCCACATTGGTCTACCAATGAATTAAGCCACCAATAAAAAGATGGCATCACACTTATAAAACAAAAGAGCATTTCAAAAGTTGGAGGATGCTCTTTACTCTACTCCAATGCGTGGTTTTCTTGAGATGTATAGTATCCTTTTGAGATCAAAACATGTCTTACAATATTCCATATATATTGTTCTTAAGTAGGGAGGACATCCAACAATGTATCATTCAAATACCTTTCCCCAATCCAATTTCAACAACGATGCTCATGACAAGGAATGTTATGTATTCATCCAAGTACTAAAGCAATGATAGCACTATATTCATAGTATGTAAACTCTCTTACAAAGTGATCATCAATCCCTTCAAATTTTCCATTTTTTTTCTATGATTCATGAGCAAATAAATTCAAAATGGGCTTCCTATCAGTGGTGGTTTTCCAATTGAATGAAAGTAGGGTATTGTTGTTTCCCCCACTTGCACGATTCAAGTCTCTCCATTGACATGATCATGCTTGTTCTCATGCTCGTGGGTTAAAGTTCCAAGTGAGTTTGACATAATAGATACCCTCAACTCGTCACCTATTAGATGAAGGGTTTTTCGATAGCACGACAAGAATTTTTTTTCAATGCATATCCATTATAGAGCAATGGTTACTTGCTCATGTTGATTGAAAGCAATTAGTTGAAAAAAACATTTCCTACATTTAGTAGTTTCATTTGGTCATTAATATCAGAATGGTAGCACAAATAAAGTGATTGGTCTTCTACACAAACCTCCTACCAAGGGACTCTCTATCTTAGATTAAGATGTGCAATATATTAGGGATGGGAATCCCAATATGCAATAGACCCTTACTTTGGATTAGTCATGGGTCCATGTAGTAGCCCATTGTGATCAACCATATGTCCCTTGTTGATTACATGGTCCACATTGATTTTCTTTAAATGTTAAATTGGTTGGGTGTTCCAATTGGATCAACTCAACTTCTTTTGATTGGGGAGGATTACTCCACATCCAATGGAGGACATTTTAATGTGTAAAAAGCCTTATTAACCTTATAGAAGTACTTTTTTCGGCCTTCCATGTAGAAACAAGTGGAATATGGCAAAGATTTTTGCATTGCAACCAAAGCAAGCTTGCCTTGATGGGAAGCTTGGATTCAACCTTTGTTGATTCCATACAGGGCTTGGGAGTTCATCTCTATGGATTTTATTAGTGGTTTACCCAACACTAAGCGGAAGCATGATTGCATCTTGGTGGTAAGATGCAGATTTCCCAAAATCACAAGTTTTATACCATGCTACAAAAATATTAATGCTCTAACATTGTATAACTTTTCTTCTTGTGTATTTGTATCCATACATAGCCATTGATCATCATTGCTGATCATCACTCTAGTCACTTTTGGAAATTCTTATGGAAATGTTTAGGTTAACAACTTTGGTTGTCTACTATATTCCATCCACACATTGATGGCTAAACTAAGGTAGTGAGCAAAGCCATGGTTTAAGCTCTTCACATCTACCACCATTAGAACAAATAGTGGGATCGATACTCATATATTTTATAAAACAACTACAACAAAAACACTCATGTCTCTCCTCGATAATCTTCTTTTTAGCTCTGCTTTGACTTTCAACCTCTTGCTTTTTATGAGATCCTAGTTGTTCTCCTATCTTTAACCACATCCCACAAGCAAAAGGACCAAGAAAGATCTTCTTATATTGTGTAGACATTGGCCAAGATCCACAACACTGTTCTAACATCATTCAATATACATAGGCCAATTATAATGAATTTCATGATTAACATCTCATTGCCCCACATTTATAGGTTGGTGACTTGGATAAATAACACTTTAAAAATTAATAACATCACAATCTCAAGCCCCCATCAAACAACAAATGGGTCACAAAGCCTTAGAGTTGGACCTCCTAACGTTGACTAGTTGAAGTTGTATAATACACCTCACTTATAGGAATCTATTCCATCCACACATTTAGAGGCCACAATTCTAGATTTCGACCTTCTCTTCCCATAGACACTTTAATTTATGTCCACTCTTAACCTACTAGGCAATGTCACATCACCACTTGCTTTTTGGGTTGCAAAGGCACCTTGTCTACTCAAGCCAAGTGGTTGTCTCAATTAGCATTTCAACAATTTCACCATCTCCATTAGAAATTGGCAGTGTTTGCCTCTTTGCAAGGAGGAATTGATGAGATTATTAGTCTACTAAACATGTTTGAACATGTGCTATATTTTCACTTTAATGCATTTTGTACTTTATGTTTACTGTGTTACGTAGTGTAAATTGATCACTCATCCACTTTACTGTATTTTATTGGATAATTGCTCAAGTTTTTTTTCCTTGAAAAAAAGCGTAATTTTATTTCATCTTCCGAGAACAAAATTACATTATGAAAATACACTTTTGAAAAGTGTAATGCTGATAATCAGTACAATTTTAGACCAAAAAAAAGTCCTCTACTTGTTGTAGCTGGAAATATATACCTTAATGCAAAATAAATCAATAAACTGTCGGAGAACAATAACAAGAGTCTACATACAGTAGTATTGATCGTGAAATATATACAAAAACCTCTTGAAGATGCAACTGTTCAGTGAAGGGCAACAAAAAAAACCAGTAAGTGCATAGTGTTGAGTCCAGAAAAATCAAGGAGGCAGATCAAATCCTTCAATGAAAGGACGATGATAGAATTCCTGTACCTCCCCATCATTAAACTCTTTTATCTTCCAAATACCCATGTCCAGCTGAAGCCCCGCCTTCAATGCCCTATCTGCTTCCTGGTTATTGTCCCTGTAGACATGAGTGCAAGCAAAAGAATCAAATGTGTTCAAAACCTCCCTTATGGAGGTCAAGATGTTGGGCAGTCGTAAATTCTGACAAAGTTGAGTGCCTGTAATCCATTTAACCACATTCAAAGAGTCCCCAAATATAGTAATGTTTCTACTTATCAACCGCAAATATAACAAGGAACTTAAGACTCATCATTTCTGCAAAATTGTTGCTTCCAGCCCCAAAACCCAAAGACATCTCGAAAAAGTGATTTTCAGCAAGATAGAGGAGTGCCCCACCCCCGCACAAGTTATTTTGTGAAGCTCCATAAAAAAACCCCCATGGCTGAGACCTGTCAATATCCACTGGTTGAATAATCCGAACCCTGTTAACTCCAGCTTTAGGTTAAAAGGAAAGCAAAAGGCCACAACAAGTTGTAGCAGTGATAACTGGGGAGCATGACTTTTCATTAAAAATGAGCTGGTTTCGGGCTATCCATACCCCCCAGAGAACCAGCAGAGGAAGAGATCTAAAGGATTTGAGCATAGGATCATTAAACCGAGATCTCCACGCTATATCCAAAGAAACCCCCTCCCATCTACACGGCCTATTGAACAAACGAGAGCATCCCCCCAAAAAATCTTTGATATAAGAACAAAGTAGAAAAAGGTGACACACAAATTCTCCATTTAATTTGCACAAAACACACCACCCCGACCCTTGTTTATTTCTTTTATGTAGAAAATCCCAAGTTGGGACTTTGTTCTCCAAAACACACCACATAAACATCCGAGTATTAGGAGGACTCTTGAGTTTCCACAATGATTTCCACCACCAGACCTGAGCACCCTGTGCATGATCTTCGGTAATCCTCAAGTAACCACCTTTGGGAGTATACATCCCCGATGGGTCAACATCCAAAATCAACTCATCTTCAAACTCATCAAAACAGATGTGATCACGGCTAAGAACCCTAATATACTTGGAAAGCACGAGCTCCTTGGCCTCATTCAAACCATATGAATTAACCGGTCGCCAAGCTTGAAAACCCGGAGTGGCTGCCTCATGATCCGCAAGCTGACTGAGAAAGACCAATCCTTTCGAACGCAAAACCTCCACCGTCCCTTCAGGTAATAGATGTTGATTGACACAACCTACCCAAGTATCCTGTCCAATCCTAACCTTTCTTCTGTTTCCAATGTTCCATACCAGATCTCTCACAATAAGATGGAAGGAAGAAACGACCGCTTTCCATATCACAGAACCCCCAGAGTGAGTCTTTAACGGACTCATGATCCAATCTTCGAGTGAGGATGGTTCAATGTATTTATGGAGCATCATCTGAGCCCATAAGCCTTCATGCTTAATCAGTCTCCATCCCCCCTTAGCTTCCAACGCTTTGGAGAAGGAAAATATATTCTTCAGTCCCCAGCCCCCCAAAGCTTTAGGAATAACAATCCTTTCGCAACGTACCCACAGAGAAACAATAGCGTCCTCTTTACCACTCCAAAGAAAACAGAAACATAATCGTCTTACAACATCCAAAATACCTCTGGGGATCCAAGATAATGACATCCAGTACACAGGGATAACCTCCAAAAATGACTTGACCAGAACCAATCTCCCCGCCCTAGAAAGCCACTTGTGACTCCAACATTTCAGCCGCTTCTCCAACTTCTCAATCAGCCACTTCTAGTCCTGAATTCTATAATCATTGGGTTTCAAATTGAAACCCAAGTATCTCAATCCATCCTGCAGAGTTAGATGGGTAAAAGGAAAAACCCTGATAAAACTTGCCACCTCCTCATCACTGAGCAAGTTAGTAGTCAAGGTGGATTTTTTTGAATTAATTTCCATCCTAGTAGCCCTAGAAAAAAGCTCCAAAATCTCCCTCAGCTGATGAGCATCCCTTTCCGTTCCCAAGCAGAAGAGAAGTACATCATCCACAAATAGTAGATGAGTAATCTGTAGGTCATGAGCAATTTGAATTCCCCTGAGGGCACCACGTCTCCTGGCTTCCTTAATAGCACGGCTCAGACTTTCAGCAACTAACAAAAAAATCAAAGGTGACAACGGACAACCTTGCCTAAGGCCATGTCCCGAGTGAAAAAAGGGTGAAGCAGCTCCATTGATAAGCACAAAGAAAGAAATAGTGGTGAGACAGCTCATAATCCATCTGATAAAGCCAATGTCGAAACCAATATGAGTAAGCAAGAGCCTTAAGAAGAGCTAACTTACTTTATGATATGCCTTGGACAAGTCAATTTTTAGAATAGCCCCTTAAACTTCTTTGTTTTAACATTGTGCAAGCCCTCCTGAGCCACCCCTATGGCCTCATGAATCTGGTGTCCTTCTAGGAAACTAAAATGCTCTTCAAATATATGTTTTGAAAGAATACCCTTGATACGCCTGGCAATGATTTTTGTGATAATCTTGTAAATACAGTTGCACAAGGAAATGGGTCTAAAATCATTTAGGGAAACAGGGGAGTCCTTCTTAGGAATCAAGGCAATGAAGGTAGTGTTAAAACTAGCTGGAATCCTACCAGCTTGCCTAGTGTCTTCAACCACTTTCAATAGATCATCACCAAAAAAATAAAAGAGCTCAAGGAAGAATTCAATCATCCACCCATCGAGACCAGGGCTTTTGTCTTTCTGAAAACTAGAGAGTACCTCTTTCAGTTCTTCCTCCGTGATTTATTTCATCAGGGATCTATTGTCATCATATTCCACAAAGCGTGGGAATAGTTGTGCCACATGGATCAATTCCTCAATGGAGACTTGTTCACTGGCCTTGAAAAGGTTATGAAAATGATTGACCCCAACCTCTTCCATACCTTCAAAAGAATTCTGAGATTCTCCAAACTGATTTTCCAGACTCCAAATGGTGTTGGATGATCTCCTCCCTTTGGCATAAGCATGAAAAAACTTAGAATTTTCATCTCCACTATCCAGCCATATAGCCCTGCTCTTCAACCGCCAAGTATCCTCCTTTTCCAAAAGAATTGTATTCCTTCGTCCCTCCAAACAAACCAAATTGTCTTTGGAAATATGGTCCAAAAAACCACCCCCATCTCCTGCATAGAGTTCCAACAGATCCTCTTTAATCTGATTAAGTTCCAGATCCTCCCTATGCCTCTTCTCATAAGCCCACTTCTTAGTAGGCCTTTTTAATCATTTGATTTTTGCAGCAAACTGGAAAGCTGTAGAGCTGGGATCCCCACCATGGATGCAAGGGGTCCATCCCGCCTGAACCACATCAAAGATAGACGGGTCCTTAAGCCAGACCATGTTAAATTTAAGAGGACTAGGCAGTTTACATGGACCATCCAAAAGTTCAAGAAAAATGGGGAAGTGATCAGAGCATCCGCCACTTTCAAACCATTGCCGAAGATGAAAAAACCTATCCACCAACCGTTCCTCCAGCAGGAACCAATCGAGTCTTCTAGCCACCCGACTATCTCCAGCACGATTATTTTTCCACGTAGGTCTGATGCGGACAAGTTCCACATCAATCAAGTTCCTTTCAACCAGTTTCAGAGTAAATAAATCCGTAAGTAGGTCAACCTACGCATGAGGACCCCAAACTTCCGCCTGTCCCAGAGAAAAATTTAGACCCCCCCCAAAATCACAGAGTCACCATTAATCATATATTTACCGAACAAGGATTCCCATAAGGGAATCCAGTTGAGATAAGGCCCATAGACATTGATAATAGTGAAATCCCCTTTAATGCTTAGAGCTGAGAAAGTCACACCCAGAACATAATCCATTCCCCAACAATTGGAATCCTTCACCTTCGCTTCATTCCAACCCACAACTAGACCACCAGACCTGCCTCTGGCATCCGAAGCTTCAAAATTCCAACCCGGGAACCAACTTTTCAAGTGGAATATAACGCCTTCCCCTACTCCCATCGTCTCTTGTAACAAAATAATATCAGGGTGATCAAGACTGACCACCCTCCGCAATGCCAATCTTTTAGAGGGACCAACAAGACCTCGACAATTAAAAGACATAAGTTTCATTTTCGACCCTTCTTCTGGTCTCTCACTGCTCTAAGTGCCCATTCGATAGATTTTTGCTTCCCTTCAAGCACATCCGTGCAAGCTCTGGACTGTGCCTTCGAAATGAAGGACTGGCGACCCCTTCCTTTGGCCGGTTTCAGCCTTCCTTTATCGATCCCACCCGAGGGTTGTTTAGTAGAGGAGCGAAGAAAATATCCAGAGTCAGGGGAGTCAGGAGGAGAGGGAGGTGAAGGCAAAGCAGGAGAAGGATCAGGATCAAGAGGGAGTGAAACAGCCGGAACAAGGGGCAAAGTAACCTCCTTGAGAACATAGAAGCAAGGAAGGGAAGGGATATGCGACAGAAAATTGGATGAAATGGTCAAATTTATGAGACCCTCAATCCAATTGATACTTGTAACAGAAACATTTTTCACAAAAAAATTTAAAGGACTGAGTGTTCGAGGGAAAAACAGTACCCGTGAAAGAGGGCACTCGAAGACTCAGTGGCGCACACGGACCACTAGGGATCTCTTAAGGTTGTGTCGGAGGGGAGTTAGTGTTTAAAGGGGGCTCCTGTTCACCATCTGAATCCTGAGACGACACTCCCTGAGTAGGTGATACCGAATGAAAAGCTCTCTCCAAACCCCCATATTTTTTAGAAGGTAAGCCATTTAGGGTCCGCAGTGGCAACTTACATTCAGCCACAGGATGCCCATACTCGTGGCACCGACGACACCGAAACAAAACAATTTCATAATCCAACTTCTGAGGAAAAACATAGGGACCCCAGCATAACTCCATTTCATCCACAAGACCATCCCTAACGTTGATATTCACTAAAACCTAGGCAAACTTCCGTTGTTTAGTTTCTCTGAAAGATAAATCTGCTTCAAGGAAAGATCCTAGAATATTGTCTATGTTCATGAAGTGTTCCTTAGACCAGTAGTGAAGAGGAAGACCTGACAATCGAACCCACAGAGGAATGGTGTCCATGCGTTCCCTATTAGCATAAAAAAGGGGGTCCCAGGGTTTAAGTAAGAAAGGCGCTTGATCCAGGTTCCAGTTACGGCTCAAAACCTAAAGGGCATGGTTCGCTTGTGTGAACTGGAAAGCAAACCAATTCCTGGATAGGGCTACAACTCCAGGAACATAACCAAGTTGACCCAGCCAATGTTGTTCAGCTCATTTGACCACCGTCCGCAGCGCAAAAGAACGACCATAAGCCCGTCCCACTAGAGTCAATTTTGCCATTTCCAAACCCTGATGGAAACCAATGTCTTCACCCAATGTGTAATTAGCCTCCTTGACTTTAATTTTTAACCACTTCCATCGGATTTTCTTCCCGGAACAAGTTTCCACACCGTCATCCTTTAGCCTCTGCCGAAAACCCGAACTCGTAGCCCTACGCACTGTAGGACTAGGGTAACCCCGCTGTTCTAGGGTTCCCAAGAAATCCGCCAAAAAACTAGAGTCGCTCAGATGAGCCGAGCCAAGCGCAGAACTGTCAAGTGGAACCTGAGAGCCCTCACAAAACCCGTCGAAACCAAGTATGAAACCATCACCCGAACCGTCTAGAAAATAAAAAGACCCTCCCAGTCTCAGATGTGCATCAGGTAAGGAGAACAAAGGATGGTGAAAACCCGAGAAACCCCAGGTAGCTCCACCCAAAACAACGGCCGAAGAATCTGCATCATAACAGGAGGAGAAAGAATGCCCCGCGATCTGTACCGGGGAAGGGGAAAAGTTCAGGAATCCCACAGAAGAATCCTCAGCAAAGAAAGGTACATGCTCCCATCTTCCCGGTTCACCCACAATGCCAAGCGATGATCGAGCTTCCACCTCAGCCCGAGGTCCTCCAGCTGGCGAGGCCCAAATGTCACAAGCCTCCGGATGATCGTTGCTATAATCAACCACCTCTTCATAACCCATGGTAATAGCTGCACAGATTAGTAAAAAATGCAGAAATGGGGAAAATGAGTAAAAAGGGTAAAACGATCAGGGTCCTGTCAAACCCCAGCTGACGCCAATATCAAGGTTGATGGGTTGCGTGATCACCGCCACGCCCTATACACCCGTCAGCGGGCTGAAAGGGCCATCCAACATTGAGCTGCAGGCTACGCAGCCACCTGCAACCTAAGCCGAGGCCTGTGAACCCTAGCCGTCATCATGCATGCCGCACACAGTACAACTGCACATCGATTGCTCAAGTTTTATGGGTCTCCTTGCAACTTTATACCATATATACAATGATACAAATGAGTGTACAATTTTGACAATGCTCTCTTTGCTTGCATATGTGTATCTTACATGTTCACTTGTGTGTGACTTCTTTCGATCATTGGTGTTATGCACATATCACAGTGGGGTGTACTCTCATTAACTAAACATACAAAAGGAGTTGACCACACACCTATTGCTTTATTTCTATGGAGACTCTCAAATCAAAGGAATGGCCTCCTCTTTCATTGCTTCAAAAGTTTATCCCTTGTAGGAGTTGCTAAAGGTAAATCAGCCTAGATCCAAATCCTAGGCTCTATCAAGCGCCGAGAGGGATCAAATCTCCCGAGGTGCAAACCTCTCCTTGAATAGCTCCTTGAGTGCAATACCTGAGCCACCTAATCCTAAGCTCTACAGTCTCTAGTTTAAGTCTCATATTTACTTTTTATTTTGTATTATTCTTTTTTGTTTATGACCGACATAATATCTATTACTTTTTACTTTCTATTATTATTTTTTGTTTACTTTGTATTATTTTGTTACGAGACAAACACTCTAAAGTCTCATATTTACTTTTTACTTTGTATCAAAAGTAAAAAGTAAACTTTCTAGTTTAAGTCTCATATTTAGTTTTTACTTTGTATTATACTTTTTTGTTTATGGCCGACATAATATTTACCACCTAATCCTAAGCTCTAAAGTCTCTAGTTTAAGTTTCATATTTACTTTTTACTTTGTATTATTGTTTTTTGTTTATGGCCGACATAATATTTATTACTTTCTACTTCAAGTATTATTCTTTTTTTGTTTACTTTGTATTATTTTGTTACTCGACAAACACTCGACTAACAAGATCCGACAAACTCGACTAACACTCGACTAACAAGATCTCCCCCATACTGGGCTGTAGAGCGCCTCTCAGCGCAATCAACCTCATTTAAGACACTATTTGGTTGAAAAATACCCTCGAGTAGCATTAAGTTTTTTATTGGTCTAGTGCCAATTAGTTCTCCTTATCCCAAGAATCCCCCTACTATGTCCTTCATTGTGGATGTGGCGACATTAGCTCTAGTGTTAAAGTTTGAACTTGAATGGATTGAGGAAGAGGACTATCTCCCATGGGATGATTTGTGGGTTTAAAGGCTTATGACCAACATGAACAACTCTGTACAAGTTGATTGTTGATTCTTGAGGGTCTCTTTTCGATGATTTTGTGGTAATCCCCCTATGTGCAAAGGATTTTTTAATCCTCAAATTTATCGATCCTTGATTTATGCAAAACGATGGTGTCATTATAAATCCATAGAAACTTGGTTTCAAGTTCAACTTGCATACCAATCATTAATAAAGCATCTGATGAGTACGAATGACAAGTCTCTCTTTGGAATATTGGGGTGAAAAGTCCCTTATGACCATTGGTAACACCTTGGTTATGCTTATCAATGTAATCTTGGCAACTTGGAGGAGGTCCACTACCACTTTTGTGTGAATTGGCGTTTACATACATTTGAACAAAGGTTTCTTATATACAAATTTGTTGGTGTATGAGAATCATTGTTGGACACAACTTTTGGATTATAAACATTATCACTCTTTGTTGTGGGATTTGTTTTGAGTGCAATGTCATGGCACCTTCTTTGCTAAAGGAAAACATCTCTCAAGGTAAAATTTACAAATATACTAATCCAAAAGAACCCGAGCCTTATGCTTTTCCAATGACCCCACTCTGGACATTGAGGGGGTTGGGGTAGATATTGATATAAAAATGACTAAAGAGTCAATTCCACCATTGGGAGTTTCCTTGCTTTACTACTTGGCAAAAAGGGTGAAGCAAAGGCACTATTCAAACAACTTGGACTAGAAAAGGGAACTAATATCTGTGATTAATCTAGATGGTGCAAAGCAATCAACAATATTTGGGACTCCAACCATTTCCAATCAAGGTGTTGGTTGGATGGAAATCCAAAAGAAAAAAGAAGAAGAAAAGGGCAACCAATTAGCTTGCATGATCCTCTATGTAGGGTGTTAGTCATTGGACCGTTTGTAAATTTGGTTAGGGAGCAAAGTCCATGTATGACCTTTGATGTGCAAAATACACAAAAAGTCTTTTAGATATAAATGGAGGGAGGGTTAAAGGGGGCACACCCTAAAGCTTAGTTGGTCAAATCAACCTTCTCCAATCTGCAAACTTTGGGAGGTTGCAGGTTTAAGACCAAATCTATGTCAAGCAACTGCAAATTTCTCATAATTTAGGTGGTTTCCTAAGTTAGGTGTCTTGCATGTTCTTAAGTGTGAGCATTCTGCTTTGAAATTTCTAAGCATACTCATAAATTAGTCTTAACTTCTAAACTCTCACAACTCTCTTTTTTTAAAGTTAAAAAATTAAATCATAAATATTCAATCCAACTTTTAACTAGCCTAAGAACATAATATTAAAATATGTGAACCTTTAACTGACAAAGAAACATAATATTAAAATATGTGAACATAATATAAAAATCTATCAATTATTTATATTAATAACATAATTTTACATTTATATTAATAACATAATTTTACATTCATTTTTAATTATTAATTATCAAGTAAACACAAAATCTATAATATAGTGGATATCGTTGATTCTCATTAAGCGGCCGATATTTCGGTTTCAACTAAATTTAGGTGATTTCTCCAATAGGTATTTTTTAAAAAGGATTTTTATTTTTGACTCCGTGTGATAAAAGGCTTCTTTCTAATTTTTTTTTGGAGAATGGGCATTAGAAATTTATAGAAATACTTGAAGTGGGGTTTAAAAACTCTTGCGTCTTACATCACGAGGATTTTCAACAACATTATTTAGCAGGGCTTCCCTACAGATTGGACAACTAGCCTAGCAATACCTCTTTTCAAGAGTGGTAATGCCAATAATCCCTCCAATTACAGGACCATAATGATAAATCTCCTGTTTGCAAAGCTATTTGGAAGTATGCTAGAAAACATAATTAGCAAGTGGGCAGAAGAAAGATGTAAGCGTGGTAAAGGACAAGCAGGTTTCAGACCCAAACACTCCACGGTTGATTATGGTATAACGTTAAGACACATCATTGAGAAAGTGTGGGAGAATAAACATGAAGCCTCTTGTTGCTTTGTCGATTTCAAAAAAGCTTTTGACATGGTCCCTGGAGATAAGCTCTGGAACAGAATGGAAGAACTTGGGGTTCCTATGCATCTTAGAGCAGCTGTCCATAGATTATATGAGGAGGTTAAAGTCAAAATCAGAACATCAGCTGGGATCTCTAAAAGTTTCAGGAGTGATATTGGGGTCAAGCAGGTGTGCCCATTGTCCCCTACCCTATTTGGGTTATATATTGACAAATTTGAAGAGTGGCTAAACCTAGAGGACGGGGAAGGTGCTCTTCTGGGCGAGTTTGTGATAAGGCTTCTTTTGTATGCAGATGACCTTATTTTGATTGCTAAATCTGTTCTTGGCTTGCAAGAGCACTTACTGTCCCTTGAGCACTTCTGTAGAGTAGTGGGGATGCAAGTTAACACTAACAAGACAAAAGTGGTACTTTTCTCTAGCAAGAGAAAACATAACCAATACAAGTTCTACTTTGAAGGCAACACTCTTGAAGAAGTGGTAGATTACAAATATCTTGGGATTGACTTCAACAAAAATTTAAGCTGGGAAGGTTGCAGAAAGAAAAGAACTTTGGGAGGTTGGAAAGCATTTTACGCCTTTCAAAATAGATGCAGAGAAGTAGAGCTATGGGATTGGAAGACTACGCAAACTCTTTTTGGGCTATTAGTGATCCAAGTTGTTCTATACGGGTGTGAAGTGTGGGCCAGCAGTACCTTTGACTTACAATGGCAGCAAATTGAGAAGATTAAAAAACGCTTGATTACCAACAAGTTCAAAATTAAAAGCTTAGTCCCCAATGATATCATGCTTAGTGAAGTGGGGGCAACCCCCATTGAAGCAATTGCTATGGTGCGGCTCATAAGATATCTAAAAAAGATTGAGCAAATGGAAGACGACAAATGGCCTAAGGTGGCCTTCAATGACACATTATGCAAAAGAAAGAAGACTTGGATGCAACAAAACAATAAATGGCTTAGTAAATGGGATATTTACCTGAACACATGCCCTACAAACAGTAAAGAGATAAAGGCCTTTGTTATCGACAAGTTCCACAAGCAAGTTTGGGGCACAAGGCTAGGGAGAAAGAAAAAATACTATATTGAAGAGTTCAATCCTAGGGAGAAAGAAAAAGTACTATATTGAAGAGTTCAATCCCACCTACAACCACCATAAAAAATATTATACAGGACTAATATATTATGGAGGGCCAAAATGCTTATTGCTCAATTAAGAACCAATTCCCACCAACTACGGTGTGAGACAGGGCGTTGGAAAAGACCAAAAGAAGCTTGGGAAGAGTGAGTGTATACATTTTGCACCTCAGGAAAAGTGGAAACAAAAAAACATTTCATTTTAGAGTGTGAGGCCTTCAAGGACAACAGAGACACCTATGTGAATATCTTGGCAGTTAGTTCTTGGGATATTTTATTCAGTGAGGGGCAGTGGTGAAACTGAGATAATTTATTCAGTGAAGGGGCAGTGGTGACACTGAGGGAGCTCATCATCAAATTGAACAGGAAAATGGTGGAAATGCAAAAGTCACTGAACAAAACAGTTTGTCGCATAGGCTATCTTTTGCCTCGCATAGGATATCTCTAGCCTAGCGGACATTAAAATTTCTTTCTTTCTTTCTTAACAAACGGATCTATTTAGCCTGTGCCACCGCCTCCCATTTGAAATGTGTTACGGAGCTCAAAAGTCTATACATATTTCTTAATGCGACCCTTGAAAGTCTTTACACTCCGCGCTTCATTTGGATCCATTGAAACGATTTATGAGCGGATTGCTAGATTTACTGAACAAAACCGAATTAGTCGGAGCGCGGTCTATGAGCAGGTCAGCACTTAATCTTGTCACCTTCGTTTGCTTTTTCAGTTGTATTTGCTTGCATTGATTTTGTGTAAAGGCCACTATTGGGCAATGATTGTGCATTGCCCTTTTTCTGGTAAGCCGAAATAATTATTTGGGTTGAGGGTTTTACATTCACAGTTATTCATTTGGCTAAGTGATGGCCGACTTGTGGTTCTGTTGATGGTTATTGGGTTTTACAGGGGAGTTATGTGAGTTTTAATACTGTTTTGGTTTTGGGTTTAGGTTGGGTTTTCTTGCAAATTTCTGTGACAGAGCTTTATGAATTATCTATCCGCTGGAGGTCAAGAGGTCGAATCCTATGGACAATATAGTTTTTATTGTGCAGTTGAATGCCACAGCAGCATAAAAATGGTGTTTGTTTACGTTTTACTTTTTATGGGTCGTTAGAGGACAATCGAACCATATGAGATTCACTGATAGCGTCCATAAATTAAATGGGCAGGCAAACTTATCTCATGGCTTTTTTAGGTCTGGCAGTGTGAGGCCCATCTCTTTTTAAGTATTGGGCTTCCCCCCTATTTTTAGAAGTAGTGAGCTTTATCTTATCTTTTGTAATTTGGGCACAAATCATAATGTTTTGGCTATTTTTTCAGAACAATGTGTGGTTTTTTTATTATAAGGCTACATTCTGCTGTGCTGTCTTTTTGACTTACAGAATAGAAATAAATGTGTATTATGTAATGCTAAAAATTATATTCGCTGCGGCTATACCAGGGTGGTCATGTTATCAGATGAGTCTTCATAATTTCTCCTTCCAAATTTTGCTCCACATTTTGTCTAAAAACCGGGCTCAGGAAGGGACAGCCATCTTCTAATTTCCGGATTGAAGGACCATACAGTCTGAAGAGCTACTTATCGTTTCCTTTCGTTTTTTATTTCAATCGACCCTTTCTCAGCAGTTTCAGACTGCTTTGAGAAGAAAGATGGAGCCTTCGGCAGTCCTGCTTGTGTTTCACCAGCCTTGACCAAGGAAACTGGGTCAATTGCCCGATCTGATTGGACCATCTTCTGTGTCATCTGATGCTCTTCCAGGGGATATCATCAAGGTAGACTGGTGGTTGCAGGGGAGGCACCTCCTTTACCACTGCTGGGTCAATGGCATCCCTGCTCCTCAGGGGGTGTAACAGAGACATTTCAAACGTGCTAAGGACCCTCATGATCCTTTATAGGTTCCACGCAGTGTGATCAGACACAGAACCCCTCTACTAGGTGAGCTTGTGAGTTCTCGTTGGATAAGAAGCTGTCAAGTGTCCATGCTCAAAACAGATTCCTCGTTGGACAAGATGCTGTTAAATGCGCATGCTCAAAACAGAACCTGCAACGAGAAACAATATGTTTGTCATCTGACTGTGACACTTGTGTTCTGCAGCAATTCTCACATTCCAGCACGATATTTGTAAGAATCTTGTTCAAATAAGCATATATGCAGATTCTAGAGATTTTACAGCCTCTACCACTGTGCTATCTTTTCTTCCAAATATTGAGGGAACTGCATCTTTCACAATTGCCACGAGTTTTATCCTTGAGTCAGCTACCACCCCTAAATTGTCTGAAGTATACATCATCGGATGGAGAATGGTTTCACATTTATCAGATGGACACAGGTTAAGGCAAGCTAGTTAATTGCAACAGTGTTTTTATAGCCTTTCTAGTATGATGGTTCTGCAGGTTTTGGGATGGTAGACCAGCAATTATTACCTTATGCTTCGTATCACTACATGAGTTGTCACTGTTTACTGGATTGAAGGAAAGGTTCAACTACTAACATGTTTGTTTTGGATAGGTACTTAAAAACTGCAATTATCAATGTGGTTTTTCTTTTTCAATCATATACTTTATCGTACACGTCAATAGATGAAAGATCAAAGTTTCAAACCAAGTCTATTGATGGAAACATGCAATTATTCAGATAATATATCTTTTTGTGCTCCATCTCAAATATTTGAGGTAACTGAAGTTCCATTGTTATCAAGATTGGAACCGGAAGTGGGAATGGCCAAGGCTCAGACTGGGATTGGCCATAAAACTGGATTAAAGAGCTAGTTGAACCGCTTGACTAAAAAATACAAAAAAATACAAATTTTCATTAAGAAATAATACTCATTTACATCAATGTAAAATCCAAACCATTAGATACCAAATATGCAAAGTTTGCTCCTGTATATAACATATAAGGTTGAATATAGAAAAATGACACTGAGTGCAATATATATCTGAAACAAAATACATAAACATCAAGGCTCGAAATGGCTTCTAGAGTCCAAGAAACATCATGCTACAAGAAATGACCACATATCATCAAAGTCATTCCTATATTTAGATCCTCATCATCAATATCCCAGTCCTCTGCCTTCTGCCTCGATCCTTCAAGGACATAAATGCTTGGTGTTACTTGTGGATCGAAGTCTATCAACCCCAAGTCATGATCCTCAAATTTTGTCGGCCACTGAGTTTCCACAACCCATTTTGAGGAGGGATCAATATCCTCTAAGACAATGGGATATGGATCAAGTTTTTGTTCAACAACTGGTTGCGCCTTGGTCGAAGGTTGTATTACACAACTACAAGATAAATTGTTGTTCCAAATAGTCTCTTCTTCATGTGTATGCCCTCAAAGACAACACATTTGTGCTCACATCGACAAGTGCTACATGTTTGACTTAGGATCCACATTGCAAACTTTTGTAGTTGAGGGCATTGGCTGCCAAATGATTCTCACCAATTCGGTGCGATAAATCATAAGAGTGAAATGCAAAGTTAAAAATTTAAGGAATTAGTTTGGAATTTTGGCTAGAAAATTTCAATGCCTAGAAAAATAGATACTTGAATTGCATATGTAGTTGGTCCTCATCTCTTGCAAGAAGAACTAGTATTTTGCCAAAGGTACTCAAGCTTTTACTGAAAAGACTTGGGGACCATGTGCTCTAGGCAAGTGTACAATCCATCTTTGACCTTACAAGGTTTATTTTGTCCAAAGTTGGGTTCATTTTGTCCAAAGTTGGGTTCAAGGAAACCTAGTTTCATGTATAGGCTACTGGAGTTGGTTGTTCCATTTGCTATCAATGTTCTACCAAATCGTCAAATATTTTGTCTTTTCAACCTTGTATGCTGCCCTTAATTACTCTTTGGTTTGACCCATGACCTCATAAATATAATCCATGGCCAATTTATCCCAATCCACCATCTGCAACACCTTAACAAAGGGGTTGACAATTTTGCTGCCCCAGACCAAAAGTGTGATTCAAAATTTTTCTTACAAATGTCTTCTCACAACCTTTGTTGTTCCACCGAGATCCAGTCTACATCTTCCTCAAATTGTTTTTTCTGGGAAATGAGAGATTGCAACGTGATGAAGTTCATTGCAAAGTTGGTGATGGAAGACCTAACAAGCTCCCGCCCTCTGTGTTTTATCCATCAAGTTCAATACGCATGTGTTGGTTATAGATGTACTTAGTAATGCAGTTGGCATAATCTACAACCTTCTTCACCCAATCCAGTTCGCTTATATCCTCACCCAATCTGGTTTGCCTTTGAAGTCCTTACCACATGCAACTATGGCATCTAACATAGATTGGTAATAAGGTGTCTGGGAAGCATTGAAAAGGATACGTACATAATACCATCATACCACCATCTAGCCATGCATTATAAAGTTGATTCCCTGTATCATGTCTTCAATGGCTAATGGTGGACTGAGTGCTAGGCGCAGGGGTGGTGGTGGGTGCAAAAAAGCCATCAATCTTTTTCCTCTTTGGTGTAGGGTTGTCATGAGTTCGAGCAATATATCAAAGGGATCCCTAACAGAAGGGTTAGAGGGGCCTTCAAAACTAGGGTTTCCAATTCCAACTACACCTTCTTTGCCTGCAATCTCTCTCCTTCTACCTATCTCATCTTCAATATCTTCTTGGCTGTTTCTGCTAGATATTCATCAATAGAGACTGGCATTTCCTATCTAAATATCTAGGTTAACATTAAGGTATGGTTTAATTTGCTCTTGTACACCAGATAAGTGTTCTTTCACTCTATGAATCCTTCCCTTCTCATTTTGCTTTAACAATATTTGCAATTTTATTCCCATCAATCTCTTCACAAAATGCTCCATTCTCAAACAGTGAAAACAAATCTGCAAATGAAAAACCTACCTTTTATTTATTTGCTAAAACAAAAACAGCAATTTTATTAGAAAAAACAATTAGTGTCTGAAATATTCTCAACATATCTTCGAATGGGCACAACAATCCTGTCTCAAATCTTCTCCAAGCTTCTAGATGATACGTACATCGCTGCTGTCAGCAGGATGGGTTCCGGTTCAGATCTGAACTAGCTGGTTTGGGACAATACTGGTCTGCTGGTTCAGTTCAGTAACTGGTTTGGGCAGTTCAGGGGGTGAAGTGGTCTGCACTGGATGGTTCCCATAACATCAGGAAGAATATATTTACCAACAAAATCTAGAATGTTGTGCATATAAATGGTAAGAAACACAAAAACTCAAATGTCAGGGAATGGTTATAGTGGGCCAGTGGCAAATTTCTATACTTGGATAATGGTAAATGTTGAGATATTGTAACTTCTAAGAATATTATATTTGTACTTTATTATTCCAGAGATGTTTCATTCCTCCGTGGAGACCCTATTGTATATCTAGAGATGTTTATTCCTCCGAGAGAATGTGGTAACTTGGGTTATTAAACTTCCCTAGTGGGGTCGGCCCAGAGTTAGTTGTAATGGGGTGTTTAAGTCCCCAGTAGTTAAAGTTGGGGCTGACCTAGTTAGTGTAAAAGTCAATTCGGAGTAGTGTATAATTAGAGGAGGTGTGTTCCTCATTTAACACACTCATTCACTCACTTGTGATTGGCGCATAGGAGAGAGAGAGATCTGCAGAGGAGGAGAAGGAGTTCTTCTTTGGGGATTACATCTTTGTATTTGCTGGTCATCTATATTGAGGAAGCTTTGCTGGGTTTTCTACCCCATGAGGGTTTCCCAGGATAAATCTGTGTCTCTTGTGTTTATGCTGTGCTTGTTGTTCTTTCAGTGATCCTGTATATGTTATTGTTGTGAAATGGAATGTAATACTGATGTTATCTATCTTAGCATATTGAATCTTAACATGGTATCGGAGCTATCCTGAAGGAAGGCAATGTATGGCACTTATGACACTTGTCTCACTTGCGACAATTTGCAAGTTAGGATTTTGTATAGCAAAACCTAGTCATTGTGGCACTTTCGCTATAAATCCATTTTGACGAAGGTTCAGGATCTGAAACTTCTACAGGCCGAAGATAACATCCCCCGGTACCTTGTGTCCGAAGCTCAGCCTTAGATTCGTTGTACTTTGTGATTTATGATCCGTACAAGTTAGGGTTTCTGCCTCTTCTAGAATGCAGTCCTAAACAGGTGACCTAGGGAAAAAGGTCATATCTCGGGCTAGGAAGCTCCAAATGAAATTCTGTAAAAAGTGGTAGTTAGGGCACGGACTGTAGTTTGATAGGTCCTCTTTTCAGAGGCCGAAGTTGAAACAATGACATGTGGCACTCCGTACAAGTTTGCTATGCTGTTTCATCCCATAAACAGGTCATGTTGCGACACTTGGTATAACTCTCTCTCAGAGAATCCATTAAAGCTCAGACATGTGGGGTTGGAAAGATGACAGGTCAAGCTACCACAGGCCGAAGTTTCAGACTCTGCAGATCCGAAATTGCAGAGATACACTAGAAACAATACGACACATCAGAATTGGCTCAACGGAGGAAATCTAAGAAGAGGATGAAGAAGCTCTCACTTAGGGTTTTCAATGTTTAAGTCTGGAAGGACCTGATACAATGTTGGAGACACCTGATACAACATTGGAAGCTTTGATAATGGGTTTGGAATCCATTCATCATAGATATTAATCCTCCATGAAAATGTTGTGGGAGGAAGGAGATTGAAGATTAGGGTTTCCAAGTAAGAAGAAACCCTAGCAATGTTGGGAGACTCATAGGGCAACGATGAAGAAGGTTTAAATGGCATTGATATCCTATCATCCTAGCACCATGAACATACATAAGATGTTTACAAGTGATCTACCTTGGATGGTTAGGGTTTTACCCTTACAAAGAAGACTACTCAGGTATGACTTGAGAAGATATAGGTATGTTTTGAAATCTGTTTCATGATTAAGTTCATAATATGTTTGTCTTCATGTTATTGAGGTTAGTACAATCATGATTAGTTTTAGATTGTCTGATCACCGTAGTAAAAGTATGAATGCATGTGAATGATAGAAGACATTCATTGATTAGGGTTATGACACTTATGATTGTACTAATGCACCTGTGGTGTTGTATGAGGATGATGTTGTCTGCTAACAAGATACAGGTACATCAAGAAAGACAAATCAAGTTCTATGATCATGATGACATGAAGACAAAGACTCATCCATAGTCCTTGATCACATAGAAGCTCTACTTATGAGGTATGCATGACTTTGTTCTACTTATGAGATATGCAGGTTCTAGCACAAGGTCTCTAAATCATTGAAGAGAACAAAGAAGATATTGTTTGGGTATGTTAGACACAACCAAACATGATAGTTTGGGTATGTTTTCCTATATCAAGTTAGAATCCTACTTTGTGTTAGGATCTTAGGTAAGTATACCTATGTATGAAATGATCATGACCATACATACTTAAGATTATTTAGAATCTTAATGTTTTGATAGTATTGAGATTATACTAATGAATGTATGATTATGTATGAGATCATGAGGATGACACTAGTGCACACTTAAGCATGCATAGTGGTACATAATGAATAGAAGTTCAAAGACATATAGAGATCAAGTGGGAGGCAACCACACAAACATAAAAGATAAGTATTTGAGTTGTTATTTGAATCTCAGAAATAGTAAATGATATTGCTCGTAATAGTTGTATGCATATTTGTATTCCTAGAATATATCATGCATAGTGTAAGCATTCATATAGCATTGAACAGTATACTACTAATATGCATATGATGGGTAAGTTGGACAAACATTCCATTTTTGTTTATCTAGAATGAAACCTCTTTGCTGACATGCTGAGAGCTGTGCACACTCTTGACAGTATGTTCTGGTAGAGATGGAAGGCATCTAGATAGCCACTATATGCATATAGGATATGGAAAAGTGTTGTGCTAAAATATTGGTCAAGATAGTTGCATGACTATGTGAATCATATCAGTATGCATAGTAGGTTATCATGTCAACATAATTTGATGATTATGAAGTATTACTAATCATGTGATTAACTTTGATTTGAAGAAAAGATCATGTGTTATGATCTACAAAAGAAGGATGATGAACACTTGTTCCAAAGAACGAGTGATGGATGTTCAACAAGAAGACTTACAAATCAAACATACTATAGAAGGATTGTGGCTAGACGATTCTCTTAGAAAGAGGAAGAGGATCATGACGAGATGTTTGCTCCAAGTGGCTAGATAAGACCATTCTCTTAATGGTGTAATTGAAGAAGAAGAAGAAGTACGAATCGAGAAAACTCCCAGGATTCAATTGAAGAAAGCTCTGTACGGGTACCTAGGATCGATAGTCATTTGATGAGCTTAATGATCACCATGGGCGATGCGGATTCCAACCTTTGCTACAAGGTTGAAGATGGTGTCTATATACAAATGACATTCTTCTCTTAGATGGATGCAAGAAAGAACTCACCACAGAGTTCGAATGATCTTGAGGCTCATATCAGTAGACCCATCTGACGAGAGATGGCACGGATAGATATGCAGAAGATCACTCAATGCAGAGTGTGAATGATGTTCAGTCACAGGGGGAGAATTGATAGCTTCTTGACAAGCTTGGGATTTACCAAACGTAACACTGATCCTAACCTTAAGGTTATGGATGATGAACCTGTCATACTATTACTGTATGTGGATGATCTCTTTCTGTTAGGGAATGAGAAACAGATCATGGAAAGCAAGAAGAAGCTAGCTATAGAATTTGAGATGAAAGATCTCGGATTGATGCATTACTTCCTAAGTCTGGAAGTATAGCAAGGCCTAGAAGGAATCTTTCTCAACCAGGGAAAGTATTTGATATCTTGAAGTTGTTGGCTGATGACTCATCGGAGTTAGTGGATGTGACTCTGTACAGACAGATTATTGGGTCATTGATGTATTTGACGAATACCAGGCCAGATATATGCTTTGCCGTGAACACCTTGAGTCAGTATCTATTGGAACCTAGGCGTGTTCACCTGATAGTTGCAAAGCATGTGATGAGGTACCTAAAGGGTACGATAGACTTTGATCTATGTTATCTTGGAGATCATGACTTCAGATTGTATGGCTACACAGATGCTAATTGGGCAGGAAGTGTATCAGACATGAAGAGCACATCGGGCAGATTTTATTGTCTGGGATCTACCATGATATCATGGTTTAGCAGGAAGCAGTCTAGTGTGGCTCTCAGCACAGCTGAAGCGGAATATATAGCTGCTTGCTTTTCTAGTTGTGAAGCGATATGGCTTCGGAAGTTGTTATCAGGATTGTTTGACTTAGAGATGGACTCCACTGTGATCGTGTGTGACAACCATAGTTGTATCAAGATGACAGAGAATCCAGTGTTCCATGATAAGTCAAAGCACATAGAGATTCGATATTTTTATATATGGGATATGGTGCAGAAAGGAGTGGTTGTATCAAGATGACAGAGAATCCAGTGTTCCATGATAAGTCAAAGCACATAGAGATCCGATATTTTTATATACGGGATATGGTGTAGAAAGGAGCTATAAAGCTCGATTATGTGAGCACTGACATACAAGTTGCTGATATATTGACCAAATCCCTGTCTCGAGTAAAGTTTGAGTATTTCCGAGACAAGCTTGGTGTAGTTCAGAAGGACCCTCCTCGAAAGGGGGAGTGATATGGTCTATGATGATATGTGGATACTGGTATCGATGTGGATACCTGTATGGATGATAAGATTGCCTACATCGACGGTAAGGTCAATGATGTGGATACTTGTATCGACGATAAGGATACTTGTATCGATGATAAGGATACCTGTATCGATGATGAGGATACTGTATCGATGATATGGATACTTGTATTGATGATAAGGATACCTTTATCGATGATGAGGATACTGTATCGATGATGTGGATACTTGTATTGATGATGAGGATATTTGTATCGATGATGAGGATAATGTATCAATGATAAGGATACTGTATCAATGATGTGGATACTTGTATCAATGATGAGGATACTTGTATTGATGATGTGGATACTTGTATCGATGATAAAGATACATGTATCGATGATGAGGTTACCTGTCCCGACGATGAGGTCGATGATATCAACGATAAGGTTGATAAGTGGTCCTAAGACTTGGTCTAAGTTGACGAGGGGATTGTATCATCCTCAAACTTCGGTCCCTGAATTGATTCATAGACATATGTCTCCGAGAAGTGGTCCCTAGTGGACGAGAGGGATTGTATCATCCCTGGACTTCGGTCCCTGAATAGATCCGTAGACAGATGTCTTCGAGAAGTGGTCCTTAGTGGACGAGAGGGATTGTATCATCCCTGGACTTCGGTCCCTGAATAGATTGTAGACAGATGTCTTCGAGAAGTGGTCCCTAGTGGATGAGAGGGATTGTATCATCCCTGGACTTCGGTCCCTGAATAGATTCGTAGACAGATTTCTTCGGGAAGTGGTCCCTAGTGGACGAGAGGGATTGTATCATCCCTGGACTTCGGTCCCTGAATAGATCCGTAGACAGATGTCTTCGAGAAGTGGTCCCTAGTGGACGAGAGGGATTGTATCATCGCTGGACTTCGGTCCCTGAATAGATCTGTAGACAGATGTCTTCGAGAAGTGGTCCCTAGTGGACGAGAGGGATTGTATCATCTCTGGACTTCGGTCCCTGAATAGATCCGTAGATAGATGTCTTCGAGAAGTGGTCCCTAGTGGACGAGAGGGATTGTATCATCCCTGGACTTCGATCCCTGAATAGATCCATAGACATATGTCTTCGAGAAGTGGTCCTTAGACTTTGTCTAAGTTGACGAGTGGACTACATTGTCCCTAGACATGATATGGTGTCTTAAATGGATAAGGATTGATCATCCTGTAAATAGATCATGTGTGTTGCAGGGTATGCTGCTATGGTGCTGTTGATCGAGATGATCCAGATGATGATACTGTTGATCGAGATGATCCAGATGATGATAATGTTGATCGAGAGGATCCAGATGACGATACTGTTGATCGAGAGGATCCAGATGATGATGTTGTTGATCTGGAGATCCAGATGATGATGCTATTGATCGAGAGATCCAGATGATGATGTTGTTGTCGCTGTTCGAGTGCTGCAGAAGATGAAGACTCAGTACTGAAGATGTTGATGTTCCAGTATTGAAGATCTTGAAGATGTTCGAGTAACTGTTTGAGTTACTGATGATTTTAAAGAAAGCTTCCAATGATTTATAGGTGTATCGTGTATCATGTAGTTGATGACTCCTTGCTCCTGCAAATGTTGTTATAATATCCTTCTTGTCAAGGGGGAGTGTTGAGATATTGTAACTTCTAAGAATATTATATTTGTACTTTATTATTCCGGAGATGTTTCATTCCTCCGTGGAGACCCTATTGTATATCCAGAGATGTTTATTCCTCCGAGAGAATGTGGTAACTTGGGTTATTAGACTTCCCTAGTGGGGTCGGCCCAGAGTCAGTTGTAATGGGGTGTTTAAGTCCCCAGTGCTTAAAGTTGGGGCCGACCTAGTTAGTGTAAAAGTCAAGTCGGAGTAGTGTATAAATAGAGGAGGTGTGTTCCTCATTTAACACACTGATTCACTCACTTGTGATTGGCGCATAGGAGAGAGAGAGATCTGCATAGGAGGAGAAGGAGCTCTTGTTTGGGGACTACATCTTTGTATTTGCTGATCATGTATGTTGAGGAAGCTTTGCTGGGTTTTCTACCCCATGAGGGTTTCCCGGGATAAATCTGTGTCTCTTGTGTTTATGCTGTGCTTGTTGTTCTTTTAGTGATCCTGTATATGCTATTGTTGTGAAATGGAATGTAATACTGATGTTATCTATCTTAGCATATTGAATCTTAACAGTAAACCCTGAATTTTTGTGTGTGTCAAGGAGTGGCTGCAAGAAGTGATAGAGTTAGACAACTGGTGCAATGGGTCCACAACAACTTTTGCCTCACTGTAACATTCAGATGTATCATAGCTCTCCATGCTGGAAGTAGGATGTATTCACTTAGAGGACTGGGTTCTATATTTACATAGGTAGGTTTGATTTTATTCTTTTCACTAGAGTGCAATGTTTATTATTTATGCAAGTTCACCATTCAGAGTTTAATCATATAAGTTAAGAAAAGGAAACCATTTCAACATGTAGCTGGGGTCCTGTTTCTTAGGATGCCAGTGCAATCTTGGGTTGTGAAGAGGCTGTTGCTATGTTCACAGTGCAGGAATCAACATTGTTACCTCTGTTTGGCAAGTGCTCTCTTGTAACTGTTATTTGATAAGAAGCAGTGCTTAGTAGTTTAAATATTCAGGGGGTGAACTGGCTTGGACCAGCTGGTTCCAATGACATCATTTTACCAACAAAATTTAGATTGGTGTGCATATAAATGGTAAGAAAGACATAAAAACTCAAATGTTTTTTTTAACAGAAACGGTTATTGTATTAAAAAAAATAAAAAATAAAATGTGCCGTGGCTGGAAGCCAGAATCGACATATTACAATATTCAAATCAGAATTTAGAGGGAGACCATTTTTTGAATCTAAAGCTATATCCCTAGTTCTGGTCATTATCATTCTATGAACTTGACTCAGAGTTCAAATTGCTCCACCTTCCAGCGTTGAGCTATGCGTGAGTAGGCTTTTCTGAAAATGTGGATGAAATCCATTGTTCTTTGCATAAACGATCGGGATGTCAAATTTGTTTTGAAGATTACATGATAACTGAGGTTTAAGAATATCACTCTCCCAAATGAATTCTGTCATCTTGGTCCATGTCAAATGGCGTATGAAACCTGTTAAAGAGCATCAATCTTGAATTAGCGTGAAAGAGAGAGACAATCTTGCAATTCTGTGCATACTTGTACTCATAATAGTTGTTGAGAGCAACAACCTTGTAGTTCAGTGCATGAAGGAGATTAACGTGGTAAGCTGAGAGAGCAACCTTGAGACAGTCTTGCAATTCACCTGCTGCTTTGTAGCGAAAATTCAGTGGTCTTGAGTATGCTTCAGAATTCTGCTTCTTAACACGCATGCTTTGAATGCTTACTTGACGCCGGGTAGCTCCAACTGGTGGGGGTATTCACGCATGAATTGACCAGGACTGATCACTCGTGTATTGACCGGGACTCTGTCCAGCAAGGAGGGTTTGCTCCAGATCACAGAGAGTCTTAAGGGACATTGAAGTTTTTAGTAATGTCATTAATTTTCAGGGTCCCTTTATTCAGAGGGACTGCTTCATTAGCAGCAATGTCCGCAATTCCATTTAGATTTCGTAGAATATGGAAGAATTCAATTTTCTGTAAGAACTTCACAATGAGCTTAATTTTCTCCAGTATTTGCCTGAGTCTCATATTGTTGGTTCTGTTTTTGTTGATGATTGCTTGGATTACCAATCTTGAGTCGCCAAAGACATTAATTTCTCTTATATTCCTTCTCTTGGCTTGATACAGCCCTTGCCAAAGAGCTAAGGCTTCCGATATATTGTTAGTATCTTCACCAAGTCCCCAAGAGTAATGGATCTTCATATCGTCGTTAGGTCCTGACAGTACCCCTCCTCCTCCTGCCTGCCCGGGATTCCCTTTGGAGGCTCCATCAAAGAATAGAGTATACCCCTTCAGAGAGTTTTGCCATAGTTTAAAGGTTGGTTCATCCATCCTTATTTCCCATTTTTCCAGCTTTGTTAGTAGTAGGGTCAGTAACATGATGAGAGGGGGGTAATTGTTCATCCAGGCTTCTTCTTCCCTGATCAGATTACATTTGTTCTCTTGGATTGGGAGAGAGTTTAAACATTCACCCAGCAGGGCATGGGCTTTCGTAGCCACATGGACTGCCTGGGAAGACTTGTTTCTGAAGGTGCGGGCATTTCTTTCCAACCACAGTTGTTGAAATACTGAGAGGGGGGTGAATCAGTATTTGCCAATCAATAATTTTAATCAAGAGCAAGTTGCTAATCACCAATCATAGCAGTAAATCATCAACAATAAAAATAAGATGCACAGTACACAAGATTATTTTACGTGGAAACCCAAGTCCTGGGGGTAAAACCACGGAAACCTTTTATAATAAAATTTGACCTAGCAACAACTGGGGTTACAAATTTAATACAACTTCTCCAGCTACAACTGGAAGGGGCTACAACCCCTAGGCTTCGTCAGCCACAACTGACAAGCTGCTACAACAGCTCAGCTCACAAGATTGTGATCCCTAGCACCACCCTACCACCCTTTAGAAAAAGATCGCTGAACCTGTGGACCTGTTAAACAATAAACCCTGTCCTCTCTGTTGCTGATAACCTCTGTTCACTGTTTATTTCCACGTCAACCTTCACACTGACACACTTTGTACCAAATTACTCAACCTGTAAATCTGTCACATACCAATCTCTGAATCTACTTGTGCTCATTGTTCACTGCCAAATTTTTCTATAGTCAATGCTATCACATCATCATTATGCTCATGTTATCACGTCTGATCAAGACTTGGTCAATAAGTGTCCTCAACAACCCAATCAACCATTGCTAATCTTCTCGAACAAATTACTGCTTTTCGAGCTTAGTTAAGATCAACTGTAAGCATGGCTTATAGGAAGCTAATAATAAGTGTTGTGGCCCACACTTCTTAGATTATACTTCTGTGATTTCAGACTATTGAAGATACAGTCCTTCCAAGTCTTTATCATGCAACTTATACAAAGGCACCAAAATCTATTCAACAAGATGTCTCAATCGACTTGCTGGGTCAATGGAAGCTTTCTCTTCCTAATAAAACTTTTATCTCTTTATAAATTTTGCTGTAGCTTTTTGTATCCCATCAAATATCAGTACACTGCTCATCCCAAAACTTAACCCAGCTGAGCTTTCACCAAAATGCAAGTCGCAGTCTTCAACGCACAATGGAGAGAGGTATTCACATTGATCACTACTCAGTCTCTGTTCAACATCACATCCACTGCAACAGCTTTAGCTCTTCGAATTCCAAGCACCATGAAAAAAAAAAGGGACCGCAACAATGGCAAACTTCACGCATTAAACTATAGCCACCATCCTTAGCATTTCTATAATGAGTACATAGATCTCTACACAGCCAACTAAAATCATTGGTGGCTTATTTCCAACGGAGGCTCCTCCTTCATGCAATATCCACGAGCTTGTATGCCCCATGCACAGTTTGTTGTTTAGGTTGTCATTGATGCCAACAATGTCTGGTCATTGATGCCAACAGTTAAGTCTTGGTGCTTCTTGTGGAGCCCCTGAGGGTCAGTATTTGGTTAGTGATTGTCTGTGTCAGAGGAGACCTTTTGACTTTGTCCAAGCCCAAGCTTGAAGCCCTTGGAGGCCTTGGGACACTGCCAAAAGCCTTGGCTACCCATTAACTTGGTTGAGTGACCCCTAAGGTGTTTCTATGCCCTAATACCCTAGAATGTGTCCTTGGGGTGTTGCATTAGGCCAAATGACCCTTTCAGTGGTCATTTGTGTTTTAATAAGCTCATTGTACCCTAGGAGAAGTCTAGGCACCCCTCACACTTAATAAATTTATTGATCCTTAAAGGATGGCAAAAGTAATACCCTGAAGGTGGTCAAAATGGTCAAGAAAATTCTCTTAACCATTTTTATTAAAAATATAAAATTATCTTAACCATTTTTATTAAAAATATAATAAAAAAACTAATCATAACAACACATATTTTATCTTGGTAATCGCTTGATTGTAAAAATGATAACGATGAGAAGATTAGGTACTTTACTATACAAACTTTACAAGAATACTTTCACTTTATTTTTAAATAATGAAAAGTTCATTCCAAATTTTTTACCAGGTAAGGTACGTCACTATTCATATTTTACAAAAATTTATTCATTTACAATTTTTTCAAGATATTATAATAGGGAATTCTTTTGAAGAAACTCAAGTATTGCTTTCACTGCAGAGTCTTTTGCCATTTTTACACATGACATTGGAGCACCATTATGGTATCGAGCCCATCCATTAGTTATTGTCTTAACACGCACTGAGTAAACAATTATAATAGGGAATTCTTTAATTGGAAGTCGGCCCCATATTTAAATTAAAAATTCAAATTAAAAATTAATTCAATTTTTAAAAAATATAAAATCATTTTTTTATAATGTTGACATAAAGTCGGCCCAGTCACTTGACAAAATTTTAAACAAAAATAAAGATGGAAAGTCGGCTCCATATTTTTATGATAAACTTCTAATTAGAAATTAAATAGTGCAAGGTCGGCTCCATAATTTTTGCTGGGAAAAACTAGTATATAAACCCCCTCCACGATTTCACTTTTGTGTGGTTTTTTTTCGCTGATTTAGAGCTCGGTTTATCTGGTGAAGGAACATCAATCTGCAAATATTTTTTTTTTTGGTATTGGTGGAGAATTTCGTATTGGTGTTTTCGCTGGAGACAGAGCTCAGTTTTTGATTGAAGGCACAGTTTAGTAACACGATTTTTTTTTGGTTTAGTTACAGTAGATTCAGAGCTCTGATTTTTGGTTTTGTTTGAGTGAATTCGGGCAATAATTCGTGGCAACAGCAGTCTGCAATTTTTTATTGAGTTCGATTTCTGGTAAAGGAAGAGCTCGAATTATTTGGTGAAGGAACAACAGATTTAGAGCTCGAATTTTGGTGAATGCATAGCAGGTAATACAGTTCAGATTTTTGGTGAAGACCTCTCTGCTACGACTTGAAGTCCTAGTAATTGAAGCTCGCCTGCTGCTTATTACAGTTCTATTGGAGTTGAGACTTGAGGCATTGCGATTGGAAGCTGCAGAGACTCCTTGATAATGGTGCTTGGACTGTGGAACTTTGGTGAAGACTACAGAACTGTGCATGGGGCATACAAGCTCGTGGATATTGCATGAAGGAGGAGCCTCCGTTGGAAATAAGCCACCAATGATTTCAGTTGGCTGTGTAGAGATCTATGTACTCATTGTAGAAATGCTAAGGATGGTGGCTATAGTTTAATGCGTGAAGTTTGCCATTGTTGCAGTAATGAGAGGGGGGTAATTGTTCATCCAGGCTTCTTCTTCCCTGATCAGATTACATTTGTTCTCCTGGATTGGGAGAGAGTTTAAACATTCACCCAGCAGGGCATGGGCTTTCGTAGCCACATGGACTGCCTGGGAAGACTTGTTTCTGAAGGTGCGGGCATTTCTTTCCAACCACAATTCCTAGAGACTAAATTTTGGGAACATTGCCTAACAGGCTTTGGTCCTTTCTTTTTTGTTCAGAGAATAGGGATATAAGGAGGTCCACTCACTCAATAGTGAAGAAGCATTCTCAGGGATGGTAATCTGAGTCGACCAAGTGCCTAGGGCATGATTCCAGACCCCTGATGCAAAGGGGCAGTTGATCAAAATGTGATCGGTTGTTTCTTCTGAGATCAAACAGAAGGGGCATCTCGTCGGCCCTTCCCATGCCCTTTTTTTGAGATTTTCTCCAGAAAGAATGCTTTTGTGGGCCAACGTCCAGATGAAGTAATCAACTTTAGGGAGACTTTTGACTCTCCATATTTCTTTCCAGAGTGTTGGGTTAATGGGGGCATTCGAAATTTGCTTTGATCTGCCTGTAGCCATCAACAACTTTGTAAAAACCTGAAGTTGTGCCCCATCCCCGCGAATCCTTCTTCTTGGCTGCAACAAGGGACTTCCCTTGAAGGTAGGAGATCAAAATTCTTTCTTCATCGATCAGGTGGTTTGGGCATTCAGGGAGGTTCCATTTCTTTCAGGATTTGGCTCTGTCCTCATTCCATACGGATATATCCCAAAGAGAGGTGATATTTAGAGTTTTGTAATGATTTTTAAGCCTGGAGTTGTTTGAGATAGAGTCCAACGTAATTCCTCCAAGGATAGAATCTTCCCATATATGAATTTTTTTGCCATTTCCCTGGATCCATGTTAAGAGAGGCTGAAAGAACTCATTGGCTTTCTGGCAGATGTAAAAAATTGGAGATCCTTTCTTTACCATAGGAGGTCTGTCAAGGCAGGTTATGTGCGTTTCTGTATAGTATTTGTTCTAGAGAGCATGCTTGCTCCATGTTAAGTTTCCAATTACTAGTTTCCAGAGAAGCTTCGCCCCGAGAGCTAAATTATGGGCTCTTATGTCCCTGATATGGAGGCCACCTTCTAAAATTGGCTTGGTGACTTTTCCCCAGCTGACCAAATGCAATTTGTTTTCGTTGTTTCTATCGCCCTTCCATAAGAAATTTCTGAGGATTGCCTCTAGCTTGTTGATGAACCCGATTGGGGCCAGGAGAAGTGAAATTTGAAAAATTGGAATGCTATTCAGGACTGACTTTATCATGACCATCTTCCCAGCATTGTTAAGCCATTTTGCTCCCCATTTGTTGATTTTGTTTTTTAAATTGTCGAGGAGAGGAATCCAATGTTTGGATTTTAAGTTAGCTCTGGCGATGGGGATTCTAAGGTATTTAAAGGAGTTCTAGTGAACCTTCCCATCCATTTCCAGTATCCTAGCTATGCCAGTCATTTCAATGTTGGTGCAATTCCATCCATAAATCTAGCTTTTCCTGTAATTTATTAGACTTCCGGAAGCTTTCTTGTAGATGTCGAGCTCCCTTTTAATTCTTCTAGCATTTATAGTGTTGGCTCCTCCCAACAGAAGTGTATCATCTGCAAACTGGGCATGGTTGATCTCTTTGACACCACGAGCTATTCTAATTCCCTGTAGCTCTTTGAATTCGATAGTGCTCTAATTGGAAACTAAGGACATAAACTTGAATAGTGTAGAGAAGAGGTGACATCGGGCAGCCTTGGCGTAGCCCCCTGGTGGCTTGGAAGAAATTAGTAGGTCGCCCATTGATCAACGGGGCTATCCACGGGGAGCCTATGCATGCCTTCACCCAGTTGATGAACTCCGGGGCAAATCCAAATTCAAGCATTACCTGAAACAAGAAGTCATGGCGGACCCTATTGAATGCATTAGCTAAGCCTAATTTAACAATCATACCTTTTTCTTTTCGTTGAATACTGGAATGGTGGATGAGAATGATCTTATCAACAATGTTTCTTTCTTTGATGAACCCCCCTTGGTTCTCAAGGATGATGATAGGAAGAATTTCTTTGATTCGATTAGCGATAACTTTAGTGATGATCTTATATCCGATGTTACATAGTGATATGGGCCGGGTAGCGATCAAAGGAGGTGGCTGCTTTTTCTTTGGGGATTAGAGCTAAAAATACAGAATTATTGCTCCCACCGATCTTATGACATTTCTGAGATTTTAAAACCATTCTATGTAAATCTTTTTTTATAATTGGCTAGCAGGCTTTTATAAACCTGGCATTATAGCCATCTGGGCCGGGGCTTTATCCGGTTCCATGTTTTCCAGTGCTTTCTTTATTTCTTTTCTGGTTACTAGTGCAGTGAGCTTTTGATTGATGTCCTGTGTGACTATGGTTGGAACCAATTCGATAATCTTCTTGCTCCTTTCATCCTGATCATGAGTATTTTCCGAGTACAACTCTTTGAAGTGGTTGTGAGCAGCCTGTTAGATTTCGGTGAAGTCGTTGATTATCTGATCTTGGGTATGTATTTCTTTGACCATATTGTGCTGCTTCCTTGCTTCAACTTGTTTGTGGAAGTAGCTAGTATTCTTATCTCTAGCCTGAAGCCATAGGCTTCTAGACTTCTGCCTCCAGTAGTCTTCCTCCTCTCTGTATGCAGCGTGGAGCTTTCTTTGGAGTTCCAGTTCCTGTTCCAAGTTTTCACTTGTAATTGGACTTTCTTCCAACAGAATTTGGTGATTTTCTAATTGATTTTGCACTTCCATCCTCTTATGAGATGGGGGTTTGATGTTTTTGGCCCAGCTCTTTAAATCTTTTTTGAGACGCCTTAGCTTTTCTTCCCAGACATAGAAGGGCGATCCTGTAACTGGTTTCGTCCAGTTTCTGATGATTTTGCACTTCCATCCTCTTATGTGATGGGGGTTTGATGTTTTTGGCCCAACTCTTTAAATCTTTTTTGAGACGCCTAAGCTTTTCTTCCCATACATAGAAGGGCGATCCTGTAACTGGTCTCGTCCAGTCTTTGATGATTTCTTGGAATCCTTCCTTCTGGGTCCATGACGGGCTGAATCTGAACGGGATTGGCCCCAGATTTTTATTTTGAGAAACTTCAAGTAGTATAGGTTTGTGATCAAAAGCGTTGAATGGAAGGATTTTGGAGTAAATATCCAATCCGAGGAGGAGGAAGGAATTGTGGATAAGGAATCTGTTCAGTCTGGTAGCGATGTGTCTGGGGGCCCTTTTCTCTTATTTGTCTAGGTGAATTTACCTTTGGCGGGTTTAATGTCCTCTAGCTCCCATTCTTGGATGAGATCTTCCACAATTTCCTTGAATTGATCCCTTACAATGGATCCCCCTCTTTTTTCCTCGAGGGACAAGGTGACATCTAGATCTCCAGCTAATACGATATTCTCCAATTGGTGAGTTCTAAGGTATTCTTGAATGAGGTTCCAGTAGTTCCAAATGTTGAGCCAAGGTCACCAACGACTTCTTGTTTAGGGAAGCAATCTTCAGATGCAGAGGAGGTGCCACCAACTCCTACCAATTTTGTCAGGAGACCTCGAGGGTACACACAGGCATTGAGTGATGCTCAAGAGTAAGTTGAGTCTCCTAGGAGCACATTTACGGAGAGCAGGCCTTCGAAGAAGTTTCCTAACTACTTGTCATTAATGAGCAACATCATAGCTTTAGAGCCTTTCAGTTTTCAGGAGGTAGTAGACGGGGAGGCAACCTTCAGATGTAGAGGAGGTGCCACCAACTCCTACCAATTTTGTCAGGAGACCTCGAGGATACACACATGCATTGAGTGATGCTCAGGAGTCAGGAGTATGTTGAGGCTTCTAGGAGCACATTTACGGAGAGCAGGCCTTCGAAGAAGTTTGCTAACTACTTGTCATTAATGAGCAACAAAGTAACTTTAGAGTTTTTCAGTTTTTAGGAGGTAGTAGACGAGCAGGTATGGCAGGATGCCATGGTGGAGGGGTATACCTCCATCATGAAGAATGATGTTTGGGACATTGTTCCTAGATCGAAGGGGAATTTAGTAGTGACTTCTAGATGTCTCTACTAGCTTAAGCATGCAACAAATGGTAGCATAAAGAAGTCCAAATCGAGGTTCATGGCGAGAGGGTTCTCTTAGAAAGAGGGAGTAGATTATGTGGAGACTTTTTCTCTAGTCGCTAGGTACACTTCCATTAGAGCAGTTATGTCTTTAGTTTTAGTTATGGGATGGAAGATACATTAAATGGATGTGAAGATAACTTTCCTTAATGGGATCATTGAGGAAGAAGTGTACATAGAGAAACCTTAGGGCTTTGAGGTAAATGGGAAGGAGTTCATATTTGCAGGGTTAAGACATCCTTGTATGGATTCAAGTAGGCATTGAGAGCATATGCATACTTGCAGAGTGTGAGCTTCACCAAGTGTGACGCAGATCCCAACTCATATTACATATTTGTTGAGGTTGGTCTACTTATTTTGGTGATGTATGTAGATGATCTGTTTTTTATAGGTGTAAAGAAGCTTATTGCAGGGTGAAAAGCAGACATGGCAGCTAAGTTCGAGATGAAGGACATTGACATGATGCATTACTTTTGGGGCTTGGAGGTTTGGTAGAAACTAGGGGAGATAGTCCTTGGGTAGTGTAAGTTTGTAGTTGAAATCTTGAAGATATTTTAGACAAAGGATTACAAACCTATGGCGACACCCATGATCATGAATATGAGGAAAGTGACAACTTCAGATTAGGAGTTGGTGGATACCACATTGTAGATGCAGTTGATAGGTTCCTTGAGGTATTTGGTCAACACCAGACCATATATATGTTTTGCAATGAACACCTTGGGCTAGTTCATGGTGGAGCCAAGACATGATGAAAATAGTAAGATCGAAAGACGGAGAACAAATTAGATCCATTACCTTTATGGTTGACTTTAGCATACATCTCATACTATACTTAAAGGACAAATGAATGATTCAATCTGTCCATGGCATTACCATATCTCGGCGACATAGCCAAGTGGTAAGGCAGAGGACTGCAAATCCTCCATCCCTAGTTCAAATCCAGGTGTCGCCTTGTTGAGATAAGTAAATGGACGGAAAATTTTGTATTTCCATTACAAAACCTCTAGAGACATATTGGTACATATTACAAATATAGTTTGTGAGTTACGTGCATTTGATCCCAACTTCGTTGTGAATGTACAACCCTTGAGTTAGTAATAGCAAATCGTTGGTCAATGAACAAATGGATTTATTTATCTCTCATATCAGCTCAAACGTCCGTAACGTTCATAATAGGTAGACCATTTCAACTCCAACTTTGCATTATCGTTAATAGTTCCCTTATCATCTCGATGATGAAATCATTCTTGCATTGGGTAGCAACAAAACATGTCCTCAAGTATTTTGAGCGGCATAGTGGAGTATGGTTTGAGATATCTTCGAGATGGTGAAGTGAAGTTGTAGGGGTACACAAACTCAGATTGGGCAGGCAATGCAGCAGACAGGAAGAGCATCTAAGGGTGTTGCTTTAGTTTGGGATCAGTGACGATATCCTGGTTCAGTAGGAAGCAGTCTTCCGTGGCACTTAGCTAAGCAAAGGAAGAGTATATGGAAGCTAGTACATCGAGTTGGGAGACCATTTGGCCTTGCAAGTTACTCGCAGGATTGTTTAATCAGGAGTTGGATCCCACAATGATCTACCGCAAAAATCAGAGTTGTATCACTTTGAGAATTGGGTATTTCATGATCGATCCAAGCACATAGACATCAGATACCACTTCATATGAGACAAGATTCAAAAGGGAGCAATAAAGCTTTATTATATATCCCACAGATCAATAGGTAGTTGATATTTTGACCAATCTCTTAGCAAAAGGGAAGTTTGAAGCATTCATAGATATTGTATTGATGTAGAATTCCTTCCTTGCTAAGAGGGAGTGGTAAAAAATGTAACTTGAGCAGGAGCTTCTTCCACCAATCAGGTGTGAACGTGGAAGTAGTTCGAGACAACTTATGAGTGACCACTTAGTAAAAGTGGGAAATAATACTATCTTGTAATTTCCACTTAATAAATAAAAGTGAAATTCTAAATTCCTTTGATCTCTTAGTCTTAGAAATCTAAATGAAATGTTCTAGAGATTCTAGAATATTTGTTTGTTGGATTTGATATAATCTTAGCCATACACCTCATTGTTGAGATAAGGTGGTTGCTAGAATCAAGGAGTTGGTTGCTAGAGTCAAGGAAGTTGGTTGCTAGAATTGAGGAGATTAGTTATCTTTTTCAAAGCATAAATAAAACAAGATGGGAGAAGAATTTGGAAAACACACCAATGAAGTTGTGTGGAGAACACACCAAGGCAATTGTGTGAGGAACACCACAAGTGAAGCCAAGCAGGATAGAACATAGATAGCAGGAATAGGATTGACCAACAAGGTGGAAGATTGCTAGGATAGTACGGTATGTATAGGGTACATCAGTTCCTCAGATTTCTATATAGGTGTAAAGTTTCTTTTTAGCAGGCTATAAACCTGAGGTTGAGGTGTCCTTGAAAGTTTTGATTATAAAATAATAAGCTTATTTAAATGACAATTCTTGTTTACTGTGTTTATGCCTCCGCTGTTCATTTTTGGCTATATGTGTGATTGTTGCATGTTCATAAATATTTATTTCTAAGGTTAAATAATTTCATATTTGATTTATTTAATTAAAGAGAAACATAGGAAAGCAGTCACAGAAATTTACAATTTATTGGGCGCCAATATTTACAAAAACTGATTTATCGAGACCGCCATACATTCTGTTGGGTGCTGTCACTCCTTTCGCAACAAAAAAGACAATACAAGTCAATATATTAAATAAGGTGGAAGTCCGTATAAAGATTTATCTATTGATAATTAAAGAATCGTGACAAAAATAATTGTGGCGGTTCTTTTAAGGAAATACGTGAATGTTAGTGAAAATATATTAATAATTTTTGGGGTTTGGGTTAGTTATAAAGGGATTATATCCCAAGAATCAGGAATCTAAATCTTGCCCCCCTTTCTTTTCTAAACCTGTTGAATTAGATAGAGATTTGACTATATTGATTGATGCATTTGCAAGCTTATACTATAGAAGATCTGGATGCCTATCTACAGATCGGCTTAATAGAAAAGGGGATGGAAAAATATGGGACTTGTGCAGATTGTATTTTTCTGTGCAACTCCACTCCTTTCTGGGTAAAAGGCTTACCATGTGTTGCATGCTGATTAATGCTCCCAACCATCATATGAATTGAAAAGGGGGTGGAAAAATATGAGACTTGTGCACAGAATATTTTTTCTGTGCAAATCCACTCCTTTCTGGGTAAAGGCTTACCATTTGTTGTTTGCTGATTAACATCCCGGATGTTGATAATTTGTTGGCTTTGATACTGGTGTATTTTCAGGATACACATCCTATTCAATTTACAGATGTACATGTGAATATGCTAAGTACAACACATCAACTTTATTTTTGCAGAAGGTGTAAATTGCACCAGCAGAGACTAGTTCAGTATGAACAAACACTACACAGACTGTTCACAAGATCATTACAACTAGGTTAACAGTTTTCTCATATGTTAACACACAAAATTTCAAATGAACTTAAAAAACTTGCAGTCACCTGATGTACCGTTCACCACAAAAAATAACCCACACAAAGGTATGCAGAAAAGACAACTCTTGTTAACTGAAAACTCCAACATATATGATAGAGTTACAGTTGGTACAACAATGCCTCTCGGGCAACAATCGCGACAGCACTACTGATAGCACTGGGCCTCACACGATAATCACTTTCAGCATATGCTTCGGACACCATGTTGCTTGTTTACTTCCTTACAGCCTGGGACTCATACAAATAGTCACATACAATTGATCTCCTTTAGCAGCTAGGTCTCGACTCTCTGATATGCAAGAATGATGGGCTCCAAAAATCTGGCTCTTAGACTCAACCTGTAGTGTTACAGAGTCACAGACTACAGTTTGTACAACAATGCCTCTCAGACAACATCTCAACTGCACCATTTCTTGTAGCACTTGACCTCACACGGCAATCATTTACAGCCTATGGTGCAGACACTTTGTTTCTTGTTTACTTCCATACAGCCTAGGGCTCACATATGGAAGATCTCATTTGGTAGGTAGATCGCTGATACAAGAATGATAGGTTCCAAAATCCTGGCACTTAGACTCAACCTATCAAGAAGAATCCATTTCAGCAACTCTTGCTCGACTCACAAGATGATATTGTGGTAGGGCCTGTGCGACTTGCTCATGCTTGCACGAGACAACATAACTCTGTGCCAAATGTTTTATCAATCCCCGTGTGCTTGCTTTTCTTGTGCACAGATTTTTCATTAAATTTTCTAATATGTTGCTCCAGTAAGAAGTATATTATTTTCCCGCGAGGCTGTTGGCCCTCGGATCAAGAAAATTAATTTTAGCTGCAGGTTCTGTAATTTGTCTTCTTATTTTGTTTTTTCTTTGGTGCAGAGCTTTAATGAAACACAAGCAGAGCCTTTAAGTGGGTCATCTCAGCTGGGAATGGAAGACAGTAGCATAGGATCTGTGCAGGGCGTTAATGGAGCAAAAGCAAAGCTTTTGAGTGGATCATCTAACCTGGTATTGCAAGATGAAAACGGGGGGGGGACAAAAACATAGATAAAAAATCAAGCACGCTCAATGAAAAAGATATAAATTATAATAAAATTACGCATTGGACTGAAGTCTTGGAACAGGTTTTAAATGCATCAAGCATAACTGCAGGAGGAATAAGGAGTGCCATTGCGAAGGCACTTGCTTCTGGGCCACCTGACTGTGCCAAGAAGTTGCTTCAAGCCTTCAACAAACCATTTCAAAGGATACTCCTAATAAGAGTTGAATTCTTCCCATGAAGGTAAAACAAATTATTTAGCTGCATTGCCTGAGTCTGGTAACATCATGTTTGAAGTGCCATTTTTCATATTGTTAACTAAAATTTAATACAGGAAGCTGTTTCATCAGTGCTTGCTTTGTATGGTGGTGCAAAGCCAAGTTATGGGAAGGTAGAAAGACAATATTTTCTTGAAAAAATCAAGAGTATTCAGGAGATCACCAAGATAGAGAATGACACGTCTATGAAGGAGTCTGGAAGTCAAAAGGTGGTTTCTTCAAATGTGATCACTGATTGCTGTTCAGATGTCTTTCAAAAAATTATTTCATCAGAAATATTTGCGGTGCTGTGTAACTTGATCCACGGGAACTTTGCTGGGCCAAGGATGCATGAGGTGTTTGATTTTCATCTTCTTGCTTTGAGGATGAATGCTGGAACATATGGGAGCTCACCCGAGTGTTTTTCCTTTAGATTTGCAAGAGGTATGCATTTAATCTCGATAATGAATATTTTTGTGACCTAAATTATTGTTTTATGGCAGGAATTGCTCTCAGCTTGTATCTATTCATAATTGATACACTTATATTGCAACCATTATTATTTCTCTTACTTACACCATAATAAACTGGTTAGGTTCCCGTCGTCTGAAACCTTTTGCTCCATACGATGAGTGGAGTCTGTAGGACTCTTGAGTCAACTGATGACTTATCCAACCACATTGAGTGGAGTGTTGACTCCAGCTTGGTAAATTTATTGGGAGTAGTCTAAATATTCTATGTTTTTCGACTTTTCCTTGGTATATTTTCCAGTTTGCTTTGTTCGGATTTCCGTTGGAAATCTTTAAAAAATCTTAGAGCCACATAAAATAGTTGTGGAAATTGCATAATATGAGTGCCATAGGGGTATTTGAGGGTGCTGAGTCCATTTATTCTTTGAAAAACACAATTTAAACGCTTCCAAATTTGGATTTAATCAAAAAACATTTACTAGATTCCGACCAAAAACCACCCGAAAGTCCAAAATGTAGAATAAATAGACTACTCCAATTTATTGAATACTAGCATATAAAAAGCAACAAAAAATGGAGATTTATTGCATTTGATTCAGTGATTCCTTCAACTTGGGGTTGACTCAATGGAATTAAATACTAAATACCATTATTCATGCATGTCAATGTAAATATGAACATTTAGACATCAAATATACAAATTTGTTGATTTTTATTGCATGTAAGGGTGCAAACAGACAATATCACATCAAGATACATAAATAATGAGTTATGAGATACATGAAATCAATGTTCTGAAAAAGTAATTGATATACTTGGAAATAATACATAAATATTGCCAACAGGCTTGCATTAACATCAATCATTTAGTGAGCTAAGACAACACCATTCTTTCCTTCTGAATCATGAAAACACCAATCTTCCATTTTCAACCATTAATACAATGCCGTTCACACTAGTTTCTCTTTAGTTGCCTTGACATCAATTGACTTTCTAAATCTAGTGACAATGTAACCATCTGTAAGAGTAACAAATATTCACTCTAGGAAGTGTGTATAACATGTCGTCAACAAGCATTTGACAATAACCTTGTGTCCAAACATTGAAAGTACCTTTTTGCAAAGTTTTGGTGTATGCCAAGCTTTCAGCAGTTTAGTACCAAAATTCATTTGTCATCCTATTTTATCCATGGTATAGGATGTTATATTTTAACTTGCTTTATCATTTTTCATAGAAAACAAATTGTATTACTCCTAATCTAGCCATGGTATAGGATGTTAAATTTTAACTTCCTTTATCCTCCCCCCTGCTTTAATTGAGATAGCCCCTTGTCTAAACTCTTGGTAGGCAGGAATTGGTCAAGGTATGTTGTGATTTTATCTCTTGAAACTATTTCTCCCCAACACATTAAATGAGTCTGGGAGGATAGATATCTGGCTTAAGCTCATATTCTAACTCCAACAGGTATGCTAGATTGTCTATCGATTTGGGCAAGGTATTAAACTCTTGATTGGGGAGTGTTTTGACTTTATAGTTAATTGTTCTGTCCTAGCCCCTACACTCAATGTCTCTGATTTCCATTTATGTTTGACTGTACACTTTTTCATTCCCATCCCTTACATTCAATGGCTTTGATTTCCCTTTATGAGCTTTTATTTAAATTTTCAATCCCTCAATGCTTTTCATGGGCCAATAATATTTTAATATAGATCTTCGGATGAGTGACAAAAGATTTTTGTGGACATTCGTCAGTTAAAAAAACCTAACTTTTATCACCTAAAACCTTGCTTTAACACTTTTCATTCAGGCATCCTCTCAAGACATACTGAATCTTTTTTTTACCATAATCCCTTTATTTGACAATGAATAAGTGTCAAATTCTACTTGGTGCACATGCTCCCTCTTGTGTTGAGGTTCAAATTGATCATAAGATATTAACGTCCTCTTTGTCCATCATAATTATAATACAATTGATGAGTGCAACAGCCAAGTGTATTTTCCATGTTTTTGAGGATTCACAACCTTGAGATTTGGTTGTGAAGGAAACTTAAAGGATGCTGGAATGAAAATGGGGTGCCAATTGCTCTATCAGTTGAAGTTGAGGCATGTATAGGGGCGCTTGTGAGTACTCTGAGCATCTGATACAGTCAGGTTTAGGCCCTAATTTCTTTCATTTAAGGCTTAGTTTCTCATTAAATTGCATGTGTATTTTCCCATCAAATTTTAAGCATTGTTTAATATTGATCCAGGATAGGAGGACCTTCTCAGGTTCTCTTTCCCTCTATTATTAGTATGTTTTTTTGTCATTGTTAAGTTGATATACCTTGGTGTATACAGGCTTGATTGCACTGGACTGGTTGTACTTGAGAATTGCTACTCCTTTCCATGTCTAAATTCCGTGATTAATGAGACAGCATTTGCTGTTATTAGCATCCCTTGCTTCTGAGATTTCAACATGACTTTGGCACTTTATAAATTACACATATTTATTCGATCATGTAGACAAAATGAGCAGCATCCGATATTTGTTCGAGTTATTTCAGAGCCTTGGATACAGTTTTCTGCTCCAAATTTTTACACAAGTTTTAATGTATACAACTTTTTTATGCATAGAAACCTCAATTGTTACATTTGATTTGATTTTCACAAACTCTCAGTTCTTTCAACTTTGCCTCCTCATCCATTACTTCAAGATTTTATTAGACCCGTGGCTACAATGCCTTCCATTACTTTTTCCAAAGAATTTATGTCTTGTTGAGTCTTTTGTCCTTGTTTCTGGAGTTGATATCCTTCCCTGTGAATGAGCTCTCTTTCTTTTACTTCCTTGATGTTGTAATACTGAGGAGGCCTTTCCTGCCTTTCCTCTACCTTGTATCTGCTTCAGCAAGGCCTCATATTTTGACTGAAGCTCTTTGTTATGTAGTCAAAGTTTTTTCTTTTCACTGCAAGATATAATGCAAATTTTCTTTAACAGATTTCAACTCTGCATGTTGTCTCACTTGGTGGGATTCTATGACTTGTCTTGTGTTTTCCATTACACAGACATCATCTAACTTTAGATCAAGAATATCCTCTAATTGATTAGCTTCCATTTGTAACAACTCTGAGCCAATGCCTTCTCTTCTCTTCCTTCTCCTGAGACAAGTTCTTGGCAGCAATGGAGCATATCCACGGCTGCATTATAGATCAGACTTATTTTCTTGAATTTGCAATGATTTCATCTGTAACCTATCCTTTTTCCTTTTGAAAAACTGTCATCCTTCTTTCTCAAGTTGAGACAACTTAGCATTAATATTGGTTGTAAATTCCATGTTAATTGTCTCTCCACTGGCACCTGCAATTTTTAAGACCCTGTATTTCAAGGTCAACAGAATAAGCAACTTCTCCTTGTTTCATCATTTGGTGGATTTGGGTAGCCAAATATTAAACTTGTAATTTTGATCCCTGGATTTTGAATGTTATATCCACTTCTGTCATTTACTCTTTCAGCTTTTCGGCTGCTTCAAATTGCTTTTCTCTCATATCAGCAACTTCTTTCATTGTTGCCTTCAAGCAGGCCTCGTCAGCCATCAATATTTTCTCTATATCCATTCTTTTCTTATCATGATTATCTAGGAATGAATAATTTTTACATCTCTTTTCTAGGACTGATGCCTTTGACGGAGGTTGCATACATGCTTGTTGGTTCAGGAGGACATCATAATTAAAGAATTCAAGGCTTATCCCTGGAGAAACTTACCTCTTTCCTTACTGTGCCATGAGAAGCATAAGGTAAGTCTTCTTTTCAATATGAACCATATCATTTGTTATAATTCTATTTCCCTTTTATACAAATGTGTGCATTCTTTTTCACAATACCTTTACACAAGCTTCTTAGGATTTACTATAAAAGCTATCATCACCCATGGGAACCATTCGAAACAACATGTTTGGGTGAGGTTATTGGTTGCTTTGAAGCAGAAATTACATTTCTAACATTTTTAATTGCTGCCTTTCAGTCTTTCTTTTTAATAAAGCTAGATAAGATCCTTCTATTAAGTTATTAACTGAAAAAGAGAATTACAATTGAGATAGGTTGGTCTGCAAAGACAGGCAGACTAAGTGATTACTTGTGAAGCTAGATAAGCGAAAAGAAGCTACCTGTTGTCTTTCTTCACAGGGCTAATTATCTATCAAAATAATAAAGGTTCAGTCTGCCTCTGGGGGAAACCAGACTATAAAACATGGTTTATAAAATCAAAATGATCATTCAGGACATTAATATCTTATTATCTATATTCATAGCTAAGAGAGGTTGCAATCTATTGTATACTACTGTCGAAAGGGACTACATGAGGGATTATGATAAACAAGAAATTAAAGATCTTCTTCATCTGGAATCTGAATAACCTGGTTTCCAGTTGCTTTGGTTGGCTGAGTCTTCTGAGCTGAAGCAGTTGCTTTGGTTGGCTGTGTCTGCTGAGCTGAAGAGGTAGAGTTAAAGGTCATGCCCAGTGAAGCCTTAGCAATCAAGTTGAGCTTGTCTTCAAAGCTTGACATTGCCTTGATCAGTACAATCATTTTTTGAGTAAAGTTCTCCATCTGGGTTTGCATCTGGTTCATTCTGGAGTCCAGGTTCCCCGTCTGAATTTGCATCTGGTCCATTCTGGCCTGTAGGCTCCCTATCTGTGCTTGCATCTATTCTATACCATGGTCCAGTTGGTCCAGCTGGAGGAGGATTTTTCTCTTTTCCTCTTATCCATCAGCCAGGGTTTTCCCCATTAACGCTTTGATTTGCCAATACAACAAAGTTGTTTTGGCAGACTTAGTTTCTCTCGAACGGGATGAATTAGGATCTTGAAACCAGGACTGCATTTCCTCTTCGTCTGCTTCCGCATCTGGAGTGTCCTGTTCTTCTTTGACCCAATGTTTGATTTGCTCTATCTTTGCCTTGATTTCATCAGGGATAAAGCTATTGTAGTGGTCTTGGGCTTCTTCCATCTCCCTCTGAAGTCTGTGCATATGGCTGTAACCCATCTTCCTTTTTCCTTTGTCCTGTCTAGTCCGAGCCATTCTTTGAACTTCTCTTAGGTAAGATGAATTGATTTTGGGAGAAATGCGGGTGGTGCTTTGTTTCTAGTAGTAGCTCAGACTGAATGCCGGAAAGAGCTGCAGAGATCTCAACCTTAGTTTTGAATTGTTTTGCCTGAAACCTTTAAGCTGAAGAAGAAATATCCAAAATGGAAGAGTGTGATATGCCTTTTCAAGCATAGTTGGGTTTTCTTGGTGGCATGATATTTTTCCATCATTTTCCAGATAGGCTTGTTATGAGTTAACTGTTAAACTGCTTCCTTGATTGATGCAGCGAGGGGAGAGGATTGTGCATACCTTCACCATCATTGTTTCGTAATTCTTGAAATTTTCAGTAGAGGAGGAAAGGAGCCATATATGCCAACTTGAGGGTGCTGAATGTTGGAGTAGTAGCTGCGTGAGGCATCACCTCATAGGTCAACCCAAGAAAGAATAAAATTAGAATACTGTGTCCGAAGAATACCTTCCTTGTTGAGAGGGAGTGTTGGAAATAGTGCAACTTCAGAAGTTATTCTTATTGTATTTCATCTTGTTATTGTACCTCCTGCGGGAGAAGATATCAATGTATTTGATCATGTAAAACCCTTGAAAGAATCAATGTAAACCTTGGGGTGAAATCACAAAGAATTTTTTTATTAAATGTAATTTTTTGTATTTCCCCAAGACAAGTCGGCCCAGTGGGTAAATTGCCCCAAAATAGTGGGCAGTTTGCCCCAAACAATGGGCAGAACTGCCCCAATCAGGTCGGCCCAGTTAGGGAACGTCAGGTCGGCCCAGTAAGGGAAAAAGTCACTATTTGATGTGTATAAATAGAGAGTTCGACCTCTCATTTGGTCATTCACTCAAGCAAGTTTGCTCTAGCCAAGAGAGGTTTGGTACTGCAGCTAGGAGATTGATTTTTGGGGTTCTCCACTATTGGAGAAGTGTCTCTTGTTTACTTGGGTTTGCACTACTACTATTTGGATGTACATTGTTCTCTATTGGAAGGTGTGAGCTCGGGGGAGACAAATAGCTTTGTTTATGGTTGGGAGATGATTGTTCTTATCATCATGGTTAAACGAGTTCCACTCATTTTGTTTCTGTGCTTTGCCATTCTTTTAGTGATCTTGGTTATGCTGCTATAAATTTTAACATGCTTTCAGAGCAGTTCTAAACGAAGCCATTGCCGGAAACTAGGGTTTCACATTTCATGGCCTTCCTTTCTTAGTTTGGCTTGAAAAGTGCATTGGAAATCCCCCCCTAGGGAAGGTGCATCTTTTGGTGAAGGAAAATTACCAGTTCTGAGAAGTTTCATTTTTTGACCTAATTCTGCAGCAGCTGCAGTTATTGTATAAATTAGGGTTTCAAGTTTTGTGTTGTTCGATCCACAGATTTGGTTTGATCCTACCTTCTCTCAACTCGCCTTGATAGGGTGTATCTATTTTTGGAGTCAGTTTTGCAAGATTCCAAACTTCATTTTTGACCTAGCTCCTGCTAGGGTTTTTGATCCAGTTTTGCAGTCAAGATAATTGGAATGAAGGTTAAAGATCGACTTGATGGGGCTTCCAATTTCATTTCTTGGAAGTCTAGGGTTCTTTCCATATTAGAAGAGAATGATCCTTTGAAGTTCGCCAATGAGAAGGTCCAAGAAGTAGAAGCAGAAGATGACAAGTCTCAATGGAGAAAGAATGTTGCCAGAGCAAGAAGAATCTTGGTGGATTCAGTAAAGGTCTGCTAGTATGTTGAGGTGATGTTATGAAGATCCAGACCGCGATGATCTCCTAGCAAGAAAATGAAGAACAAAGGATTCTCATGGTTCCCACAGGGAGGCAGTAGGAGCCCACCTACAAAAACAATAGAAGATAAGTGTTTGGATTTATTGCTCTTATAGATTAGATCTGTTGGCTTTGAATATGTTTCCATAACAATTTGTATGTAGATCTATATTCCTAGAATTAGGAAGGATGTAGAGCAATGTGATCTAGTTCCTTTATTGATGAACACGGCTCATATAGTATTTGTTCTGTATATGATTGTTTAAATAGCGGTAATGCTACACAACTTTTATGAACCTATCTTGGATGATATCTCCTTCTAACATGCTTAGAGTAGTACACACTCTTGGTAGTATGTTCTAACGGAAATAGCAGACATCCGGATAGTTCCCTATATATGTTGCGCCGAAGCATTAGCTAAGATGCCTACATATTTGTGAACGATTGTTATATGAATTGATTAAATCTGATTATGGTATGTTGCTAACCATCTGACGGGATTGGACTTGTAGGGAAAAGACCATATGATATGGCCTACAAGAAAAGTATGGTGAGACTTGTTCCGATGAACAAGTGGTGGACACATGAATCCCGCTGATGTTCAGATTAATCAAAGGTGAGAAGCTTCTAGGAGCATGACTGTCAACCTAGAAGGATGACTCCTAGACAAAGCAGTTAGATGGAAGTCATGCAAACAGATGAGGACCTAACACATCCAACTATATTTGATACATGACCCACAGGCCCAGAGGATCCGATCTGAAGATCGAGGATGAGGACTTGATAGATCCTAAGGAAATAAGATCATCTCCCCCTCCAATAGTTAAGAGGGAATTAGCCCTTGAGTTGAGGATCTTGGCCTATTGGTGATGTGTTGAGATCGTCCTAGGATAAGGAAGAACATAGTTGAGATCCTGAGCACATCCAACATGATGACTGCAAGTACCTGGCTACACTGATAGTGTTGTTGGTAGATTCAGACTGACAATTGAGAGGATCCTTGATGTACCTGGTCGTCACCAGGATAGATACTTACATTTTAGTAAGCAACTGTGCTCTTTTGCTCCGTGAAAGCTAGTACTCAGATTGACACCTGAAGTAAGAGGGAGTAGGACACTCTATGGATATCTCCAGAAAGGGACTAGGATGCTCAGATGCAGAGGGAGCAGAAAACTCCAGCACAGAGGGAGTTGATTATGGCAGAGACACAATGAGATTTTCCCGAGTCAAGAAAGATACACCATTGACATACTGAAGAGATTCAGAATGTTGGACTGTAAGTCCATGGCCACTTCGATGGATGCAAATCTGTAGAAGTTGAGTGACATAGCTTCCGAGTCAAGTTGATAGATCCCACCATGTGCAGACAACTGATCGGTTCATTGATGTATCTAGTTAACACTAGACCAGATATCTGCTTTGCAGTGAGTGCTCTCAGCTAGTTTATGTGTGAATTGAGACAGGTAAATTGGGTTGCTGCGAAGCATGTGCTAAGATACTTACATGGAACTGTGGGATATGGACTGAGGTATGCTTCTAGGAGTGATATGAGATTGCATGGATATACAGACTCCGATTGGGCAAAAAGTGTTGTGGACAGGAAGAGCACCTTCGGGTGTTGCTTCAGTTTGGGTTCTGCAGTGATTTCTTGGTGCAGCAGGAAGCAACCCTCAGTAGCATTGATCTCTACAAAAGCAGAATATATTGTAGCACGAGAAGCAGTATGGCTTCGGAAGCTCTTTGCAGGATTGTCCGGACAGATACTTAAGCCTACCGTGATTCACTGTGACAATCAAAGTTGCGTGAGGCTTTCAGTTAATCCTGTATCTCATGACAGATCGAAGCATGTGGAGATCAAGTACCACTATATTAGATATATGGTACAGAGAGGAGCAGTTTAGATCCAATATACCTCGACTGATGATCGGGTTGCAGACATTCTCACCAAGCCTCTTTCCATAGTGAAGTTTGCATACTTCTATGAAAAGCTTGGAGTGATGGAAATACCCTTCCTCATGAAGGGAGATTGATGACCAGTATGGCTGCTGATGAGGCACAAGCCGAGACTTGTGCCTGATCCCTTTGTGGGATGGTTCCTTTGTGGAATGTACTCCTTTGTGGAGTGTGTCCCTTTGTGGGATGGTTCCTTTGTGGAATGTGCTCCTTTGTGGAGTGTGTCCCTTTGTGGGATGGTTCCTGTGTGGAACGTTCTCCTTTGTGGAGAGGACTCCTTTGTGGAGTGTATCCCTGTGTGGAACGTTCTCCTTTGTGGAGAGGACTCCTTTTTGGAGTGTATCCCTATGTGGGATGGTTCCTGTGCGGAACGTTCTCCCTTGTGGAGAGGACTCCTTTATGGAGTGTATCCCTGTGTGGGATGGTTCTTGTGTGGAACATTCTCTTGTGTGCAAAGAACTCCTTTGTGGAGTGGATCCCTGTGTGGGATGATCCTTGTGTGGTATGTTCTCCTGTGTGGAGAGTACTCCTTTGTGGAGTGGATCCCTGCGTGGGATGATCCTTGTGTGGGATGTTCTCCTATGTGGAGGGTGCTCTTGTGTGGAGTATGGGCCCAGAGGGGTGGACTAGTTGTAGTCATCATCGCCTTCTAGTTGTAATGACTGGTAAACTGGAAGAAGTGTCTTCCTGGGGAGTATGGCCTCCCTTCGATTTGAGATCGATAAAGTGCTTGGAAGAAGTGTCTTCCTGGGGAGTGTGGCCTCCCTTCAGTTTTGGACTAATAAAGTGCATGAGGAAGTAATCCTCTTTGGTCTAGGATGACCAAGTTGATCAGGCAGATCATATGAAGTAATCCTCTTTGGTGTAGGATGACCAAGTTGATCTCCACACTCATTTTTTTTCTGTGCTTTGCCATTCTTTTAGTGATCCTGGTTATGCTGCTATAAATTTTAACATTGAAGCATCATAAGTACAGATGAGGTTATGGTAAAGGATGAGAGGAGACATGGCCGAAGAAACAGAAGAGACTGAAGTGAATGATGAGGGTGGTGGAGGATTGGCATCATGAGATTGAAGGGGATTCATGGGATTAGGAGGAAAAGACATGTGCTGTCAATTCCGAGAGATGGAGGTCGTGGCAAGTATAGAAGAAATGATCTCGGGAAAGGATCTTTTGTCTGCCAGCTGTCTGCTTCTGTCTGTCATTTGGAGCTTTCGAACACTGTTTTTAATCGCGTTCCTGATTGGGTCCTTCCCCACATGCCTAGAGATGTTAAACATTGGAGTTAAGTTGGATGTGATGGCGAGGATCGCCTTGATTTGCATCATTGCCCTGCTTCCTATTAGATGTCCTCTTGGTGACATGCATATTGTGGGTGCCATCCTGATGAGTGTTGGGAGAGGATCCATCCGATATTGGAGTGTCACAAGCGTCATTGGAGCACCCAAGTTGGGGGACTTCCTTTCAGTCTTCTCAAACTGCCTTCTTTTGAGGTTGTTTCTACCCGTCTCCATAGTAAGAGCAATCTGTCACCTTAATCTAAATCTGTTTTTGCATACTTCAAAAGAAATTCTGAAGGTATGACTATTTGTCCTTTTTGTATCTTCTCTATCAAGAAGTTTCAATTTTAGGTCTATTTTCACTCTTGTGATATTGATTTTCGCTACTATTATCATAGAAGAGGAGGTGAATACAGGTCTTATGTCAGCCTAGTTTATTATGAATGGATTTGGTTTGTTGGTCTGATTCTATAGGTATGTTACAGACATATTTATCCATCTTTTTTATGTGCCAATCTTTAATTGATACGTTGCCTATATGTACTTTTATTTGTATTTTTAGTCTGCCCCTTTCCTTAGCAGGCCAACACTGAGGTCCTCTTAGTACATGAAGTTAACTACTACTTTTTGAACTGAGATTAAGGAGTTTAGGGTGTAATTAAAAAATGTGTTTCTGATTGACTTCTGCCTGTATTTCTTTATGGAATCGAAATGTTTTGTCATCCTTTTATTCTTTCCCTTACCTATCTACATGTCACTTTATCTTAAAATCAGTTTTCTTTACCTGTTTTTGTTTCCTTAAAATAATGAAGGCAAGCATTCTTCTAACTTATTTGAGTAGATGCCTCTATCTTGCCATTTTAGATTCAGGGATAGGTAACTGAGATAATTCCTCAGAGGTTTATCTAGTCATTACTCATGATCCTTGCTTTCACCTATTTCATGGGTTTTCACACTTTCTGTCTTATGTCCTTATGAGTAAAGGCAATTTTCACCTTTTTTTCTGTTTCTTTACTCCTATGGTGCATAAGTTTCCGGAATGCAGATACAGGTGTCTGGAACGGCTAGAGGCTTTTGCTCAAATATGCATGAAACTATAGGGTGGGAGCAACACTAATATAGATTAAAAATTATAAAAATATATTAAATAAACAAAAAAAAATATGGGAGATTCAGGTGCATTAGGGACCTTTTGAGTGATCATAAAACATGTATGACCAGACTCATTAATGCATACTAATATTAATATAGGGCCTCATGTTAATATACATCAAACTATTATTAATTCTCATCTGGAGGGGTAAGGATATTTACATCTTTGTAGACTAAGCAGTCAAATTGGTGCGTAGAGGGGGTCCCTTGTCCCACAAACAAGGGGGTCTCATACATCAATATGGTGTCTAGCTAGGCTGTGACCTTAAATTAGATTATTATTATTATTATTTATAAAGCTGTCTGTTTGATATGAATATCATTAACACAAAATTTGGCCGCAAATAGTATAATTATCTTTTTTCGTTTCTCCTCTACTTCAATTTCTAGTAAATAATCTCCCCCCAACCCTCACACTCTTAAGCGTAGAATGGGGGTGTTGGTACCATGTTAGCCCTCCTGGAGCAGTCCCCCTTCTTTCTTGAAGTTTTGGATGGAAGACGCACTGACTGCCAGTCGCACAAGCCGTTGGTAACCCCAAAGGTCCCAATGGGAATTGATCTAGAGACCTCTGAAGAATTTGCACAAGAGCATCTACCAATTGAGCTAACCCTTGGGGCTTGCTTTTTTCCTTTACTTATAATAAATATCCATATATTTTATTATAAAAGGGTTTGAACTTTGACCAAATCAACGAAAAAAAGCTGGATTAATCAATTCCATCAATGGTCAAACCCATAACAAATGCAATCAATCAATGCCTAACTTCTATGCCAACTCATCAATCCATGTGCTAGATCCAAGGAGATCATCCATCCATGAGAAAAGCATAAATCCCAAGACTAAGTGTCACAATAAACAATCAAACATATGTAGAAGGGGATGCCCCCAATCACAAATATCCACACGTGCCAAGAGAAAAGGGGGAGCATTCAGCTGTTTTGGATACCCTTTTGGACCAATATGCCATTGAAGTGATGAAAAACGTGAACGCTCAAAGAGAAAAGGTGGGTCTAAGTCATCACATGAGCTAGCATGAAGGAAAATAGCTCCAAAAAGTGAAAAAATTGCCTGAAAGATGACCTCATTTCTCCAACGCCCTTAGGAATTTGGTTGAGCGTTTTGCATCATTGGAGAAGTTTTGGAAAGATATTTCCATCCATATATCATAAGCCTCTCCAACACAGCTAGGGTGAAAGAGAACTACCCTCCTGAAGGCAGGCTGCCGAATTGCTGAAAACTGTCCAAAAGACCAGAGGGTGCACTCCTCTCTAGGTCACACCTCATCATAACGTTGAATACAAGTGATTGAATGAATACATATTCTCTCCTTCCTCTATTTATATGAGAGGTAAGGGAGGGCAATGATACAATGTGGGTCCAAGCCCTTGCAACCTACAATAAGCTCATGTAGGCCAACACAAGTGAGATGCTACACTCCAAAGTACACATGTCATACTCCAAGTTGATGTCGTACACAATAAGTGCTCCAAGATGATGAAGCTACACAAGGTAAATTGACATGCCTTTGTCACTAGCCTCCATAGATACCATTGATCCTCCTAAGAAATGTACTCCACTGGGTAGCCGACCCGCAGAAGAACATTGCTGCAGCCCAGCCGTCCTCGAGCCAACTCCAAGCCTCCGAACAGGAATCCAAGCAACCCCATGTTATCTAGGCTTGATGTCCTCCTCCAAGATGCACAACACTCCTCTGAAATAGGTCATTCTTCAACCAGGTGAATTCTCCATGTGAAAGGCTGTCCACTAAACTGTCAAGAGAACTCCAATGCCTAAGGGAAGAATACCAAGCTAGCAACCATCTGAGATAAAGCAATCACTGCGCAAGTTATCTCAACTGCGCAAATCCATCATGGACCATCTCCCATGCTCCAATCCATCTCGAACAATCTAGGGGCTGCCGCTGAACATACACCATGTTCCCTAAAGCTCATGAAACACTCCCAAACATGGTGTAAACTGTAAACACTTCTGCAGCAACCTGAAAAACTAACAGAATTTACTCTTGATAAACTATGAATGGATTAAATGCTGAAAATATAATTAACTGAAGTCAAAACCTTGAAAGGAAGTGTGTCACCTGTAAAGCGACAACTTATTGAATTTTCAGATTTCTGCATTTAAGCTCTTGGCGTATTCAGAGATCTGGGAGATACCTGTCATTGACAATGACACCAAAGTTGGGGTAAATTTTGAGGTTAAGATATTTCACTCGAAATCCTCCAGAACCTCATCTAATTGTCATATCTGGGAACGTATAATTCTGACGGCGCTGTCATCTCTGTGACCTTTTGAAGACAAGATTGTGACAATTTTTTGATATTTTCTTGTAATTTCGCTGCTACAACTAAGAAATCAGCAGATCTTATAGAAAGATGAAACTTGTAAAATCTACTTCATTTCATGTAAATACTGGAAATATTGAAACTGGATATATCAGTGGAAATCTATGAAATAAGGTGCTGCAACTGAATTTAATCTTGCTGAAACTATGAAGCAAACAATTGCTGAAAATATAATTAACTGAGTCAAAATCTTGAAAGGAAGTGGGTTGCCTGTCTTATGCCACAGTGGAGGGATGTTCATGTGAGAACCTAAATATTAGATGCTCCAACACGAAGAGCATTTCATCTACACACAGGTAACGGAAGTCAAAAACTTCCATAAATGGAAATCAATGCATTATCTTCTCTGCTTTCCAAGGAGGAAAGAGAGGGTTATTTATACAAAAATATGTGAAAGGTTATGATTGCTCAAAGTATCTCTTGGGCTGATGCCATTTCCTAATTAACCCTAATTATCTAAATAAAACATAATTAGTAGTCAAATTTATGATTAATGTAATCATGCCTTTGTGCTTAAGGTAGAGGCAAGTTCTTCATATTACAAGTGGAGGTAACTGTCCTATCTTTCCAACTCTACACAATATGCCCAGAATACTGCCTCTGATCCATATACTTCCATATATAAGCAAATCCTCTTCTTTTCCATTCAAAGAGGGGTTTCTTAAGTAGGATTAACTATTAAAAGCATCACTGAAATAGGAGCTTGGTGAGTCAAAGATACATATAAAGGATAAAGTGTCCAATTAATGTCCACTTTCCTTTGGCAAAAGCTTTTGAGTTCCCCTCTATAGTAGTGGCGCCATGGTTGTGGAATATCAACTATGTCTATACATGACATGAGTCAAAGCTATGGGATGCTGACTATTTGAGCTTTCATTAGTTTTAAGGAGACCCAAAATGCTGCAAATGAAGGATAATAATGAGGTTGAGAAAGCAATAAGGATAATAATAAGCTTGAGAAAGCAGTGTTAAGATTCAATATGCTAAGACAGAAAATATCAGCATTATATTCCATTTCACAACAATAGCATATACAGGATCACTGAAAGAACAACAAGCACAACATAAACACAAGAGACACAGATTTATCCTGGGAAGCCCTCATGGGGAAGAAAACCCAGCAAAGCTTCCTCAATATAGATGACCAGCAAATACAAAGATGTAAACCCTAGACATGAGCTCCTTCTCCTCCATAACAGATCTCTCTCTCTCTCCCATGCGCCATTCACAATTGAGAGAATGAATTGTGTGTGATAAATGAGGAACACACCTCCTTTATTTATACACTACTTTGACTTGTCTTTTACATTAACTAGGTCGGCCCCAACTTAACCACTGGGTTAAACACCCCATTACAATTGACTGGGCCGACCCCTCTAGGGTGGTCTAATAACCCTTTGACCCACATAACACATACAGGGCCGACCCCCACTAGGGAAGTCTAATAACCCAAGTTACCACATTCCGACGGAGGAATAAACATCTCCGGATATACAATAAGATCTTCACAGAGGAATGAAACATCTCTTGAATAATAAAGTACAAATATAATATTCTTTGAAGTTACAATATTTCAACACTCCCCCTTAACGAGAAGGATATTATAACATCATCTGCACGAGCAAGGAGTCATCAATATCATACATGATACATCTATAAATCATTGGAAGCTTTCTTTATACATCATTAGTAACTCAAGCAGTTACTGGAACATCTTCAATATTGGAACATCAACATCTTCAGTACTGAGTCTTCATCTTCTGCAGCACTCGAACAACTACAGTAACATCATCATCTGGATCCTCTCGATCAACAGTATCGTCATCAAACGATCATCAACATTGTCATCACACGATCATCAGCATCGTCATCTAGACTATCACGATCAACAACATCGTCAGCTAGACCATCACAATCAACAGCATCGTCATCTAGACCATCACGAGCAGCAGCATTGTCATCTAGACCATCACGATCAGCATCTGGATCCTCACGATCAACAGCCTCACAGCAGCATACCCTGCAATACACATGATCCAATTACGGGATGATCAATCCCTCTCACTTTAGGACATAGGTCCAAGGATGATACAATCCTGATCCGCTTACGGGATGATCAGTCCCTCTCAGTTTAAGACATCTCTCATGTCTATGGACGATGCAATCCAGATCATCTTACAGGATGATCAATCCTTATCACTTTAAGACACCTCACCATGTTTAGGGACGATGCAATCCCAAATCAACTTACAGGATAATTAGTCCTTATCACTTTAAGACACCTCACCATGTCTAGGGACGATGCAATCCCAATCTACTTACAAGATGATTAGTCCTTATCACTTTAAGACACCTCACCATGTCTAGGGACGATGCAATCCCGAATCAGCTTACGGGATGATTAGTCCTTATCACTTTAAGACACCTCACCATGTCTAGGGACGATGCAATCCCGAATCAACTTACAGGATGATTAGTCCTTATCACTTTAGGACATGAGTCCAAGGACGATGCAATCCTGATCCACTTACGGGATGATCAATCCCTATCACTTTAGGACATAGGTCCAAGGATGATGCAATCCTCTTACTCTCGGAGACATCTGTCTGCGGATCACTTTAGGACTGAGGTCCAGGGATGATACAATCCTCTCGTCCACTATGGACCACATTCTCGAAGACATCTGTCTACAGATCTGTTTAGGACTGAAGTCCAGGGATGATACAATCCTCTCGTCCACTAGGGACCACATTCTCGGAGACATCTGTCTACGAATCTGTTTAGGACGGAAGTCCGGGGATGATACAATCCTCTCGTCCACTAGGGACCACATTCTCGGAGACATCTGTCTACAGATCTGTTCAGGACTGAAGTCTAGGGATGATACAATCCCCTCGTCCACTAGGGACCACATTCTTGGAGACATCTATCTACGGATCTGTTTAGGACTGAAGTCCAGGGATGATACAATCCCCTCCTCCACTAGGGACCACATTCTCAGAGACATCTGTCTACAGATCTGTTTAGGGCTGAAGTCCAGGGATGATACAATCCCCTCGTCCACTAGGGACCACATTCTCGGAGACATCTGTCTATGGATCTGTTTAGGATTGAAGTCCAGGGATGATACAATCCCCTCGTCCACTTAGACAAGGTCTAAGGACCATTTCATCGACCTCATCGTCGGATCTTATCATCAACCTCATCGTTGGAACAGGTAACCTCATCATCAACCTCATCGTTGGAATAGGTAACCTCATCATCGATACAAGTATCCTCGCCAATATAGTATCCACAACATCGATACATCAATACACGTATCCACATCATCGACCTTATCGTCGACATAGGCAATCTCATCATCGATATAGGTATTCATATCGATACCAGTATCCAAGAATATCATCATCGACCATGTCACTCCCCCTTTCGAGGAGGGTCCTTCTGAACTACACCAAGATTGTCTCGGAAATACTCAAACTTTACTTGAGACAGAGGTTTGGTCAATACATCAGCAACTTGTTCGTCAGTGCTCACATACTCGAGCTTTATAGCTCCTTTCTGCACCATATCCTGTATATAGAAATATCGGATCTCTATGTGCTTTGACTTATCATGGAACACTGGATTCTCTGCCATCTTGATACAACTCTGGTTGTCACGCAGGATCACCGTGGGATCCATCGCTAAGTCGAACAAACCTGATAACAACTTCTGAAGCCATACTGCTTCACAACTAGCAGAGCAAGCAGCTCTCTCTCTATATATATATATTCTGCTTCAGCTGTGCTGAGCTCCACACTAGACTGCTTCCTGCAAAACCACGAGATCATGGCAGATCCCAGACAATAACATCCGTCCGATGTGCTCTTCCTGTCTGAGACACTTCCTGCCCAATCAGCATCTTGTGTAGCCATACAATCTGAAGTCATGATCTCCAAGACAACATAGACCAAAGTCTATCGCACCGTTTAGGTACCTCATCACATGCTTTGCAGCTATCAAGTGAACACACCTAGGTTCCACTAGATCCTGTCTCATGGTATTTCACAGCAAAGCATATATCCGGCCTTGTATTCGTTAGATACAACAATGACCCAATAATCTGTCTGTATAGAGTCACATCCACTAACTCTGATGAGTCATCAACTAACAGTTTCAAGTTGGAACCCATGACAGTGGCCATGGTTGTACATTCCAACATATCAAATCTTCTCAAGATTTCCACAGCACATTTCATTGGTTGAGAAAGATTCCTTCTGGACCTTTCCATACTTCCAGACCTAGGAAGTAATGTATCAATCTGAAATCTTTCATCTCAAATTTTGTAGCTTCTTCTTGCTTTCCATGATCTGTTTCTCATTCCCTGTCAGAAGGAGATCATCCACATACAGTAATAGTATGACAGGTTTGTCATCCATAACGTATCAACTTTACTTTTGGTAAAGCCCAAGCTTGTCAAGAAGCTATCAATTCTCCCTCTGTAACTGAACATCATTCACAGTCTACATTAAGTGATCTTCTGCATATCTATTCGTGCCATCTCCCTACAGATATGGGCCTCAAGATCATTCGAACTCTGTGATGAGTTCCTTCTTGCATCCATCTAAGAGAAGATTGTCATCTGTATATAGGCACCATCTTCAACCTTGTAGCAAAGGTTGAAATTCGCATCACCCATGGTGATCATTAGGCTCATCAAATGACTATCGATCCTGGGTACCCTTATAGAGCTTTCTTCAATTGAATCCTGGTAGTTTTCTTGATTCACACTTTTTCTTTAATTACACCATTAAGAGAATGGTTTTATCTAGCCACTTGGAGCAAACATCTCGTCATGATCCTCTTCCTCTTTCTAAGAGAATCTTCTAGCCACGAGCCTTATATAGTGTGTTTGATTTGTAAGTCTTCTTGTTGAACATCCATCACTTGTTCGGTGTTCATCATCCTTCATGATCTTTCCTGGATTATCAAGCTTGGTTATGTCTTATCATACCCAACAATATCTTCTTTTGTTCTCTTCAATGATTTAGAGATCTTGTGCTAGAACCTGCATATCTTATAGGTTAAGCATAGTAGAACAAAGTCATACATACCTCGTAAGTAGAATTTCTATGTGATCAAGGATTATGGATGAGTCTTTGTCTTCATGTCATCATGGTCATGGAAATTGATTTGTCTTTCTTGATGTACCTGTATCTTATTAGCAGACAACATCAACCTTATGCAACACCATAGTGCATTAGTACAATCATATAACCCTAATCAATGAATGTCTTCTCTCATTCACATGCATTCATACTTTTACTAGGGTGATAAGACAATTCTAACATTAATCAAGATTGTACTAACCTAAATAATATGAAGACAAACATATTATGAACTTAATCAAGAATCAGATTTCAAAACATACCTGTATCCCCTTAAGTCATACCTGTCGATATTTCTTGTAGTCTTCTTATGTAAGGCTTTAGCCTCATCTCCCCCTGAAACTGGATTTGGAGCTCGATTAGGGTTTGTTAGAGAAACCCTAAAAATTTAAACTCTGAATTTCACACTTCTGAATGGATGGAAAGATGTGCCTTGCCGAGCTGATCAAGCTAGCATACTTCAATTTTGAAATCTCCAAAATTTGACCCCTCAAAATTGCCTTTTGAAACTTCTGGATCTTCTGGACAGGATCTCGAACTAGGGTTTGATGAAGCCCACCCTTCTGCCCAATCAAAAGGTTCGATCCAAAGCTCTAAACTTCTATTTCTCTGAGGAGCATCTAGCCGTGGTCACAGACTTAAAAAAATTTCAACTTTTGCAGAAGCCCTAATTTTCCACCTTTCCGATCAAAATCCCGAACTAAGATTTGATCAAGCTCACTCTTCTGACCAACCAAAAATTTCGATCTTGGTCTCTAAATTTCGATTTTGATGAGGAGTATTTAGTTGTGGACTCCGATTACAAGAATTCCAACTTTCACTGAAACCCTAAATTCCAGCAGTAGTGATAAGCCAAGAATGAAGGTGCTCAGAAAACAATTCTGTTTTGACTCAATGGTGTAACTCCAAAATTACGAATCCACAGGGTCTGAAACTTCGGTCTGTGGTAGCCTGACCTGTCAGCTTAAAAACCCCACAGGTCTGACCTCAATTGGATTTTTTGAGAGAGAGTTATGCCAAGTGTCGCAATGTGACCTGTTTATGGGATAAAACAGGAGAGCAAACTTGTACGGCGTGCCACGTGTCACTGGTTCAACTTCGGCCTCTGAAAAAGTTACCTGAGAAACTACAATCCGTGCTCTACCTGTCACTTTTTACGAAATTTCATTTGGAGCTTCCTAGCCCAAGTTGCGACCTTTTTGCCTAGGTCACCTGTTTATGACTGAGATCTGGAAGAGGCAGAAACCCTAACTTGTACTGATCATAACTCACAAAGTACAACGAATATGAGGTTGTCCTTTGGACACAAGGTACATGGGGATGTTATCTACGACCTGTAAAGGTTTTAGATCCCGAACCTTCGCCAAAATGGATTTATAGCGACAGTTACACGATGACTAGTTTTTTCTATACAAAACCCTAACCTTCAAATTGTCGCAAGTGAAGCAAGTGTCGTAAGTGCCATACATTGCCTTCCTTCAGGTTAGCTCTGATACCATGTTAAGATTCAATATGCTAAGACAGAAAATATTAGCATTATATTCCATTTCACAACAATAGCATATACAGGATCACTGAAAGAACAACAAGCACAACATAAACACAAGAGACATAGATTTATCCTTGGAAACCCTCATGGGGAAGAAAACCCAGCAAAGCTTCCTCAATATAGATGACCAACAAATACAAAGATGTAAACCCTAGAGATGAGCTCCTTCTCCTCCATTGCAGATCTCTCTCTCTCCCATGTGCCATTCACAAGTGAGAGAATGAATTGTGTGTGTGATAAATGAGGAACACACCTCCTTTATTTATACACTACTCCAACTTGTCTTTTACATTAACTAGGTTGGCCCCAACTTAACCACTGGGTTAAACACCCCATTACAACTGATTGGGCCGACCCCTCTAGGGTGGTCTAATAACCCTTTGACCCACATAACACATACAGGGCCGACCCCCACTAGGGAAGTCTAATAACCCAAGTTACCACATTCCGACGGAGGAATAAACATCTCCGGATATACAATAAGATCTTCACAGAGGAATGAAACATCTCTTGAATAATAAAGTACAAATATAATATTCTTTGAAATTACAATATTTCAACAAGCTGGACAATGCCTGTATAAGAGGGGAACTTGGTTCATTAAGTTATGATTTAAGCTATTGGATGCAAAATTCTAAAATAATCAGCTCTTTTGCTCCATATGATTACATCATAATCTTTAAATATAACATCCTAATGATTATCTTTAGTTAACATCTTTTGATTTCTTTAAATTTTTTGAACAGTTTAATATGACACCTCTATTTTGCTGTTTTTAATTTGATTGGTTAGTGATAATTCGACAAAGAAGATTGAACATATGCAAGCAACATTGTTCAGTGATGCATTCTTCCAAAATTAAATGTGTATTTTCCTGCTTGTAGTCCTATTGTTCTGGTTTACCCTAACATATGTAACCTTTCTATTCTAATAGTATACTTTTTTTGTCTTGTCCTATAGTTTATTGTATATTATCCTCTTAAAATACAACTATTGTATGGGTCTCCTTTTTCTTATGAAACACATTTCTTGAGTTAAATGTAGTGTATTGTTTAGTACTACAATACTTTCATGAGGCTATGTTTAAGTGCATTAGTTCTTTTCTAGTTTTTGGCAATAACCGTTATATTTCAAAATTAAAAGATTATACTCCTATCTATAGATGAAGGGTAGGTTATGACCTTGATTATAGTTTCACTTGTGTTGAAAAAGAAAGATACAAAATATTTATGATATTTAGCTTTATTAATTTTATTCCAAGGAAAACCTGACGGGGAAGGCAAGACAATGCATGTATAAGAGGGGAACCTGGTTATTTAAGCTATTAGATGCAAAAAATAAAAAATAATCTGATCTTCTGCTCTATATTATTACATCATAATCTTCAAATATAAAGTTCTAATGATTATCTTTAGTTAACATCTTTTGATTTTTTGAAAAGTTTAATATGACCTCTCTATTTTGCTGTTTTTAATTTTATTGGTTAGTGATAATTCCACATGGAAGAAAAGAAGATTGAACATATGGAAGCAACATTGTTCAGTCGATACATTCTTCCAAAATTAAATGTGTATTTTCCTGCTTGTAGTCCTATTGTTCTGGTTTACAAGCCTCAAATTACCCGACATATGTAACCTTTCTATTCTAATAGTATAATTTTTTTGTGTCTTGTCCTATAGTTTATTTGTATATAATCCTCTTAGTTTATGCATTTGCCAAGAATTATTTTGTTATTTTGTTGTTTAAGCTTAGGAAAAAATAAAATGTCTTACCAAATTGTTTCATTTGTGTAGAAGTAGACCATGTAATGTGATTTCCTGGTTATTGCATTGAGTCTTGGTGCTCTACAGCCCAGTATGGGGGGAGATGTTGTAACGTTTGTTCATAGCAAAATAATTAAAAAAATTCATGTTGACTCATAAAATAAAAATTTATGGAAAGTATTTTTAAAAAGTCCATGTTGGTTCAGAAAATAAAATATTATGAAAAGTAATTAAAAAATAGATGTTCGTTTATAAAATAAAAACTTAAAACTTAAACCAGGATCTATCAATCAAGAAAGATCAAATTTCTTGAGTTTAAATGTAAAAAAAGAAATACACCTCAAGAAATTGGATCCCTCTCGATGCTTGATAGATACCAGTTTAAGATGGATCTATGTTGGTTTATTTGCCTTTAGAACTTTCATCTTTTGGGTGTGATAAATGTCTGCAGTGGAAATCTGGATTGCAACATTGGTGGTTGTTATATTGTTTGTCCATTCATGCTTAATGCTTTCACATTGTAATATTTGTTCTTCAAACAAGGTGCTCTACAACCCAGTATGGAGGAGATGTTGTAACGTGATGTAATGTTTGTAACAAAATAACGTTTGTAGCAAAATAATTAAAAAAATTCATGTCAGCTCATAAAATAAAAAATTATGGAAAGTATTTTAAAAAAATCCATGTTGGCTCATAAAATAAAATATTATGAAAAGTAATTAAAAAATCGATGTTCGTTTATAAAATAAAAACTTAAAACTTAAACCCGGATCTATCAATCAAGAGCTAAGTCACATGACACTGCGACACGGGACACGGAGGACACGAAAATACGAGTATTCGACACGGGACACGACGACCCCAAAAACAGGACACGGGGGGACACGTTTTATATATATATATATATATATTAAAAAAATACATAAAGATCCACATTTTAAAAAAACTAAAATACTAAAAGTCTATACAATGTACATCAATCTGAATCATAATATCATTCAAATTTTCAATGAATCAATTGAAATTTCCAATTTTACAATGAATCATGAATCCATGATGAATCAATAATAAAATTAACAATGAAAAATGAACAATAACATTAAAAATTAAAATTTAACATTGAATCATGAACTTTGAGTTTGAACCATAAACTACATGTTTGATATTTCATATTAAACCATCAAAATTTGAAAATCATAATGTATTACATAGATGATAGATATCGAGAGAATGCCATTGGCAAATACAAAATGGAGTAGATACTACTACAGACTACAGTCTAGTATCTACAAGACTACAACACTACTAGATGCAAAATGCGAATACCACATAGTAAATACTAGATCACTATCAGTATCAGTGGTACTAGCCACTGTCAATCGATCTCCTACTGCTCCATGTCAAAATGAGCATCACTGTCGCTGCTCTCTCCACTCTCCTCCTCCTCCTCCTCTATACCCAATCCAAGATTGGATGATGCATCTGCTGGTGTGGAGGATGATCCCTCAAGCTCATCATCAAAAGTCACTGGCTCTAACACTGGGTCAGTAAGATCCAAGTTGGCCAATGCCAACTCTATATTGTTATCCAAACCCATATCATCAGGAAATACATCCCACATCTTTGTTCTACCCTTCAACCACTCTTGCCTCTTCCTGTAAATAAGACGAAGGTTGGTGTGCACATACACCATTGCCTCTGCCCTGGACTGCTCAAGTCTGCTCTTTTTCAAACTGTACAAATTTCCGTATGTGCTCCAATTCCTCTCGCAACAAGAGGATGAAGTAACCTGGGAAAGGATCCTCATGGCTAACTGTTGTAGAATAGGGCATGCTGCCCCATGAGTTGCCCACCAACCATGGGCCTTCTTGACCCCCATGTCTCCAAGCATATCATACCCTCCAAATCTCCCCATGCAAGTGGAGAACTCTATGAAGCCCTCCTCCACCTCCTGAAGGGATGTACTATCCTGAAATATCCTCCTAAATGCTAACTTCCTCCCATTTGATATCTCTATATCCATGTGAGGAGCAAATCTGCGTGAGGGCCCACCACTAAGCCATTCCTGACTATAGAACTTGGGATTCAATGAATGTGCCAAGCAATGCAAAGGTGTGCAATTCTTATCCCACCTGGAGATAAGAATGTCCTGTATGGTGGACCATAAGCTCTCTGATGATGTTCCATACTCAGAGAAATCATTCTACATAACAATGTTCTTCACGGACTCAATCATGGAATCCCACCCCTCATAAACATCTCCTAAGATGGGTTCGTCTGTGTCTGCAAACCGCAACAAGGAAATGATAGGCTCCATGATCTCAATGACAACAGTTACCTTCTCCCACCAAACATCATCTAACACTGTTTCCTTTACTTTTCTTGAAGCAACTTGATCTGTCTTTCTCCAAAAAGACCAAAAATCTGAAATAACCATGGCCCCAAGAGCGGCCTTGACCTCCCTCAACCTCTTAAGCATGATGAATGAGGAAGCAAACCGAGTATCCGCAACCTTCAACAATGATAAATGTGTGTACTCTTTATATATTGTGAGGGCATTGGTATGGTTTTGTACAAAAATGCGGATATAACGTGCATCCTCAATAACATTGCCAATCCATATCACCTCTGAAGCAATAGATTTAATTGCTAAATTCAAGGAGTGGACAATGCACGGTGTCCAAAATATTTGTGGATATTTAGTTTCCACAATCATGCCAGCAGCTTTACAAACAGGTGCATTATCAGTGATGATTTGCACACAACTATCAACACCTACCTCTTCAATAATTTTAATGAACAAATCACCCATATATTGTGCATCCTTGTACTTTCCGAGAGCATCCACTGCTTTCAAGAAGACCGGTCCATTATGGGAAGACACCATGAAATTAATGAGTGGATGGCGTGCTGAATCTGTCCATCCATCAGAAACAATACTAACCCCGGATGAAATCCATGATTTTTTGACAGGTTGTAGGATTTTGTCCACCTCCTTCTTTGCCTTAACCAACAACGTGGTTCTAAGCTTCTCTGAGCTTGGAGGCACATACCCTCTTGGAGCCTTTTCAACTAAAGCTCGACACATCTCAATGAACAAAGGAGACCCTGCAACATTGAATGATATGAAGTTGAGATAGAAATAGAATGCAACAGTAAGATCTACCTCATCTCGAGTCTCTTTTTGATAAATTTTGTCCATTGGACCATAAGTTTGGGCTGCCTTTTTTTTGTTGGCTGAAATTCATCCCCACTCCCAAACTTGTTAGATGTATTCCTCAAGAATGGAAGAGGATCATCTTTTTTTGACATTTGTTTGCTTGCTGCCACCACATTCCCCAACCCAACTGCATCCTCCTTTTCTAGCTGTCTTCTTTGGTTGGCAGTGATCCCTCTGCATGGTCCGAGTCCACAAGGAAGAGCCAACAAGTGGCCCTTAACTCTGAAGTAAGTGCTCTTGAATGCACCGTTGCAGAAATTGCAAGACCAAGAAATATTTCCTCTTGCAGACCTCTTTGTTCCACTTCCAGGTTCTTCTTTCTTGGTTACATACTTCCATAGGGGGTATTTTTTTTCCTGTGCCTGTTGTTTTGCTAAAGCAGCAAGGTTATGTGAGGGCCCTGAGGGCATAGTAGCTCCCAAAACATCACTCGAAACACATGGAGCACTGCCACCAGCTGACACAGAAATATTTCTGCTCTTTCTTTGAGTTTGACCTCTGCCTGCTGCCTTGGAAGATTGAGCCATTGAATTTCCTTCACACAGTCGCTGGCAGCTGCCTGAAATCCAATAAATAACACTCTTAAATGGTTGATTTTTAATATTTATTGAAAATTTATAAATTATTAAACTTAAAGAGTTGAAAGTTTGAAACTAAAGCTTATACATGCATCAGAAACTGCATCTGCTGGGCATTGAATACAGAATGAGAATACTGAATATGCATTGCAATTTGCAATTTAGTACTGTATTAAATAACTCAAATCTATAGTCTAATATTTCTGCTACAGGCCTTGTTAGCACATTGGAGCTCTCAATTGGTAGAGCTGATGCATTAAATTTATGTCAGATCTGATGGAATCTTAATTTGCAATGATGGTGGGAAAAAGATTCAGAATGCCATGACATAACAGTCAATAGATTCTTCTGTAATTGGGAAGGAGATGCCTCTTAAAAATTCAAGATAACATGGGTATTGATGCTTTCTGCTACGGGCCTTGTTAGCACATTGGAGCTCTCAATTGGTAAGAAATTAAGAACTGATGCATTATGTCAGATCTGATGGAATCTTAATTTGCAATGATGGTGGGAACAAGATTCAGAATGCCACGACATAACAGTCAATAGATTCTTATGCAATTGGGAAGGAGATGCCTCTTAAAAATTCAAGATAACATGGGTATTGATGCCAAAGTGGGGGTAGTAAGAGGTATAGGCAGCATGTGGCAGGATATAATGGTCCAATCATTGAGAAGCCACTGCATGACATAGTTAATACTATTTACTGATTTAGTAAAAAGTTAAAAAATAAAAACTAAAAACTAAAATTAATTTAATTTCTCACCTGAATAGTGAACCGAACAGTGAAGCACTGAAGTAGGAAGTGGAACTCCTCCGTTCGTTGCTGGCAGTTGCTACACAGAGCCGTGGCCTTGGCTCTCCACTCCACCGGCTTCAACAAATGGGAAACCCCCACGTGATCTTTGCTGCGGGCCTGTGGCACTGCCTTGAGCAGCAACTGCTGGGGGTGCTGTGTGCCCTCGACTCCACTCCACCGGCATCCACAAAGGGGCAACCCTGCGTGCCCTCGACTACACTCCACCAGCGTCAACAAAGGGGAAACCCTCCACTCCAACCGGCAACCCTCAACTCCACGTGATCTCTGTGTGTTGTTGCGATGAGAACTATGGGCTAATGAGCGAGCTCTCTCCTCCACGAGCGATCAAATCGAAATGAAGACGGGCCCCAGCTCTGCCCACGTCTTTTAACCCACAGAATGACAATTTTTTAACCCGCGAAATCGCTAATTGACAGGACACGTGTCCCAAAATCGTGACACGATCATGGCACGTGTCGGACACGTGCCGGATCGTGTCACGATTTTGGGACACGCTCATTTTACACGTGCCATGATCGTGTCACGATTTTGGGACACGCTCATTTTCGTGTCGCAGCCGTATTAGGGCTCGTGTCATGTCCGACACGCAAAATACGTGACACGGAGGCTATTTGGACGTGTCCTGTTTCTTAGATCAAGAGAGATCAAATTTCTTGAGTTTAAATTTAAAAAAACAAATACACCTCAAGAAATTGGATCCCTCTCGGTGCTTGATAGATACGGGTTTAAGATGGATCTATGCTAGTTTATTTGCCTTTAGAACTTTCATCTTTTGGGTGTGATAAATGTCTGCAGTGGAAATCTGGATTGCAACATTGGTGGCTGTTATATTGTTTGTCCATTCATGCTTAATGCTTTCACATTGTAATATTTGTTCTTCTGATAAAATTCGTCATTGTTTTGTGATTTTGTCAAAAATAAAGTGCAATCTCATTCTAATGATATTTTTAACTTTATTCAATCAACAAATTTGCACTGTAAATCAGAAACATTTAGCCCATCCGACATGATGGGATGAGAAAATTAATCCCTGTTCTCTGCATCACCTAGCTAAAATTTGCTAGGAAATGTCACAGTTATCTTCTGTAGCTTTAACAAGCAACTCTCAAAATCCTCTGAAAATAGCCAATTTTGTATTATGATGTATTGCCAACATGGCATTGATAGCTAGAAAGCCTCAATACCCCCCTATCAGACATTTAGTTAGAAAGTACGTGTTCATTAACTTAACAAGATTTTGCTAAAACGCCTTTTGGGTTTTCCTCTCTTTTACATATAAGAGTGGTTTCCTTCTGAACAAGAGATATAGAATGCTTTCATGGTTATGTTTGTTGAGATCAATCAATACCATCCTACCATACATTCAGTCAGAAAGTACGTGTTCATTAACTTATCAAGATTTTGCTGAAACGCCGTTTGGATTTTAACTTATCAAGAGTGCTCTCTTTCCAAACAAGAGATATATAACGTTTTCATGGTTATGTTATTTAGATCACAAGAGATAATAGATTGAAGTTGAATCTTGATCCAATAGGTGTATTTTGGGTGTGATAAATCTCTGCAGTGGAAAGCAGGAACTTAACATTTGGTGTCTGTAAATGTGTTTATCTATGCATGCTTAATGATTTCCCATTGTCTTATTTGTTCTTCCAATTCAATTCATCTTTTATTGATCAACAAAATTGCACTATACATCATAAACATTTACCTGTCCAACATATTGGGATGAGAAAATTAATTCCCATTTTCTACATTACCTAAAATTTGTTGGGTGATGTGATATTTATCTCTGTATTTTAACAAACAACTCTTAAAATCCTTTGAAAATAGCTAATTTGTAGGATGATGTATTGTTGGCATCGCATTAATTTCTAGAAAAGCTCAATACCTTCCAACCATAATTTTCTTATCCATTTAGTCAGCAAGTATGTGTTCATTAAGTTATTAAGATTTTGCCAAAATGTTTTTATTTTTTTCTGTCTTTTACACAAAAGAATGGTTTATAGAATGTTGTCATGGCTATAATAACTATTTTATTAAATTTGGATTAATTTCAGTTTAAGTGCCCCGGGAATAGTGAAATTGAGTTTTTTGAAGTGCAAGATCTGGTTTTCCCTATTGCATATAGATTCTGAAATTTCCAAATTGAATTTAGAAACTGTGAAATGAGAGTCTGAAAATTCAAATTCAGATTCCAAAAATGTGAAATCAAAGTCTGAAAATATTAATATTACTACTTGGTTTAGTGTTAACTATTTTTTTTTGTAGTTGTTTACTTTAATAACAAAACACAACCTAGTAATCATACATTGAAAATAACAAAATGATTATTTAATTTCTTATCTTCATCATATGTAAATCATTACTTTTTTATTCACTAATTAAAGTATTAAGAATATAATATATCAAACACTTTACTATTGAAAATATGCTTTTAATAATAGTAAAAAAATTCATACATTGATAATATAAAACTCTTAAAAATGAAAAAAACAATTCAATCATTTTTAATCTACATTATTCAAAGCTTTTAAATCCGTTCAGACATCATTTATATGTACTATCAATATTCATGTCTTCACAATTATAAGTAATTGTAATAATATATATTCTTTTCATTGTCATGTACACTACTTTTCTTCGAGTTGTCTGAAAGATTTATGTTTTAACAATCATTAATACAATTAAACACAATGTTTTGAAACACTAACTGAAAATTTGTGTTTTCCATAAATTCCATTTTAATTTTGATAAAAAAAATTAAATATAGTAGAAACTAATAAATACAAAACATTCATATGCATTAGATTCCAAGATGAGTGATGAGTAGTGAAGAGATATAGACCATATTATTTTAATTAATATGAAACGTAAATAAAATTGTAAAAGGATGCTACAAACTATATGAGGTTGATTTCATTGTACTTAATAAATTGTAATAAATAAATTAAGATATATATATATGGGTAAAAGTCCTTATATTATTGAGAATATACATGTTGTAGTCCTGTGGACTATTCAAGTTCAAAATTAAGCAATAGCCTTGTTTGAATAACAGGTATATCCACATAGACCAAACACCGAGGACATCACTTGCATACAAAGATGATAGATCGGTACACCGGTATTTTGATGTGGTTAAAACCCCCTAGAGGGAAACAATCCATGGCCTCGGCCAAATAGCTTCTATGGAGCAATTTATTATGCAGAAAAGAAAAAAAATATATTACATGAGCTTCTTTCAATAATGGATCATTCGGCAAGTGACCCTCCCTAACTCCTAAGTGTGAAAAATATCTTAACATCCCCCCTTAAGAACAACTTGGGGATAGGATTGAAGGATTTACAAAGGTGACACAAAATTAGGAGAAGAAAGGAGGGATTAAAGCCTATCCCCCCTTAATGACAACTTCATGTACTCTTAGCATAGTTTGAAGTTTGGAAAACTTCGTTTCTGTAAGAGACTTTGTGAAAATATCTGCAACTTGATCATTTGTTTGACAATAGCGCACTTCAAGAACATGATCTTGGAGGAGCTTTCTAATGAAGTGCATGTGAAGTTCAATGTGTTTGCTACGCTGATGTTGGATTGGATCTTTGGCTAACTGAATGACACTTTGATTGTCACACCATAATGCGGTCGGATGCTGCTGCTGGAACCCAAACTCTGAAAGGATTTGGCAAAGCCACATGGCTTCCTGACTAGCTTGCACGGTACTCGGCTTCGGTTGAAGAAAGAGCAATTGCACTTTGTTTCTTAGAAGCCCAAGAAATAGGTCCTGAGCATAGAGTGAATACATATCTTGCAGTGGACTTCCGATCATCAGGGTCACCAGCCCAATCGGAATCAGTGTAACCAACTAAAGAAGGAGCCCCCCCCCCGAACTGTAATGTTTCCCGATCTGAATTGTACCTCGAACATACCGAAGGATTCTTTTTGTTGCTTTCTAATGACTTTCATGAGGGCATTGCATATATCGGGCAACAAGACCAACAACAAAGGTCAGGACGGGTGTGAGTTAAGTACAAGAGGCTACCAACAAGTTGCCGATACAAAGTAGCATCTACTTCAGGTGTTGAACAAGTGGTGGAAAGTTTGACTCCAGACTGGAAGGGAGAGGCAGTTGGTTTACAATCTTCCATGTGAAAGCGGCGGAGAAGATCACATACATACTGAGATACCTTTCTGAGTTTACAAGACTTGGAGGCCAAGAAAATAATGCAAGTGTCCAAGCTCTGTCATTTCAAATTGTTGTTTAAGACTTAACTTCACATGGTGGATAAGTTTGGGATCACTACCAGTAAGTATTAGGTCATCAACATAAAGGACTACGGTTATGAGATGGTCATTGGCTTTCTTGGTATAGACATTTGAATCAGAATGGCATCTAGAAAAACCAGTATCTAGAAGAAACGTGTCCATTTTAGCATACCAGGATCGAGGGGCTTGCTTAAGGCCATAGAAAGATTTCTTCATGCGACAAACAAGACTTGAGTCAGACTGAATGTATCCAGGAGGTTGTTCCATATAGATTTCTTCTTGCAAATTCCCATGCAAGAAGGCAGATTTAACATCCATTTGATGAACTTCTCAATGAAAGGATGGCCAGAAGCTTCTTCAAATGTCTCTGGATCACAGTTTTCTGGAACTTGAGCCAGAAGTAACGAGGCTCGTTGAAACTGAGAGTGAGTACGACGTCGATCTGTAGCATCACCAGCAAGATCACCTGCAACTTCTCTAGTAGAACGGACCCATTTAGGAAGCTGTGAAGCTGGTGCTGGAGGAGGTGGAGCAGGCCAATATATATTCATCAAATATATATTCGCAGGCCAATATATATTCATGAAATTTGACGTCTCTTCTTATAATTATAGCATGAGAATGTGGTAGAAGAAGCCTATAGCCTTTGGCATCTTTAGAATAACCAACAAATATGCACTTTTCACTTTTAGGCTGTAATGCTTTCTGTTTTTCATCCGGAATATGAGCCCATGCTTCACTACCAAACACACGGAAATGACTGACATCTAGTTTAATTTTACTCCATGCTTTTTCTAGTGTAATTCCTTGTAAAGCTTTAGTGGGGGTGCGATTAATTATGTAATTTGCACAATTTATAGCTTCAGCCCAATATGGGAGACTTAGCCCTTTAGCTTGGAGCATACAATTAGCCATTTCTTTTAGAGTGCGGTTTTTCCTTTCAGCTACACCATTTTGCTATGGTGTATATGGAACAGTATGTTGTTGTTGGATTCCTTGTTCAGTGCAGAAAGTAGTGAGCTTGTTGTTAACAAATTCTCCCCCATTATCAAATATTAACTTAAGAATTTGATGACCAGATTGTTTCTCAACAAGGGCCTTGTAGGTCAAGAACATGCCAAAAACTTCGCTCTTAAGTTTTAAGAAATAAACCCCAAGTGCGTTTGGAGTAATCATCAATGAAAGTCGAGAAGTATTTGAAACCAAAGAAGGAAGCAGAAGGCAGAGACAACAAAAGTCACTGTGCACAAGCTACAAAGGAGTCGAGACATGCCAAGAGGCACGTTTGTCAAAACTGTCTCGATGATGTTTTTCGAGTACACAACCAGAACAAACACCATCCTTGCAAGAGACCATAGGAATACTTGTTACCATATTTTCTTTACATAGTTGTTGCAATGAGCGATAATTTAAGTGACCAAATCGCTCATGCCAAAGTTTGCTCAGTTCATCACTATGAGCAACAAAAATTGATGGAAGTGAAGATGACCCAAAGTTGTCAAACTTGTACAACTTGGTAATATCATCAATTGTTCTAGTAGCTAATACATGTCATGGATCCTTTAAATTTTTAATAACAACTTGGTGAGGTGAAAACTCTACGGTTTTACCTTCACCAGAATGAGTGATCTGGTCTACTGATAAAAGATTACATGAAAGAGTAGGAACACATAATACACCATTAAACTGTCCATTGTCTAGATGAACAACATCAGACCCTTCAACACTAAGTGATCTATCATCACCAAAAAATATTTGTTTGGTGTTACAATTATTTAAATAAGAAAATATGGTTTTATCCTTAGCCATATGATAAGATGCTCTAGAATCTATAAGCCATTCATTTGAAGAAGAACAAGAAGATGTTGTACGTGCAAAACCAGACGCTGAAAGTGCTTGTCTTGAAGATGAAGTTGAAGAAGAATCAAGTTAAATGGATGCTTCTTCATTGCTGCTTCTAGAGCTTCCATCCTCTTAAAACACCTTGACTCTTCATGCCCATCGCGATTACAAAAGTTGTAATGTCTTTGTGTCTTCTTTCCTTGAAATTTGGCGGCTTTATCTTGTTGAGGATGATTTTGAGGCTGAGAAGATTTAGGACCCTTGTTATTTTGATTGTGCTTCTTTGGATTCTTCGGACCATGCAGCTGCTGAGCTACTAAGGCTTTTTTAGAAGTACTGGCAGTACTAATTAGTCCAAGATGTAAGAGTTTTTCTTGTTCTCTTATTAAAGAATCACAAAAAACATCAAAAGAGGGAGTTTTGTATTGAGCTCCTGAAGAAAGAAGAGCTTTTCTAGTGAATGAAAGGTTGAGACAAACACAGAATATGCAAGCCCCAACTTGGCAAGAATGGCGTAAATAAGGCCATCATCGGCCTTTGTGACTTTACATGCAGCCAACAAGACTCTAAGAGTCTTAAACTTTGTTATAAAATCTTCCATGCAAGAAAAATTATTAGGATCTAATGTAAGCAACTAATTCTCAAGCTGACGAGCTCTAATCTCATTTTTAATACCAAAAACAGTATTTAGCCTTTTCCAAGCATCATCCGGTGCATGAATGCCTTGAAGATGAAACTGCAGATCAGGAGAAACTGACATACCAATCAAACCACGATCTGAATCATTTCTATTTTCCCATTTAGCTAGTTTATCAGGATAAGAGGGAGGAGTTTCCATGCCAAGGGTAAGTCTATATAACCCTTTGCTTCTAAGAATATCTTCCATACGAGACTTCCATACAAAATAATTAGTACTGTTAAGAAGCATATCATTTGGAATTTCTATTCTGAAATAAATATGACTTCAAGGCTGAAAACTAGCTGAAAAAAATAATAGAGCTCAAAAAAATAAGCGGTTTAAAAAAAATGGTACTACAATCAGCTTCTGGATGAAAATGTTATGCCCTTTTGAAAACAAATTGAAAGAGCAACCAAGGAACCACGTGGTGTGTGGAGGTAAGTGCACAACAATAAAAAAAATCCCCCTTAGTCCTAACTTAACTCCTAAGCTCACTTTTACAAAAAATCATTTATGTCCTTTATTTTTTTTTTTATAAATAAGTGAAGGTGACTTCTACATAAAGCTGCTTAAAAAAGAAGAAAACAACTTAAAAAATGAAACTTTTTCTTTTTGTTCTTTTCTTTTAAAGTTGCTTTAGAAAAAAAGAAAAGGAAAACACAACCTACATGGAAAGAAAGTAACTTATGAGCTTTTTAAGTGACTCTTGTTTTTTTTAATAATGCAACAAATAATAACACGATTTTAACTCAAGACCTCTTAATAAGTAACTTTTAACCAAGTGAGCTATATTAAAAATATAGAAAATGTTGTGAAGGAGGAGGGTTTTTTTTTTATTACTCTTTTTGCCTTGTAGTGCGTGCTTACCCCACAGACCCCTGTTTTAGCCTGCAAAACAACTTTACACACCGAAAACAAGAAAACAAGACAAAAAACTCAAGGGTTTCCCGCTCTTTGTTAGTTTTCCGTTGGTCCCTCCTGGTAAGCGGCCTACCTTTCCCGCTATTTGTGGTCGGCCAAGACCGCCAGCATGCACAGAGAGGAGGCTATCTCTCCAGGAAAAAAATAAAAAAAGGAACAAAAAGAAATGAAACGGAAACAGAGAAATAAAACTGCAGAAAACAAAACAATATACCTCGAATCTGTAAAATGGTCGCAAATTGGGAAAACATAAGCCTTTTCGTACAAAATGAAGGGCGATCCTTAATGGAATCAACGCTCCGAACACAATGAAGCGCTTAAGCCAATCCAAAAAATGACTAGAAATAGCATATTTCGACAGTAACTCCCGCGTGCAGTTGCACCGGCTTCAGATCTTGATCGCAATAAAACTGAGACGACCCTCAACAACGCTCTGATACCATGTTTGAATAACAGGTATATCCACACAGACCGAACACCAAGAAAACCGCTGACACAGGAAGATCATAGATCGGTACACCAGTGTTCTAACGTGGTTAAAACCCCCTAGAGGGAAACAGTCCACGGCCTCGGCCAAATAGCTTCTACGGAGCAATCTATTAATGCAGAAAAAAAAATATATTACATGAGCTTCTCTCAATAATGGATCATTGAGCAAGTGACTCTTTATGTTTTTTAAATAGAGATCATGGACCAATCGGGTGTTAAGCCACAGATCAAGTGTCGTTAAGATCGAGAGAAGTTGAACCGGCGGATCACTTTATATCATGACTGTTGGATTACATATATACAAATGCATACCTAACGGATATATTAGACTAAGTTGAACTTAACTAACTCCTAAGTGTCAAAAATATCCTAACATGCATCACTTTCATGAGTTCAACAAAGACACTTACAGAAAAAGAAAACTTGTACAAAACAAGAACCTGTATCAATGCAGGACACTTCCCTTTTAAAAATGAAATGTCATACCATCTTTCTCTTGACCATCCATGTATTTTGTAACGTTGAAAGTTCCTGGAATCATCATCAGGGCCTCTTTTGATATCTCATCCACTTTTTGATTGAGCTCTCTGTAAATGTGAATGAATGACGTCCACTGAAACACTTGCAATGAGCTTTTGATTTCTTGTAAAAGATGATCCAAGCAAGCTATTTCAACCCTTGACTTCTTGTTTTCCCAATCAATGACGACTTTGGAACCGCCCATCACCTGTAACCTATTCACTTCTTTCGATTTAGCAAAATAGAATAAAGACCATAAGGCCAACAATTATGCTTTCGTATTTGATCCTTGATTGGTTGCATATATGTTAAAGGAGTAACGTGATTTATTTAAGTAGAGTATCTCCCCAACGTCGTAAAGGGGGGGGGGCGAACTTGATAGGCTCCATCAAAAATTCTCCATGGGATATTGAAGTCGAGCTAAGGCATTACTGGATTCTCTTTTGCTAGCTTATACTTTGTTTTATACTCCTGCATCCATTTCAAAATAAGTCAAGTCTTTACATCCAGAGGGATACTTTTGTCCTGAAAGATGACCTGATTACGCACCCACAAGAGACCATACACAAAGAGGCACATGAATGCTGCACAACAACTAATTGCGCGGTCTTGATACCACTTTTGAATAGTTTTCTCCAAATTTGGAGAATTCCAATTGGGTTTTGAATTGAGAACTGTCGAAACTACTTTCCAAGTTTGACTTGCAAATTGACATATCACAAAAATATGTGTCACAGACTATGCATCTTGTTTGCATAATGAACACCCGTTTGGCTCACACCAGCCTCATTATCGACCATTATCCCATGTTAACAGTTTATTATTTAGTTCCAATGAGAGAACAATTTTGCTTTTTAGCGGGTTAGAGGATTTCCATAATGTTTCCCACCAATACTTTTTCTCAGGAGGAGCCTCGAGTTCAGCTTGGGCTAAAGAGCCTAATTTTGTTGTGAAATCTTCGGACGTGGGATTCTTTGACCATACTATAGAATTAGAGGCTTATTCATTAAGACGAATGAAGCTAGAGCAAAGCTTATTGACAAACTAGTCCCATTCCTCAACTTGATCTCCGTGAGGACTGAGAGTGGATGACATTTTCCATCCATCTCGGCCCCATGCTTGGGTTGATTGGGCATTTGTGTTCACCAAGAAAATAATGTTTTGCTTGTGAGGGCCTTTGTGTTCACCACAAATCCTCGTCTAATCTTACAATCTTCCCATCACCTAATCTCTAAGCAGTCCATCTTCCAACCAGGAGAAAAGTGTCTACCAGTGCTTTCTAGTCTATTGACCCATTTTTAGAGGTTTTTGGTGATTGTGATACCACTCCACCATTGACTGCCTAGAAAGGTATTTCGATCTCATGGTTCTTCCCCAAAGAGCATTATTGTGAATTAGATGCCATAGATACCTAGTAGTCGATGTTTGGTTGAACAAAAAAAATATTTTTTATTCCTCAATCCCCCATGGATTTATAATGTGCCACTGTAGACCAGTTAACTAAATAATTTCCTTTTTGTTTGTTTCTTTCATGTCTAGAGAAATTGGAATTTTTTAACAGAATTTGTTAAGGATCCCTTTGGGAACGTGTGATATAGAAGTCTAATATACTAAGATACTCTGGAGGACTGATTTTAACAACATTAGATGACCTCCTTTGGATAGAAATTTGTTTACCCAATGAGAAATAAGAGCTTTGATTTTGCTATAGAGCCAAAGCCAATCGATGTATCTATAGCAAGTGGGCTTAAGACGGGACCTGAGGTATTTAAAGCCTTTATGGAGAGCCTTATGGGGGTACAACAATAACCCTTGGAGGCACCCCAATGGTTCTACAGACAGTTTGTTGTGGAGGAGACAATATTTGTTTCCATTTGTGATTATACCCGATGCTTTGTTGAAGAGGGTCAATAAACGACTAAGGGTTTGCATGTCATGTAATGATCCTTTATGCAAATATGTGAGGATGTTATGGGAATTGTAAACTATGCTCATTTGTATTATAATTTAATAAATATAGTACACAATTATAGGAGTGTGATCAAATCTAACCAAATCTATAATAAAATACAATAAAGTGGATAGATAATCAATAGATTAGATCATATAAAAAGAGATAAAGTACAAAATAAAAAAGTGTAAATATAATATATATTCACTACATTAACAATATGTATATCCAACTTTCTTGTCCTGATTTGTAGTTGGTGTAGTTTAATACAATGTAACAAATTCACATATCACGAGGAAGAAACTTTGTTCACTCAATTGATTTCACTTAGCAATATGATTTTATTGTTTTTTGTTATTATGTTGATTGTAATCTTTTGCAATTTTAAAAACTTAGGAAACGTGTTCTTTTTTAGTTCACACATTGCAATTTTAAAAACTTAGGAAAAGTGTTATTTTTAAGTTCACACACTTGGTGCATTAATTTGTGACATGTGGAAAATAGAGCGATTTTGCAAATTTATTTTCTTGAACTAGTGATACTCGTGGCTTGCTTATGTGGCTCATTTTTTTTAGTTAAATGTTATCTTCCATTTCTATATATTTACAAAAGTTTTGAAACATTTAACATTAACTTATAACACTTGCTGGTGGAAAAAAAACATTTATGAGATATGTAGGGCTTGATTGTAAAGAATCTGCAACAATTAATTAATGAAAATACACGAGATAGCAGAAATAACAGAACTCAGAATCATTTTTATTGATCGCAGGCCACTTTGAGGGGGCAACCTCTTTTGAGCAAGCTCAATACAAATAACTTCCTGGTACCTTCATTGGTCTCAACACAAACTTATATACTAAGTCTAGGCGTCAATACCATGGGTCAATACCATGTGTCAATACAAACCATGGGCCAATACAAACTATGGATCAACAATTACTACGGGACGACTTACAAAGCATATGCGTCCAACAACAATAAGACAAACTATGGATCAACAAATACTACGGGGCGACTTGCAAAGTATATGCGTCCAACAACAATATACTAACAAAGTAAATAGAAGGGTTGACATGGGTTCCTAACATCCCCTCTCCCTTAGAAAAAGCTTTGTCCTCAAAGCTTTAGATGTGGAAATTGATGCAAAATCTGAAGGAGTGGTTCCCCTGTAGCATCCTTGGGTTGCATTCCGGGCCACTGATGCCTTTTGAGTTGCAGGGAGGGTTGCTTGGAAGGCTGTAGACGAAGAAGAACCATATCAGCTGCGTGAAAAGTGCGCTCAGAATGGTGTTGATCGGCTTGTTGTTTCAGTCGAATTCTTGCCATGTGAAGATTGTATTGCAGAATGAGAAGAATCGGATCGCGGTGTCGAAGAACTGTGTCAATTGCCTGAACTAGGGAGCTGCTAAGGGTGTATGGAAGAAGAACTGGTGATGCATGTCCATAGATTGCTTCATATGGGGTCCTTTTAGATGTGGTATTGTACCACTGGAGCGCTTCTAGGAAATCCATAGAAATAGTTGTCCAAATCTCTGTAAGGATGGGCAAGGGTTCGAGCAGTCCCGAAAGGAGTGTCGTTTCACCCTTGTTGACCTGGCAAGTATCACAGTCAGCCACCATCTGTTGAATTGTCATGTTCAGTCCTTGCCAAAAGAAGTTACATTGTTCCCGGTCATACATTTTTTAGGAACCCAGAGTGCCTTGCGGATGAAGAAGCATGGAGTTCACAGAAGAGATAGCCCTGTTGAACAGATTGCAACCAATTTGGAACAAGCAGAGAAAGAGTTGTAAGAGAAACTGGGTCATCAAATGTGCGAGAAGGAGCATCTGCCACCATATTGTCCTTACCCTTCTTGTAAGTGATCGCATAGGCATAACCCATGAGTTGGATAACCCATTTCAGATGTGTTGGGGAGGAGACCCATTGTTCCAGGAAATTTTCTAGACTCTGGAGATCAATCTTGATGCAGAAATAATTCTCTAATAGGTAAGGCTGCCACTTCTGTACTGTAGGCAAAATAGCCATCATTTCTTGCTGAGATGTAGATGTGGCTAAATTCTTACCGGAAAGGTCTCTTGAAGGCGACAAGCCCATTGGTTCAACAAGGACACCTGCATATATATCCAAGGAAGTAGGGGAGACCGTCGATGGGTGTATCTGAATGGAATGGAGTTGAACGATGACACCATGTGAATTCTTCTTAAGGATCTTTTCCAGGGGATGTGAACTGATAATGCGGAGAGACCCTTGTTGTAAGCCCTTAAATTTGTGTTGTTTCTCATTGATTGAAAACTGCGTCCAAAGTTCAGCAAAATCCCATAAGATGTGGCCAAATGTGCGTAACCATTGAGCGCCCAAGACCATATCACATCCGCCTAGGGACAAGGCAAACATGTCAGAGCGCAGGTTATAATCTTCCAGAGAGATACGCACATTGTGACACTTCCCCTTGTAAGGTAAGGTGCCCCCATTGGAAACCATGACTTCAAAGTTGGAGCAAGGATGGACAAAACAATCAACATGTTTGGCGATCTGAGGGTCAATGAAGTTATGAGTGCTACCAAAATCAATGAGTATTGTAAGAGGAAGCTTCTTGAAGTAACCCTTGACCCACATTGTTTGGGGGCTGGTCACGCCGGATAAAGCATGGAGAGATATCTCTGGTTGTTCATCCTGGGATGAGGGGTCAATAGGCGGCTCCTAAATGTCGTCCTGATCATCCATTGTATTTGGAGCTTCTTCACCAATTTTAGAGGCAAGCGGAGAATCCATATCTAAGAGATAGAGCTTTTGTTGAACACATCTATGTCCCCAAGTGAATTTTCTCATCACAATTATAACAAAGCCCTTTTTCTCTGCGTCCCTGCATCTCTGTTTCAGACAAATGCTTGATAGGAGTTGGTCGAGGAGTTGAAGGGATGGGAGGTCGTTGAGAACTCATATTTCGGAAGGGAAAAAAAGTGGGTTTGGAGCGCTGTTGGGCTGCAATCTTGTTTTCTGCCAACTTAGCCAACCCTAGGACTTCCATCATTGTGTTGAGACAAAACATTTTAACCTCTGAGCGGATTTCATCCTTAAGACCACTGATAAAACAACTACTGTAGAATTCATTAGACAATCCTTCTGTGTGATTGGCTAGTTGCTCAAATTTTGTTTGATACTCTTTCACAGTGCCACTTTGACGAAGTTTAGTGAGTGCTCCAGTGAAGTCATTAAAAGCACTAGGACCAAATTGTTGCAAAAGGAGTTGGCAAAAATCTGTCCATTTTGGCTTGTCATGAGCCTTGATGTACCAACGGTACCATTGAAGGGCTTCATGTTCCAAATGAAAGGATGCAATTGGAACTTTTTGGACATCAAAAGTATTATGCAAACTGAAATACTGTTATGTACGATAGATCCATCCAGTCGGATTAGTACCATTGAAGCAAGGAAATTCAAGCTTCGGACTACGGCAATTGCTGGAAGAAGAGAACCCATTGGCTGCAGAAGATTCTTGCTTTCGGTTTTGTTCATGGCTGAATGCTGAAGATGGAGGTGTTAGTGAAGGTCGCCCACTAGAATCTTAACATCCCAGCACGCTCTGCAGTCCAGACTCTGGGCTGGATGTGCGCCTGCACGGTGGTGTCCCCTTTGAGCCGTACAAGCCTCGGACGAACACTGCAATTCCGACGTTGCCACCCATTCTGTGACTTGAACCTGGGTGGAGGCTGAGAAATTTTTCATCCAGATCTTGGAGTTTGGTTTGGATGGCTGCAAGTGCTTCCTCCATGGTTTTTGCTGCTCTTGTGCGGGTGACAACCATAACTAGGAGTTTTTTTTTTTTTGGGGGGGGGGAATGGATAGAAAAACACAAACAAAAGCTTATTTAGTAAATGGAAATTTGGATTTGGGAAAAACTCGGAGGGGTAATTGGGGTTTGACTAGGTTTTGGACACTTCCTAATGGACAGGGAAGCAAAAAATGGGGATTTCAGAAGCGGGGTGAAAGAATGAGAAAATTTGTCAAAGAGGGACAAAGAAGCAGAAATAGGGAATGAATACAGTGGCAAAATTTGGAGGCGAGTGGGTGAAAATTGAAGAAGTTATGGCAAACCCTAAACATAGACAAATGTGAGATTTATGGCTTTAGGAAGTAGAATTTGGGATAGGGTCCTTAGGAATGAAATATGCAGAATGGGATTGCAGGGGTGTTCGAGAAGTTTCAAGGGAAACAGAGTGAAAACAAGGAAGATATGGCGAAAAAACGGTTTTTTTTTACCAGAAATGGATCTGCAACGGCGCGGCAGGGACCGGCAACAGAAGGATCTGAAACAACGCCGAATGGATCGAAAACGACGGGATCTGAAATAGCTGGATCTGGAACGGCTTGGAATGGATATGAAACGGCGCGGAAGTGATTGGCAACAGTTCAGCTGAAAATAGATATGGACCCCAGGTATGTGCGGCTTCCTAATAGTTGAGGGGTTTCACTCGGCCACCAATGTTGTCTGACGACTTGCATATGGGGGAAGTGCCCCTCACTCCACGGCTCAGGTAAAACTGATAACCGCTTTGCCACAAACGACAGCTCTTGGTTTATCTCACAGGTGGGAACTAGTCAATCAGGTAGGGGTCGTTACCCTTTTCGCTGGTAGGTCCTCTCAATGGGCCAGCTACTTTGGGGTTCCTGTGGTACTCCTCACAATGAGTTTTAGGGCTTATGCCCAACTACTTCCCACAGTTAAATGGATAGGGATTATTCCCAGATCCGAACTTGCAACAGATGCGAAAAAAAAAAAATTGGCAGAAATTCCACCCAACGAGGCCAAGAAAGTGCTCTGATGCTAGATGTGATGAACCTGCAACAATTAATTAATGAAAATACACGAGATAGCAGAAATAACAGAACTCAGAATCACTTTTATTGATCACAGGCCACTTCAAGGGGGCAACCTCCTTTGATCAAGCTCAATACAAATAACTCCCTGGTGCCTTCATTGGTCTCAACACAAACTTATATACTAAGTCTAGGCGCCAATACCATGGGTCAATACCATGTGTCAATACAAACCATGGGCCAATACAAACTATGGATCAACAATTACTATGGGACGACTTACAAAGCATATGCGTCCAACAACAATAAGACAACTATGGATCAACAAATATTATGGGACGACTTACAAGCATATGCGTCCAACAACAATATACTAACAAAGTAAATAGAAGGGTTGACATGGGTTCCTAACATTGATGTCAATGCATATTATGCATAGCTTGCTATGCAAATAGAATGTGCATGGGTTTTATAACACAAGAATAAATTAGGATTTAAGCATGTTAGTAGAAATAGAGGTTGGGGCTTACCAGGCCCTAGCCTTGCCAAAATACACTAACTTTTGAAATTTTGCTATATGCTTCAAGGATGTACTTGTTCTGTAAGTAGATTTTGAGCATGTGGCAAAATTACCAAGGAGAAACTATTGCAATTCACATTTGGTGCAATGAGATCGAGAAACTTTTAATGGCTCACCTAATTTTTCCCCGAGAAATTGAGGAACAAAGTCACTTGACTAAATGGATATCTGGTAAGTGGATGTGATGTCAAAATGGCAAAAAACCATAACATTGAAGTAACCTTTGTAATAAGCAAAAGAGGGTTTTAAAACGTGTTGAAGAGTACATCTAATGGGGGATAAAGGGAGAAAAACCTCAAGGAGACTAGACATGGGGCTTTGGTCATAATAAGTCTGGTGGTGTTATATAATAAGGGTGAAAGATGGAAACCATTGAGGTCACTAGATCTAGAAGCCATGACTTTAAGATGTGATACCAATTTATATGAGCATAATACAAATAGTGCAAGAATATACTCACACAGAAAAAAAAATGTAAACAAACACATATGCAAAAATGAAAGGACATTATGGGAATTGTAAACTCTACTCATTTGTATTACATTATATAGAGTGCAAAATTGTGAGAAGTGTGGTAAAATTTGACCAAATCTCTAGCAAAATACAATTAAGTGGGTAGATACTCACTAGACTAGATCACAAAAAATAAGTAAATATACAATACAAAATGTTCTAAAGTACAAAATAAAAAAGTGTAAGTATAATATATGTTCACTACATTAATATATTTATATCCACCTTTAAGTTCTTCTATTTTGTAGATGTTGTAGTTTAATACAATGTAACAAATTCACATTTCACTATAATGACAAGGAATAACCTTTTGTCATTGGAAACTTGTGTTTTAGTTCACACACTTGGTGCATTAGTTTGTGGTATGTGGAAAATGGAGAGATTTTGCAATATTTTTGTCTAGAGATAATGCTAGTGGTGGCTTGCTTATGTGGCCCATTATGTTATTAAATGTTATATGCAATTTCTGTGTATTAATAAAAAAATATTGAAACATTTAGCATTAGCCTATAACACTTACTCTTACTGGTGGAAAAAGAGCACTTGTGAGATATGTAGGGCTTGATCTCAGCGCCTATTATGCATATCTTGATATGCAAGTAAGACGGGCATGTGGTCTTATAATACATGAGTGAGTTCGTATTTGAGCATGTTAGTAGAAGTAGAGGTTAGAACTTGCAATGCACTAGCCTTGTCAAAATACACTAACTTCCAAAAGTTGGTTATATGCTTAAAGGATATACTCTTTACGTAAGCAGGTTTTGAGCATGTGGTGAAATTTGCCAAGGGGAAACCATTGTAATGCACATGGGAGCGATTGAGTGGTGGTTTAATGACAACCCTTCCAAGGTTTTGAAACTCCTTGTCCTTAGAGATACATCCAGGGCATGTTGCCCATGAGAGTGCACTATTTTAGTTGATAACACTAAAATAGTATTATTGGAGAAGGATGACTACTCTCAAGGCCCATCCCTTTGTCTTTGCCATGGATCATGAAACCCAAAATAGATAATAAGATGACTAAGGCATGCCACCATTTGAACAAGTTCGGATTTTGTAATATCCCCAATTTTGACTTGGAATGTATTTAATCAAAAGTATGTAAATGATGTAAATATGCTAGTATGGATTCCTAGTGCAGAGCTCAAGGCCAAGGCCTGACTAGTGAATGGCTAGGCATGTATGATGTAAATATTTTTTATTTGGATCGTGTGTTTGGCTTATTATTCCAATTCAAAATATATGTAAATATTATGCTGGAAAATAATAAAATGGTCCAAGATGGTTGTGTAAAGAGCACTAGAGGGGTTATTATTCCACCTGAGAGGAAGAGGAAAGAGAGCTTATGGGAGGCTAAATCCTTTGCTTCCAAGTGTCAACCTTATAATTCATCTAATTACTGCCATGTGACTTCGATGAGTCAATTACCCTATTTTGACTGTAAAATCCAATCATTGAATGCGTGTGTGAGGTTGGTGGGAAAAGTCACTTCATGTAGTTATTGAAGCATGGGGGTGAATGCACTTTTTTTACAGTTCTATCAGCTACCAGATGTCAATTCTGTAGTTGTTAGCAGTGCTTTTCTTCAATGGTCAGAAGCTGTGTCAGTTGTTTTTTCACCAACTTGTTCTCATATCCCTTGGAGTCAACACTCAATATATCATTCTCTCATGTATATTTATACACTACGTAGAGCTTCCTATTGTTGTTCGTGACCATTACCAAACTGTGTTTAACCTATAAATTCAAATGTAGAGACAGATTTGCAAATTTGAAGGGAAAATAGATGGTCGTAGGGGAGCATAGAGGTTGGGAAAGTTAGGAACCCTAACCCTTTGAATTTTGCTACTCATAGATGTTAGAGAAGCCATACTTTGTACTATGGGAGGTTCTCCAACAGCATACAACAGGTTGGACTCTTACTACACACATTGGTGAGCACTATAAGGGTTGTATTTATTGAGGGAAATGTGGATCAGTGAAGGGGAATGCCTTCCTTTCTTTGTGTGGGGAAGTTGGAAGGAGTGCCATGGCTGTGCCGGCTGAGTGAGATCTCTATATAGCTTTGGATGAGCATTCTTCTAAGCATGGAGAGCAAGACGGGTTGTGGGCTAAGAGAGAGAGGCCTGTAGGTGTTTCCTTCACCCTAGTGGCCTCTTGGGGGTGGCCTCTCATCATAAAAGGTCTAGTGAATGGCTTCATAGAATGGCTTCATATAAAAGGTCTGGTGAATATTTCCCAAGTCTTGCCAGAAAAATTTAGGAGAAACGATGTCAATGAATGGAAACCTTCATTACTAAAAAGGAACAACAATCCCAACAACAACAAGAGTTTTAGGTTAAAATAATGCATAATGTGATGATTATGTACCAATGATGCACCGTTGATCAATAACATGCCCAACTATAACCTCAACCTAAACCCACTATTCATTAAGTGGTTACTATTGTTGATCAAAGTTTTAGGATGGACACTAAATTATCAATGCCTGAAGCTACCCACATGTAGTGTTTGGTAGCTAACAACTAACCCCCATTCAACCCTTCAGGATACTTCAAGGATTTTGTCCATAAGATGTTATACCCATCAAGGAGAAAGGATGCTTTACTAGAAAAGTGGCTACAAACTTCAACAAATCTTTGGACAATCCATCCAACAATTTATTGACCTCTTCAACAAAATGTCCATCAAACATGTGGTAAGAGATTCTTAAGTCATGCTTTATGTTAAGTTCATTTCTTTTTTATTTTCACATTTGAGGAAGAAACTTGTTATCACACAAACTCTAGCTGCTTGGTAGTAGGTGTCCCAACAGGGATGGTAGAGGTGAACAGCTAGGAAGGTGTAACCGGCAATAGCCAGGTCCTCCGTTCAGGGAACGGAAGTCACACCGGACAAGGCTACTGTCACTTTAGACAAGGCACGTAGCCAAGTCAGGGGGGAGACCCTGCTCAACCAATGAAGGTTGAGAGACAAAACACACAAGAATTCCAGGAAATAGAAAGAATTAAAGACAGAATTGAGTGTAAGCAGGTCCTAAGTCTAGTTTCAGCCACCGGTTGGACACACAGATGAAATAAATACTTAAATGAAACGTGACCAATAGTTGAAATGAGGAATCGAGTAGATTAGATTAAAGATGAGATGGCTGAAAATAGTCTAAGGATGTGAATTGAGTTGGAAGTGAGGTAGTGAAGTAGACTGCCTAGGAAAGGGGCTAGATAGTGGACAAATGGACCTAGGGCAGAGAATAATTAGCATAAATAATCACTTCCAGCAATCGGTACTTGTTTTCCTAAGGTAAAACAACGTTCTAAACCCAAATCAAAAGTACCCAGAACCCCAAACTTGACCCAAGCAAGTAGAAAAGAAAAACGCCCCAGGTGGGCGTTTTTGCTAGGTAGACCAGTGCCTAAACTATGGGTTAATGGAGTCTAATGGATTTGAAACTTTGGATTTATACGTTTAAGCACAAATAATAAGCGGGTTTGCAATAAAAAAAGGTTTTAACGGTTGGAAACTAAGTTATCAATTTTTAGGGTTTTCTTTAATGGTTGTAGCTTAACATCAACAATGAAAGAGAGATTATGAGAAACGAGAAGAGATTCAGTCCCTGGATAATGAAGATGAAGATATCCCCGTGCTGAAGACAAACCCCGAAGATCAAGTGCTGAGCTAGAATGCGTTTTCCCCTTTGCGTTTTGGATCAACCAGTGAGCCAATGCGTTTTTGTACCTGCCAAAGAGAGATAAAATCAGTTTCTATAGCAAATAACAAAAATAGACCAGCAAATGAGCGACAAATGATGAGTAAAGCAAATAGCAACAATGCAAATTCACTTCCCTGTTGAAATCCCGAAGAGAAACGCTAGCAAGGAGCTGCTGGCTCAAGTGCTACGTTTTCCTCCAGTGGCCAGCTTCACCTGCAAATCGAAATGCTCAAGGAGAGATGGGGACACCACAAATAACTCAGCAATGCATCAGAAATATGATCTCAATCAACACAAGAAAGATTTCACTCCATATCACAAGTAACTCAGTCAAAGTGTCTCTCAAAAATCTCTATATCAAGTCTCAATAATGCCAAGAGGAATACAAATGAGGTGAGTGTCTTCTCTTATAGAGAAAGACCACTCTCAAAACCTAACTCCCTCCAAAACTAAGGGCTGAGATTAACTCTCTCAATGCCCAAATCGATGGAGGAGATCAACTCTAGAGGGTGTTAAATTTTGAGCATTAATTCACAATACTCTAGGATCTTTGCTGAGAGAATAACATATACAGTATATCAATGCATGACAATCACAATATGACAAGCATCACAAGAATCAAAAGCATAAGAGACAAGAGACACAGAGTTTCCGTGGGGAAAACCCTAAGGTGAAAAACCCCACAACTTCCTCAGAGATAGAGAGAGCAATGGCTCAACCAAAGTACAACCAAAATACACTGAGATAGTCTCCTAGTAGCAGATGATCCTCCTCCTCACTAGTGCGCCACTTTCTGAGTGAGAGTGAGTTACTTTTCCGAGTGAGTAAAATAGAGATCTCCGATCTCTATTTATACTAACCTTTTTGCCCAGTGACCTTATGGGGCCGACTTGTCTAGCTAGGTACATCCACATTATAATATATATAATTCAGGGCCGACCCCACATGGTGGTCTAATAACCCATCGGCAAGTATACACACTTGCGACACTTGTCAATCCACCTGACGACACTTCCTTATAGAGGAATAACACATCTCTAATAAGGGTACAATAAATATATATAAAATACATAGATGAAATACATTCCGAAGTTACACATACATCAACAGAGGGGGGGCGAATTACCCTAAAAAACGCCCAAGTGGAGATGGGGCCAACTCGTGGGGCCCATAAAATACATAAGAAATGTGGTTGGGGGGTGCCTATGGGCTGTTTTAGCCACCCATACCACTACACTATGATCTCAATACAATAAAACATAAAAAACATTGATTTTTGCTAAGTGGAAAAATGCCCTTATGGGCCAATTCGCCCCTCATGGTGAGTTGGGTAAGAGAGGGCCCCACAATACAAAATATAATGTCCAAACATACCACAATTACCTTAGAAATCACCCTTGAATTAGCCAGCCTTTAATTTTTGCCCTTTGCTATAGTTGCCTTAGTCAATTTTTTATTTTCCATGTAATTTATTGCTGAAGATGTAATTTGGGCTTTTGACCCACGTAGAGTGCCTGGATTGCTGAACCGTCTGCTGCAATGTGATTGTGGACTCCAAAAGTAGTAGGAATGACCACTCGAACGACCCCGATCCATCACTTAGGCATTATTTGCCCAAAATCCATGATTTTTAATTAAAACAGGTCATTAATGACCAATAATAATTAAAAATCTCACAAACGCCTCGATCTTTTTGCATTCTGTCACTTGGAGGCTCATATGGGTCCCCTTTAGATAATAATTGACCAAAATCGAAATTCCGGTCGCAACATTTTTTAGGGCCCATTTTTGGCCTGGTCAACCTAGTTTGACCAAGTCAAATCTGGTCAACAATGGTGCTAGCTGAATACCTATATGCAATCATGAATTGAAAGGCTTCCTTATACAAGTTAGTACATTACTAAACAATATGACAATAATATGGTGATAAAAAATTGCATTAAATCTCGGAAAAATACAAGGCCCCAGGTGAGGTGGGCCCACCACCTCCAAAAAGACTAAAATGCTATGCACATCTTATAGAATTGACCACTTTGTTGACTTTAGGTGATGCGGACAACAAGGCGAAGGACACGGAAAGACAAGGATAAAGATCATGTGACCCTTGGGACAACTCGGGAAAGCGGGGTCCACTGAGATAAGTATGCCATGACAAAAACACGGGGGAGGGTGGTGCCTCATAAATGGGTATAGTGCAGGGAAACCGCCACTGGCCATCTAACAAGTATCTCACAACTCACATCCGTGCCCAAAGACTCTGTGAGGTTTTTTTTCTAGAGCCGCCAAACTGGGTGTCTGGCAAACCGTAACTTGAGACTCTAGGAGACAATCTTGAGCTTGTCCCTTGCTCCCTCTCACCTCCTTGCCCCGCAGGACTAGGTGAGGAATAACCACTACAAATGCTGACATGTATGGCTAACTTATGTCCATGTGTGTTTACAAATACATTGCATGGATTTTACAATGAATTTCATACTTAGCCCTTTTCTGGCTAGATTTACATTTACAAAAAGCCTTTTTGGCTTGCTTTACATTTCTCCATTTCTTCAATTTACATCAAGGCTCTTTTGGGCTACATACATATCTCAATAGATATAAACATGGTGCTTATACTGCAAAGTAATGGGGGTGAGCAATACATGCTTTGATGACCAATGGGGAACAATCGGTGAGACTACACAATCCTAACTGCATTGCAACATCGGGGGCAACCGACAGGAGCAAATCCCAGGTTTGAGAGTGCATCTCACACACCAAAGAGCCGAGGCACAATAGACAGGGAATCATGGCATACTCAGAGATCAGTGGGGATAGGGATCCTCTAGGTCACAAATCAGAATCCAAGTCGGGAAATAATATCATGTATGAGTCGGATGGATGGAGAAGGTGAAGGTGGATCCAAAGTCGGCTGCCTAGGAGGACTAAATGACCAAGTCTATACCAAGAGTAGGGGTGTAACTCGATGTGCGTATAACATGAGCCTACTAGGAAGGGGTGGACTGACATCACCAAGGGCCCAATCACATATCATAAAAATAGCTAGATCACCAAATCAATCATCATATGTAGAGTTAGTGTACTATCATGTATAAACAAGTCTAAGCAACAATCATGAGCAATACACATCAAATGCAATACCTGCCGCACCATATACCTACTGCTGAGGCTGTCTCTGAACTAGATCTCTGCTGAATCTGGGCACAAATAGTAAACCAGCAATACTCTGTGATAGTCTCAATCAAAACAAGACTAGGCAACTGTCTCAATGGGCTCATATCAAAGCCTGGCATGGAAGGGTGACCCTGTGGTAAATGCTAAGTAGCATGTCTGTATCACTGTACAACCAACTGTCCCCTCTGATACATCTGCTCGGGGCAATCTGAACAAAATTGTGTGCCTACTCTGAAGGCATCGGATCTCTGGTTAGGAAAAAAAAGTACTGTGTGGTCCTCGGCCGCACAATCTGCAGTATGGTAGCTCTAGCTAACATAGATGTGATAACAAAACTATAGCCATTTTATGTTACTTTCCCGACACATGCCTTTTGAGCTTGCTTTCAAAATAAAGGCTAAGATTCCTAAAACCAATCATGCTAGTCAAAAGATGTTGGTTTCCTCTTCTAGCCCACTTTCCCTTATAGGGACCATCCCAACAACAATGGACAAATCTAGAGGCCTCCTAGCATGACATCTTCTACTAGTTCACAAAAGAAGAAGTAGTGCTCCTGTCACAAGAAGCATGGACATTATGTTGACAGTTGCAAGATCCTTAAAGACAAGAATGTTAAGAAGGTTCATGCCCTCCTTGTTGAACAACAACAAATCGCCAGAGTTCGAACATAGATGTCACCAACTTATCCTACAACAAATCCAAACTCGGTTCTAATGGCTAGGAATCATTGTTATCACATCTATGTTAGCTGGAGCTACCATACTGTAGACTGTGCGGCCGAGGACCGCACAGTAGTTTTTTTCCAGATCAGAGATTAGCTGCCTTCAGACGAGGCACTTTTGTTCAGATTGCCCCTAGGATATATATCAAAGGGGATAGACAGTTATACAGTGTTACAGACATTGTCACTTACCATCTACCACAGGGTCACCTCTTCCTTGCCAGGCTTTGACATAAGCCCATTGAGACAGTTGCCTAGTCTTGTTTTGATCGAGACTATCACAGTATATTGCTGGTTTACTATGTTGCCCGAATTCAATAGAGATCCAGTTTAGAGATAGCTTCAGTAGCAGCAGGTATTGGTGCAGCAGGTATTGCATTTGATTATTATTGCTCATGTTGTAGATTAGACTTCTTTATACTTGTTAGTACACTAACTTTGCATGAGATGATATATTTGGTGATCTAGCTATTGTATGATGTGATTGGGCCGTTGATGATGTCAGTCCACCCTTCCTGTTAGACTTATGTGTATGCACGCTGGGTCATACCCCCTACATGTGGTATAGACTTGATCACTTAGTCCCTCTTGGCAGCTGACATTAGCTCCACTTTCACCTTCTCCATCCATCCGACTCATCCATGACACTTACTCCCAACTTGGATTCTGATTTGTGATCCTGAGGATCCCTTCCCCACTGATCTCTGAGTTTTCCATGACTCCCTGTTTATTGTGCCTCGGCTCTTTAGTGTGTGAGATACACTTTTAGACCTGGGATTTGCTCCTGTCGGTTGCCCCTGATGTTGCAATGCAGTTAGGATTGTGTAGCCTCACTGGGTGTTCCCCGTTGGTCATCGAAGCATGTATTGCTCAGCCCCATTACCTTTGCAGTATGAGCACCATGTTTATATCTTTTGAGATATGTATGTAGCCCAAGAGGGCCTTGATGTAAATGAAGAAATAAAGAAATGTAAATCTAGCCAAAAAAGGGCTAAGTTTGAAACTCATTGTAAAATCCATGCAATGTGTTTATAAACACACATGGACATAGGTCAGCCATACATGTTAGCATTTGTAGTGGTTATTCCTCACTTAGTCCTGCAGGGCAAGGAGGTGAGAGGGAGCAAGGGACAAGCTCAAGATTGTCCCCTAGAGTCTCAAGTTACGGTTTGCCGGACACCCAGTTTGGCGGCTCTAGAAAAGAACCTCACAGAGTCTTCGGGCACGGATGTGAGTTGTGAGATACTTGTTAGATGGCCAGTGGCGGTTTCCCTGCACTGTACCCATTTGTGAGGCACCGCCCTCCCTCGTGTTTTTGTCATGGCATACTTATCTCAGTGGACCCCGCTTTCTCGAGTTGTCCCAAGGGTCACATGATCTTTATCCTTGTCTTTCCGTGTCCTTCGCCTTGTTGTCTGCATCACCTAAAGTCAACAAAGTGGTCAATTCTATAAGATGTGCATAGCATTTTAGTCTTTTTGGAGGTGGTGGGCCCACCTCACCGGGGCATTGTATTATCTCGGGATTTAATGTATTTTTGATCACCATGTTATCATCGTATTGCTTAGTAATGTACTTGTTATCAACTGATTTGTACAAATAGTTGAAACCTTATTGAGCCGCCAGTGTTGGAACACATCAGTGTTCACTTCCAGAGTATCTGGGTTTCATTATATTTGGGTCTAGCCAGTTTTGTTTTTTGAGTCGACATGACCATGGCCCCATAGGGGTTTGTATCAAAGTGTGCTAGTAGGGTCTGAGTGGCTCGGTTCCCCATGACTGGATTAAACAACTAAGGTATTCCAGGGAGTTTTTTCACCGTCAGATTATACTTTGCTTCAGGCGAAATATAATCTCTTGGTTTTTCTCCCGCTTCCTCCAAAGCTGGAATGCCCGATTTTAGAAATTTGGCCATGGGGGGTTATTAGGGTCCAACTATAATGTATAAACCTACTAGACACTATTAGAATAGGTTCTGGTCATGTCCTAGGTCTCTAGGACCCCCAGAAAAAATTTCGAAAAATTTTTACCGGACGCGTCGAAATTGGGGTTTTTAATTTTTTAAATTTTAATTAAATTTCTCTATAGTTTAAATAGAGAAATTTGGGTCTGTAATTATGTCAGTCATCCGGGGTCCGAACTTAGTGTTTGATGGCTCGTTTCATAAGCCAAAAATCACACATGACCCATGGAGTAGCTAAACCCAACTTTCGGATGTCAATTCAGCCCCGTAATTAATATTTTCTCTGAAAAGTCATTTACAGAGAAATTATTAATTAAAATAATAAAATTAATTATTTTGGAGATAATCCAAATCTCTCCAAAATTAATCAATTTGATTAAAATAAAGGGCTAAATGACATGGCAATGAGCATTTAGGAAGATTCCAATCAACTCCAAGCCCATCCAGTCAACTATCCAGTCACCAAGTCATTATCCTCTCAAGCAATTTCGCCTTCCTTCATAGAAAAATCGAGTTGTTGAAGTGTCACTTGATGATTGGGTTGGTAGTTTTGCATTTAATGTAGAGGAGGGCGCCCTCATGATTCACCTTACCCACCAAAGCTTGGCTCCCTTTGTGATTCGAGCTACACCTACTAGCTACCACGTGTTCTCCCCACAACTAATTCGCATCCCTTTAAACCCTCACGTCAATCTTCATGGAACTCGAGTTTAGGCTTCATTGTAATGTGGTGATTGGTTCCAAGCTCCACCCTTGCGTTTTAGTGCCTACCCATTGCCACATACCATTCCCATGTTAGCTCGCCCCTCCACTTGTCTCCACACAACCCACTCGCATATCTACTAGATGCTCACGTCAATCCTCTTGTGCAATCACGTGGAGCTTAGTTAGGGCGTGTTTATTGGTCACATCTCATTGATTGACTTGGCTCCCATCTAAGTTTCGAGTTAGTGCCTACCCTTTGCCACTTGCCATCCACCAAGCAACTCGTGGATCTCCACATGGATCACGCCCTTCTTGTTGTAGCTTGCCCATTCGCTGGTTGATGTTTCCCATGCCTCCTACCACTCGAATTTGCCACCTATTCGCCCATGCCTACCACAAACTCGACTTTAGCATTGTCTATTGCTCCAAGCCTTTGTTGATTGGAATTCGACCTCCATGCCATTGCCAAATTCGACCTAGGGTTTAGCTTATTGGTTTTAGTATAAAGAGAGGCCCATTAGGGGCTATTATCTCATGGAGAATTTGAGGCAAACTTACTCTGCCAAAATTGTATATGTGTTATAGCTTTTGCTAATTGAAATAAAGTGGCTTTGGAGGTCCATATGGTGTGTTGATCTTGTTCATGGAAAGTGCTTCAATATAATCAAGGTGATATTGCTTTATGGTTTTTGCTTACATGTTCCATGTTTTGATCAAATTATTTAAGCTTAGAAGACTTTTCCAAGTCCATAGGGTGGGCATTTGGGTTCAATTTGTCCATTTATGTTGGGTTGTTTGTGATTCGGAAGTAGTGGATTGTAGTCGGAAATACTAACACTCTTCTTGTCCCTTTCAACTTGGCATACTATATTTGATCAATCTTGTTTGTAAGTGATACATTTTGCAGATCTATAAAGTTATGAAGAGGAGTTGGAACTAGGTTGTCTCCTCCATCTCTTCAAAGAACAAATTATTCCATTAACATTCATACATTGCAGGATCTCTCAAAGCCGACCTCACAACACCAAGATGGTGGCATAAGGGGTTTGATTTCAAGGATCCATCTCTTATATTCAAAATATTGTTCATTGGTTACCCTAGGCTTCCCATTCTTCAAGCCATCTCGTTTTCTCATTGAAACCCCTTTGATTGCTTGCTAAGCCCTTTCCTTCTAGCCCTCGCCCCCTCTCCTCATTGGTTTCTTCCCCCATTCGTTTTGTTTTCTTCTTTGCCTTCTCATCCATCCTAGAAAGGCCATCTTCTTCCTCTCGTCTTAGCCATTTAGTGCCTCCTCCTCTTCCTTTTAGTCTCTATCCTTCATCCCTTTCGTCCTATCTATCTTTCCTCTAGTTCTTGTCTCATTCCTAGTCCAACCCCTAGTCCCCATTTGTCATTCTCCTTTGCCCTACTCCTTAACCCTCTTTCCTTCCCTCTCGTCCACCTTACTTCCCCTTCATCTTCTCTCTTCCACTCCCTTTTTAAAGCCCTAAAAACACATCAAAGCAGAAAATCAAGTGATTAAATGTATGCTAGTTGTTAGTTCTTTACATTTGAGGATCTTACTTTGTATCATTTAGAATCTAGTTAATTTGTTAAACTAGCTAATTTGCACTTCAAGACTTAAACACTTATATCATGCTAGATTAGATTTGTTGGGTTTTGGTAGTTAATTGCATTGTTAGGGGTGTTATCATAAATCTTTTCCTAGGTTACTGTCTAGTCTCAAAGTTTTGTTAAACATGTATTGAACTCCATATCTTGTTGTGTCGTTGGCCATCATCACAAACTTTTGTTGACTGTCCTATAAGACTGTTTGGCTGCCATATGAAACACTAGAGGACTGTGATAACATTGTTTGGTTTAACTTATGATTGGCTGCCATATGAACTAGTAGAGGACTGTTATCATACTTGTGTTGGCTGCCATCTAGCCTTTTGGAGAACTTTTATAACTTACTGTTGGCTGCCATATGAAATACTAGAGATCTGTTATAGCACTGTTTGGTTTAAACTTTTGTTGACTGCTTTTCAAACTCCTACTGTGAAAAGGCTTGTTGGTTATCATCTATCTTGAACTAGACTGTCCCAAAGATTGTTGTTTTTCGACATTCATTGCACATTCAGTTGACTATCATAAAGTGTGTTCTATTGGTTGCAAGCTAAGATATCTATACGTTGACTGTCCTTGAAATTCACATGTATGGCTGCCAATTTAGTTGGTCAATTCAACACTTGCAAATAGTTTAGTTTTTAAAAATACTTTCATTTTACATCACAAAACAAGCCCTGGTTTTAGCATTTGCTTGGTGAAATTTGCGGATCTGGGACATTAGCTAGTGTCAATTTGTTGCTTAAATTACTAATGTTAATGGGTATTGGAGCAATTATTTTGTTATAGATTTTTTCCAGGGAGTAGAAGTCAAGAAACTTCAAGGCGAGAAGCCATTAAAAAACACCAAAAGGACCAACAAGCAAAGCTAGATTCCTCTTATCCTTTGTAAAAGCCATTGAGGACTCCAATTTTTTCCAATTTTTATAAGTTATTCATAGATAGTCATTAAAGACCTTCCAAGGATTTTCCCTTGATGCACTTGTAAAAGATTAATAAAATTTACAGTGGAGAGGTCCTCCATTCTTGGGTTTTTCTTCCCCATTTGGGGAAGAGTGTTGGGTCTTGGGGATTTGATTTAGCTTAGATTTGTGATCTCATTTTCTTAGATTAACATTTTGCTTAATAAGTCGTTCAAAGTTATCTTCCATATTCACTTACCCCCATGCTCTCCCGAGTAGGGTCTTGAACCTGAAAGAGATTCTTGGGTAGTTAGCTTTATTTCTCATTTATTTTTATCTTGTTTCTCTTCCAAAGCCCTCAGCCGGAAGTTGTATCCTTGAGATTTCGTTTCAAGGGTAGGACCACATAATTTGTGGTTACTCTTCCATCCCCGTCGGTTTCCTTGGCAGAGCTTTCAGCTAGCTGGAAGTTCTCAAGTGCAGACGGTTCTAGTGGTTGATCCTATTTCGGGGATCAATCCCACCTAGTAGATTAAAGTTGTGTGGTAGAACGCTAGATTTATTTATCTTGCAAGCATCGATTGTTAGCAGTAATTCATATCTTGTGGTCAATATTATTGCTTAAAATCTTTTTCAAGTTAAGATATATTGCTACTACTTTCTTTCTGCTTCATAAAATAAACCAAAGTCTCTTGAACTTGGCCAAATCCAAGTCAAGAGCACCCTCTATCGGAGGGCATTTTAGTTTTCTGCATCATCCCTGCATTAGGCATTGTTAATCTAGCAAGTCTCTTGAACTGTGGTCATAAGACCGAGTCAAGAGCGCTCTCTGTCGGAGAGTTGAACAAGGCTTTCTAAATAATAAAATTTTTCCACTCACACACCCTTTAATTAATTTATCTTGGTTTCTGTCCTACACCCTTATGCTCTGCCAACCTGAAAAGGTTGGGCTAGTACTCAGAAAGGTGGAAGACTTGTTAATTTACAAGTGAAAATCTAATTAAAACTTTCACCCCATAACCAACGAACCGGCGTTAACATAAAGTATTTTAATCAGCTCTCAGGGGAGGCGTCGGACCGCCCCAATCTGCGACACGGTGGCTGGTTAGCATTGCGCGCCTCGCCGTGATTCCAAACAGGCCCCGACAGGTCTCTTAAAGGGGCTGCTTAAAACTACTTTCCGGACACTCTTTGAATACCCTTGGTTTTAGCCCTAATAATCAAGACAATTAAAACTTTGAATTTACCAAGATAAGCTGCATAACGTTCTCACAAACTTTCAATTCAAGCACTTGTATCAAGTTTTCACAATTCACATTTAATTCTTGACTCCATAAGGCACTGGTCCTTTATCTCATATTTTGCTTGTTTAAATATCTACATTGGAGTTATCTGTTATATTTCGTGAAAAGTGATTGACTTATTGCCCAAGTTTATCTTTCATCTTGTGTTTGCAACGTGGATTGCGTTATCTTGTTTATATTTAATCTTTATAATTGTCTCTCATTTAAAAAACTCCTAAAAAACACCCATCCGCATCACCACATCAAAAAACACTATAAAAACAAGAGCCTTAGTGAAACTCTCTTTTAGGGACTACCCCCCTTGGCTTCGTTAGGGGTTTGCCTAAACAGAGGAGCTGGGATTCAGGTGACAGTACCTGGCTCATTGCTTGCCCCCAAGGCCACACCTCTCTCACTTTTAGTGAAGAGACAGCTTTCGAAAGATTTCCACTGCTGGTGTGCATATTGGCGGACAACAGTACTAACTTGTATAATTGAGCCTTGTCACTCCATGTTTGCACACAGGTATTCAGCTAGCACTATTGTTGACCAGTTTTGACTTGGTCAAACTGAGTTGATTAGGCCAAAAATGGGCCCGAAAAAATGTTGCGACCGGAATTTCGATTTCAGTCAATTATTATCTACAGGGGTCCCATATGAGCATGCAGGTGTCAAAATTGCAAAAGATTGAAGCATTTGAGAAATTTTTAATTATTATTGGTCAATTTTGACTTGTTTTAATTAAAAATTATGGATTTTGGGCAAATAATGCGTAAGTGATGGATCGGGGTCGTTCGAGTGGTCATTCCTACAACTTTTGGGGTCCACGGTCACATTGCAGCAGACGGTTCGGCAATCCGGGCACTAAAAGTGGGTCAAAAGCCCAAATTTCATCTTCAGCCATATAAATCAGCAAAAAATTACATGGAAAATCAAAATTTTACTAAGGCAACTATTGGAAATGGCAAAAATCAATGGATGGCAAGTGAAAAGGTGATTCCTAAGGCAAATAGGTAATGTTTGACATTGTATTTGGGCATGGTGGGGCCCTCCATTGGACAGCTCACTCTAGAGGTCGAATTGGCCCATTGGGGGCGTTTTTTCTCCACCTTGGGGATTCGATTTGCATGTTGTATATGGTGTGGGGCCATGATGTAGTGGCTAGGGGACTAAAACATCATATAGACACCCCCTAGCACCCCCTTGATGTTTTGTATGCGCCCTACGAGGCACCCCCACTCCACTTGTGCAATTCGCACCCCCACTAGAGATGATCTCCTCCATTTGTTTTGATGGATGAGGAATTGATCCTAGCCCTCCATTTTGGAGGGAATAGGTTTTGAGAGCTGCCTTTCTCTATAAGAGAAGGCACTCCTCCATTTTGTACTTTTTCTTGGCACTCTAGAGACTTGACATTGAGATTATAGAGACATTTTTATTAAGTTACTTGTGATTTTGGAGTGGGATTCTTCTTGTGTTGATTGAGATCATATTTCTGATGCATTGCTGAGTTATTTGTGGTGTCCCCATCTCTCCTTGAGCATTTCGATTTGCAGGTGAATTTGGCCACTAGAGGAAAACGCAGCACTTGAGCCAGCAGCTCCTTGCTAGCGTTTCTCTTCGGGATTTCAATAGGGAAGTGAATTTGCTTTGTTGCTATTTGCTTTACTCATTATTTGTCATTTCATTTGTTGGTTTATTATTGTTATTTGCCATAGAAACTGACTTCATCTTCTCTTTGGCAGGTACAAGAAAGACGCACTAGCTCATTGGCTGCTCCAAAAATGCAAAGGGAAAACACACTTCAACTCAACACTTGATCTTCAGGGTTTGTCTTCAGCACGGGGACATCTTCATCTCCATTATCCAGGTACGGGATTTCTGCTTGTTTCTCATAATCTCTCTTTCACAGTTGATGCTAAGTTGCAAACACTAAATAAAACCCCTAAAAATCAATAACTAAAATTCCAACCGTAGAAAATTCATTTTTATCGCAAACCCGCCTTTTTTTTGTGCTTAAACGTATATATCTTAAGTTTCATTAATTTCCGACTCCATTAACCCACACTTTAGGCACTGGTCTACCTGGCAAAAACGCCCCACCTAGGGCGTTTTTCTCTCTTGCTAGTTTGGGTCACTTTGGGGTTCTGGGTACTCTTGATTTTGTTTTGTCTCGCCATTTTATTACTAAAAATCAAGTTGCCATTTGCTAGAAGTCATTTTAATCACATTTTACTCGCTGCCCTAGGTCCATTTCTGCACTACTTAACTCTCTTTCCTGGGCAGATAGTCTATCTTTCAGCTTCTAGCTTAACGATTGTCCCTTGCTTGTTTCAGCCATACAATTATCAATCTAACTCATTAGATTCACCATATTTGATCGCTGGTCACATTTGATATTACTCTCTTTTTTCCATTCGCGTCCAGTTAGTGGCTGAAATTTAGCTTAGGACCTATTTACACTCATTCCCTCTCTTTACCTCTTTCTATCTTTTGGATTTGGGTGTGTTTTGTCTCTCGACCATACCTGGTTGAGCAGGGTCTCCCCCTTGACTTGGCCTTGAGCCTCGTCTAAAGTGAATGTAGCCTTGTCCGGTGTGACTTTTGTCCCTTGGATAGAGGACCTGGCTACTGTTGGTTACACCTTCCTAGTTGCTCATCCTCTACCATCCCTGTTGGGACATCCCTCTTTAGCAACTAGAGTTTGTGTGATAACAATCACACAAGCACTAAGGAGGAAGATTTGTTCACACGAAACTACCAAATCAACTAGAACATATGAAATTCTATCATCATGGATAATTGTGTTTTATAAAAATTAACAATGGAAACCATAACAATATGTTGTTCCAATGGTTGGTAGCAAGCTTGCATTTACCAACCAATCCTCAACCCAAGTTGTATCAACTCGGATGGATTAATAAATTCAGACAACTTACCATAATCATCCAGAGGTGGTCCATCATTTACCATTGGACTCTTCTTTGACACAGTGGAGTGTGATGTCACTAATGTAAGTTGCATTTATTTGATTATAGGAAATCCATTTTAGTCTATAAAATATGCACAATATGACGGTTATTTGATACCTATAAATTGCACAAGGACACTAATATGTAAAAACCAACTCCCAATATTCCACTTGTACTTTTTGGTAGAAACATTGTTAGTCCTTGTTGTGGCAGGGACCTATATGTTTCACCTCACCCTATTAGTTTGGCTAGTGATACAAAGAAACCAAAAGTATCTCTAAAGTTTGAGAAACATAATATTAGTCTATTTTTATTTATTCAATTTATTTTCATATGTGTTGAATTTTGATTGGCCCATAAACCTTGAAAAGACTATTTTTATCATTGACCACATTAGTTACAAATAAAAAAATAAAATAAAATTTACATACATTATGAAAACTTTATAAAGTTCATGAAATATTTATGGTAGGGTGTTGTACTGTTGTCACTTCATATATATGTATATATACAGAGAGAGAGAGAGAGTTCTCTACCTATTTCAAAAAATTATGCAACTTAAATCTATATGTTTATATTGAAATAGTACCATTAATATTCTTAATCTTCTCTTATGCAATCTTTAAACTAGTTTTCAATTCACCTACAGACTTCATCTGAATAGCCTTATCCCATTTACGATTGGAGGGTGATTAGGGTTTGGAGTTGGAGGTTACAAGTCTCATGGCGAGACCGGCGAGGGTTCCTTGGCGTCACTGAAGAGGTAGGTTCAGTTGTTTTATTTGGCAGTCTGGATTTTTTCTTTTTCTTTTCCTTGTTTCTCTGGGATCAATGTTGGTCTCATTGTTGCTCTCCCTCTTATTGCAAGCTTCCTGGTAAGTTTTTTTTTAGATATGGGGTCTATGTTTTATTCTCTCTATTGATACCTGGGTTTTACTTTCTCTAGGCGTGTTTCTATTTTTCTACTCTTGCCAACTTTGTGGGGGTATGCTTCCCGTTATTTGTTTTGTTTTCCAAGTGACAGTTTTTTCATCATGGACACTGTCATACTGGGGACTTCTTCTGAGACATCAGGGGTTGTGTCGGGGTCACGGGAGATTCACGATGACCTTTTCCCCTTTTCCCAGGATCCGTTGTTGATGGATCACTGCCATTTGGAGGCTCTCACTTTGTTGTTCGAGGGTTTGATGAATTCTAAGAGTTTTGGTTCAAACACTGTTGGTAGAGGTGGGGGGGACTCTCTCAGAGTAGTGGAGTGACTGCTAAGGCTCATAGAGCACTAAAAGCTTTAAATTCTAGGTCAGAGGACACTAATATGACTCTGGGGAAAGACGTTCAGCTAGGTAGGGTTTTGAGTTTAAATGCTCGGGCGATGGTTGGAAAGGTCTGTTTTACCTCTGTTAACCGGGAGACCATTCTTGAATGGGTAAATATTAATAGGAAGCCCATACTCAACTATTGTCCAAGGGTTCACTTGTTGGTAAACAATTGGATTGTTTTTCATTTCGTGGATGAAGCTCATGTTTCCCATATTCTGGAGCGGTCGTGGGTCATTGGTAAAGGCTTATTATGTTTGAAGAGATGGCACTTTGACTTCAACCCCATGACTGAGGTTACTCAAAGAAATCATTTTTGGCTTTTATTAAAAGGGTTCCCTTTGTAACTTTGGGCGCGAGATATTTTTGGGGAGATTGCTAACAAAGTCAGACACTTTATTATGTCCTCGACATAGAGTATTTCGTCCGGGGGCATTAGTCGGGGTGCCTGTTCATCAATGAAGGCTGGAGGCAATGTTGGAACCTTTGGTTTTGAAAAATCAAGCATTATGTAAAATGTTAATATGTTATTTTTCTTGGTCCTGATTGGCGCCGTGCGTGGTGACGCTTGCCTTGGCTCCAATGCCCCAGGAGCCGGTAGCGCGATGGCGTCACGACGTTTTAAATGTTGGAATGGTCTGGTTGTCCTCTGTGTGCTTCCTAGATATCGTGATCTTTTCATCTTTCTCTATGGCCGCATTATGTTCAGCTTTTATTTCAGCATGGGCATTCACGCTGGGTTTTGGGCCATCTACGTCTTAAATGTTGGCATGATCTGGTTGTGATCCGGACAGTTGCATTGAAGTTCCACTCTAGTTTGGATATGGGGGTGGGCCTTGCTTCTCATTCCGTCGTTCCTATTTGCGTCCTTCAGGGGGTCTGTGTTAAATGCGGCTGTCTTTCCGAGCTGACAGGCGCCCTCTGTACAGGAATGGATTTTTCTACGGTTTCATTATGTAGATTCCGTGAGGGCTTCTTCAATGTCTGCGCATGGGCCGTCCTCATTTATTTCGGTATGGCAAAGTGTCATCCATGGTGGGTTGGTTGGTGGTTTTATTGCATTGGTCTTGTCGTCTCTGTTCGCCAATTCAAGTTGTTTGGGCCTGCACTCTGTTTGCACGATTTATGCTGCACATTTCTGGAGCTTTGCTTGTTGTTGCGGTTGTTATTCTCGGGGTTTATTTGCAGTTCGTCCTTTCCATTCTGCCTCTTTAGCATCTATGGCCAAAGCACAATGGGCTGTGTCTTTTGCAATTTCATCAACGGTTTCTTTGGACAGGTACTGCTTGGAACTTTCTCTTGTGCTGCAAATTGCATTTTGTGGTTCCATTTTTCTATATAGGAAAAATCTTCGATTTTGTTTTACTGTATGTTTAATTGGTTCTAGAATTTTAGAAATGTAAGAAAACGTGAAATTTTTTTATGGTTTCCATTTCATAATCTGCTCCTAGAACTGTTGTGTTCAAAGCAAAGGGTTGTAGACGGCCTTTGTATGCACATCCTAAAGCCTGTGGACATAAATTTAGTTGCAAATGCGTATATGGTTTGTGGGTAAATTTCACACGCAGTCACATAGCATCTAAGAAATTCCGTGAGGCGGCAGTATGAGGAGGATTAGGGTTTTTTGCAAACTGTCTTTGTTTTCAGTGGTAAATGAGACGGTCTGAAAATTGGAATTTTTTCAATGCACATGTTCAGCCTCTGGATGTAGATTTAGTTGGAAATGCGTATATAGTCTGTGGGTAAAATTCACACACAGTCACATAACATATAAGAAATTCGTTGCAGTGGCAGTATGGGGAGGGTTCAGGTTTTGTGCAAAATTTCTTTGTTTTTCGTTCTACATGAAGAAGGTCTGAAAATTGGAAATTTTTGTTATTTAATAATGTAAATAATTTTTTTTGTTGAAGTCTAAGTCTGACCGCGTCGAGCTGTGAGGGGCCAAAGTCTTCAATCTTTTTTGGCGAAAAAAGGTTTACTGGGCTTTGTGCTTTCGGAGGTCTTCATTCAGTGCTTACAAAATCTGGTTACAAAGTTTTGATCCATTAGTGAATACTGTATTAATTAGACTTGTAAGGGGTTTTTGCTATGGCATGAATCGCAGCCACAAGCTTCTGCTATGGCATCAATCAAAATGCTCGTCGCCTCCGGGGTTAGCGTCTTCTGCACTGTGCATAGTCCTTCTCGCATTATTGCCGATAAATAAATCTGCCCGGAATAACACTTCAGATTTTTGTTCTATTTTTTTATGAATACGATGCTTTGTGTCTAACCTTGATCTGTATGTTCTTGTGTTGTAAATCTCAGTATGTTCTTAGTCTTTCTGTGTCTAGTGTTGTAAGTCTCAGTATGTTATTAGTGTTTTTGTTTCTTGTGTTTTTCATCATGATATTTTATCTAATTTGGAAGTTCTGGACTTGACTCACAAAGTACTTATTCTTTATGCTCTTGAACTTGGTAAATAACTTTAATGCAAATGCACACTGCCCTGTCTGCTTGTTCAATTTCTCGGCCACTTCATCCCAAAACCCTTTGTGGGACTTGAAATGTGTTGCAGCCGTTACAGAACTCACACGGTCTAAACCACAATTCACACCGTCTCTTACAAAAGAAGCAATAACAATTTCATCTTTCAAATCCCATTTCAATCTCTTAACACTGGACCCAGTTGCTAAACTATCCAAACCGACTTCTTCTTTCTTGTTTTTCAACCAAATTCCATCATCTTGGTTTGGAGTTCTTTCACTCATCAAAAACCTTTCATTCCAATTAAGCTCAACCTTCTTTCTCTTGTTTTCATTTCTCAAATCATAACCAGTAAAAGGTGAGAAGAGTGAGTTGTGGTCAAGGTTTTCTGTGAATTTCTTTTAGAAAACATGGAGCCACTCCTTTTACAATATTTGATCTGATTCTGTTTCTTTTTATAGTTTTAATTTTTATATATATAAAGATTCATGAATAAATTAAGCCTACATTAATATATTTATTATTATATTTTCAGACTTGTATAATATTTTATATTATGTCCACATATGCTGATGTCAGTGTTATAATTGAAGTTATGGACAATACAATTTTTCAATACCGAACTATAAAATACACATCATTTCTGTCAATGTAACTTCCTGATGAGTCCTTTTCTTCCATCTTGATGTCCCATGATCAAATTATTGGAATTTGATACTATTAAATATTTCATGGTTAAACTTGTAGATTTTCTGCCTTTAACTGTAAGCTGGTTTAATGCCAAATTTAAGGTGGTTTTCACCTACAGCCCTGTTTTGCATTGGCTGTAGGTTACTTAATGCCAAAGTTGAATAAACACTAAACACACAGCAAAGGAATTAACAGGCTGCAAGCTAATCTACCAACATTCACACAAAATTTGACACAGTAGTTTTTGGCCAAATCGAGCCCTGGAAAAACCCCCACGGGGAAAACCAGTTGAGTGAGAGAGAGATTTATTATTCCATCAGCAAAACAAATCAACAGCAGTACAAAATTAAATACAACTTATCTCCACTTTAATTTCACCCCAGTCTGCCTCGATTTCAGTGCACAACTGCTGCCTGGAAATGAGTGCAGATCTTCTCGGTTTCTGTGGAATCAAAGGTGCTGTATCCTCCTTGAACTCTATGCAGAATTTAAGGTCTGGGTTTGACTGCAGAATCCTCCTCGATTTGATGCAATAACCCAGAACTGTTGCAACTGCTGTTTGCACAAACAAGCGCTGAACCCAACCTCAAGACTATGCCTGTAGGTGACTGCAGTGTGGACCACTGTACCAATCACTGCTATAGAATGTGCAGACTGATATCATCAATCAGCATGACAGAGATACAAGGGAATAGTGCCTGGGTTTTATCACAATGTCTGAGCTAACACTATGAATTACCACCACAAAAACTATGCCCAGAAATTACCTCGAGCTGCGTGCTGTTTGAATGGACCTGCTGTACGTTCTCCCCTGACTCGTGCTTGAGATAACAGCTGAATGCAATGTTCTCTTTGCTGATAAATACCCTGCCAGAATGAATGCCTTAAATCTGAGCTAATGCTGGTGTACTGTGCCTGGAAACTCGTGCCTGCTGAATGCACTGTTCTCTGTACCTGCGCCCTGCCTGGAAACTTGTGCCTGCTGAATGCACTGTTCTCTGTACCTGCGCCCTAGCTCGACCTCCTGCAGACTCCCGTGCTCTCTCCTCTCCTCATTCACCTTCTCATCACAATAATGAATAGGTATTGCCTCCCTCTACCTTTTATTCAACCCTAAAAGGAATCTTGAAATCAAAGGCTGAGATTAGATCTAATCAATGGCCCAGATTAGATGTGAGTACACTTTATTAATTAAATCACTTAAGTAATAATTACTCACTCACTTTTAGACTTAGGATAAAAAGTGACATTAAAGTCTCATTAATTAAACACTTAAAGTGAGGGTCCCACCACCCCATGCTTAGTGACTTAGGCTAAGTCACTAGGGGAACTCGACCAAGGTACAAAACTAACAAAACTAACACTCTATGCCAACTATCTCAGATTTGGAAAAAGTTATGAAATGCACTGCCAAAATTATTGTACCAAATCTAGCTCTAGATTCTAACTGTTATAATAGTTTGGGATATAAAAGCAAGCATTATTTCATCTTCTTCTTTTTTTTAAAACCAAGATTATATACATATTGTGCAGTCTGGCTTTACAGACATAACTGTATTACACATCTCATTTTGTTCCATCTAGGATTTCAGCCTCACAAAGTTTTTGCCCTCTATCTCGTGGACATTTTTAGCACCATGTTTCCATGAAAATAGAAATCACATCAGTACAAGAATAATTGCAATTTGGTAGGGTTTAAAAACAATTAAGGCCCTTGCATATGTCCAAAGCAATTACTCATTAAGCATGTCTTTTTCTATAGTTTATTGACAGTTTTGTAATTTTAATTTTTACCACAAGGCATGTTTGCTTGTACACATTTCCAGTTTCAGTTTCAGTTTTGCAAAATTTTCATTTCCACTTAACGTTTTATTTTCTAAACTATAGAGTAACAACTCCCTTTGCAAATTACTTTTGTGCATTTCAACAGCAACCAATTTTCAATGCCTTTTTAGACCTTATGTCTTCTGCAACAATGCAGACTTCACACCTGCTCTTTGTCTTCTGCATACAGTATAACAATCTGGACCATGTGCTTTTGTATTTACTATTAGTATGTTGTTGTTGCTAAATACTCCATATGATCAAATCTGTTATTTACAATTTTGCAAATACTTTTATTCTTGTCATTTTGCTCATTCATTTGACTATAGTCTGTACAAAATGTCCAGGAACAGGTGGCTGCAAAAAACTCCTACATTGGCAATCAATGCTCTAAGAATGACCAATTACAGTTTGTGCATATATGCAGAAGAAAAACAAGCAACTAAAAAAATGCATTTTTGCAGAGATAAATTAGAAGACATCTTATGCCAGTTTCAAATAATGTCGATAAAGCCATAGTTACTTCAAAACTGTGCTAAGTTGGTGTGCTCTTCCAGCTATAGTTTTGCTATTTTTGTTGGTTTGTTAACATAGCAAATATATGCAAATAGCTTTACACGCTATATGATGTTCAAATATATGTTCCTTGCATATTTTGAATGCCTTTCTTGGCAATTTTGAAACTTTGTACATGGTGTCTCCATAACATATATCTGTATATCTAATGACATTTACATAGAAAATACAACTTTCTATTGATATTAATGTTCTTGTACAATGATTATAACAAAATATGTTTCTTCTTTGCTATTTAATAATATACTTGATTTCTAGTTAAAGTCATTTATTTTTGTGCCACCATAGCTGAAATCTCATGCTGCAAATAGATCTTCAGCAAGATTGTCATCTTTGTTGACCCATAAAGGGGAAAAACAATAGAGGACATAGAAATTTGATGTATAGCTAATCTTGGTGGACTCACTATTCTCTTTAAAGGATCCCGTGATTACAATTTCATTCTGTGCTCGTGAAATTAACATCTTCAAAAAAAAAATGGTACACTCTTGGTGTCCACTTCTTTAAACATTTCCTCATGTGTTTTTGTGTTTAAATAATACTGCATACTTCTGAAATGTTGAAATTTCATCATCCTCTAAACATGCGGTCCTTTTCTCTGGCTATTGTAATTTGCATAGCAATCACTTTTTTTTTTGTACAACTAATTTATGCAATTAGAATCTTTGTAACACTGAGAAAACCCGGCCTCATTGCACTAAACATATAGATGTGTGCAGTAATCAGCCCATCTAGGCATATATATTTCTTTCACAAAATATTGTTTTTTTATGCAACAAAACTTAATTGTTGATGTTGAATATATGAAGACACTTACAAAAAAGGTAAGTATGACGAAGTCCATGGAATACCCATGTTGGTTTATCTATTATGTTTCACAACTTATAATTGTTATTAGTCGATTTGCAATGCGTTCCTTTATGCCTTTGACATGTTTTTGACAAAAATCCATATGCATTTCTGTTATACTCTTCTGCCCATATATCGTTCCACAACCTCAATAAAAAAACAAAGGGGCCAACAAGCCCTACCTGCAATCATTAACTCACCCTCAAGTCAACCCTTTTGCTCTTTCTTCCCTTCCAACAAACGGGCCAACTTGGAGATGATCTATTGAGCTTGCTGATGAAAAACTCAAACTAATCCACTTGTGAGTTCCATTTGCTCAAGATAATATAGGCATTGTCAATCAGTTATTGTGCCTCCTCCTTATCAGTCTTTGAGGGTTATGTATTTTCCAGGGCGTGTCATTCCACATATGCAAAATAATCTAACCATTGCACCGCAAGATATGCATATTGTACTGTGAGTTGAAATTCGATAACAACTTCTTCATTGCTACTATTGCTTCATGTAGTGTATCTAGTTGGTCATCCACAGCCTGAATCTATTCATATTTGGCTTGTTGCTCCAAAGGGTTAGGAATGGGCTATGCATTAGTATTCATATGCTTGATCCTCTCCCTCAATTCCTCCATAGGCTTGTTTTGTATCTATAGTAAGCCCATCCAATCTTGTACATTGCCGGAGATTATTTTTCTTTTTACTACGACTTTGTGCACCTACTCTCAGACAATATTCATCTTCTCCACCAACGGTTTCAATCAATTCATAAGTTGTTGTTGTCTCGCTTGGGACTAGGCAACTTGTAATTGGTATTCTAACTCCCCGACACTCTGACATATATGTTGCCACAAGGCACATAATATCTACAAAAATTCTATGGACTAGTCACTGGGAATCTCCTCAAAAAAACTGTGGATTTGCTTAGGGCATCTCAGACAACAAACCCTGCAACTAAATTCAAACACCACAACTTCTACCTTCAAGTGTGTTTTCAAGCATGTTTCTATGTGTCTCTCTTCTAGGTGATTTCTATGCAATCAAACTCCAATTGTTGTTGTGCAACCTGCAATGCTTCATTTTCATTCTCAACCCAGGATATGCGTTGTTGTACCTCATCTGTGGTGATTCACATCATCTTCATTAAGTTTGGAGTGGACCACCCTTGCAGTTCCATAGGAAGATTAACCTATCCCATTAGTAGAAACCATTTGAGTGGTTGTCCACTAGAAATGGAGGGGTTTGAATGAGTTGGCATTTAGATGTCTTTGTAACACACCCAATGCTCCATCTAAAAATTGCAGAACCTCCACAGTTGCTGCTACTTTTCTCGGGCATTGATTTCTGCAACAATGGCCCCTTGGGATCATCCATGGCATTCTCCAAATTCTGCACATACTTCATTGTCTCAGCTCAAGCCAGAGAAATCTGACAGCCCAATATGAAAAAAGAAAAAAGAATTAAAGAAGATGGCTGCTCCGCAATACCAAAACGCAGAATTATACAAATGGGAACTATAGTAGATGAAAATGCATCCCGTATTTCAAACATCGAAAATGAACATTTTAAAAAGTTCTTGTTACTTTGGATGGTATCTCTTTGAATTGTAAACATAAAAATTATTGTACACATACAGTATTGAATAAAATGACTTTTAATATCAGATTGATGTTCCATTCAATCTGCTAACCTAAATTAGCATATCAAACTATAGGTTCTGGTACACAAAATCTTTCAGCCTTTGCCAATGTACAATTACAACTCGTTGTTGTCTAATAGATTTATGTCAAATGTTAGATTTATTGTTCCTTATTTTTTTGTAGGGGACAGACATAGAATTTATTTCTACATTGTCCATGACCTCGATTATCTTGTTTCCTGGAGTCATTCTACTCATCTTTCTTGGTCTTGTTTGGATAATACCTACTTTATCTTGTTTCCTGGAGTCATTCTACTCATCTTTCTTGGTTTTGTTTGGATAATACCTACTTGCATAATCGTCTCGACTTTGCCAGTTGCATAAAGAACCCAACTGTCTACAGAAGTAACAATATATTGCAACACTTTGCTTTTATTTAAGAAACTAGATGCTTGACTCTTGGAATGAATTTCAGACATCACATATATTACAATGCACATCTTTCATATTCCAAATTCTTTTTTAATGTTAACCATGAATCTATAATCCATCTAGTTGGTAGATTCTTATGAAATATTCTTAGTCGTGATGTTATCAATAAAGTACCAGCTAGAACCACTTCATTACTTGTATTTGGATGTTTATTTGGCTTATTCATGATGCCCTCAATAAAGTAGAAAGTAAAAACACTTCATTACTCCTTATACAAAGGCCTTAAATTAGAGCTCCTTTAACACTCTTGCTCATTCAAATCTTGTAGCCTTTTCAATAAGCTGCTTCTCCTGCTTGAAGTTTCAGAAAATGTCATCAAGAACAGGTTTTCGTCCAATAGGCTCTGTCTACATGTATAACGCTAAGTTCAGGCTGACATGTTTGCATCACCTCTGCTTACTACCATGCAAACTTTCTGTTTTTCAGCTTCTATTTAATGCACATTCTCATCATAATTGCTCTAATTGGAAAAACAATATAGCATGCATCTCCAATCATTTAAGATGCAAATGTTATTGTCTATAAAATTTAAACTGGCTTGCTCGTATAATGCATCTCAAATATTAATTAGAAAATCTGTACATGTAAATGTTTTTGCGATCCTTATTAAATGATTGTGCAAAAAGCAAGTGAACCAATCCTTCAGTAACTTCACATACATTTCTTTTTGACTATGAAACTCTTCTTCCAGTTGCAGACAATTTCCAAATGATAGTTTCTGTGGGAAATTATCTTCAACACATGCATGGCTATTTTGCCTCATTGTTCTCAACGTTTTTTTGCTTGTCTGCCTTTGCTCAATTTAATTCCTTCATGATTTCATCAGTATACATAGGATGTTGCTCTGCCATTATTTGAAAATTGACCTGTATTAAATACCCTCTTTCTTGGCGGCCTCTGTCTTTTTTTCGTTCTCTCAAACCATAACTACGGTAGCATTTCTGCTACTTGTGAGCTATATACACATTTCCACCAACTGCACTTGGATACATTGTTACAACATGCTCCAACCACCTTAACACACCATCTCTTTCTGCAATCAACCATCGTTCTTAGCCATTTTCAAAGTCGGGGACATTGCCACCTTGTGGCTCTTGTTTTATTTGACGATAAAGCTTTGTTTCGCGAGGATAAGAGGACGGCTTGGATACTCACTGAGATTGATGTGATGCTGGGTCTTCCTGAGAAGATCAACTTCACTTGGCAACAGACACTTCTGCCAGCCACTTGATTATTGAAGAACTCCTTTCCGCTGTCATAGATGCGGTGAGGCTAGACATTTAAAGCAGTGTTGTAGTTTGAATCTTACAAACCGAATCCCTACTGTTTTTGCTCAGCTTCGAAAAGGGCTTTCTGCTACGAGTTTTCACGATGGGTTGGCGACTGTCGGGGGTGATGGCGGTTCTCCCTCCTTCAATCAAAAACTCACTCTCGAGTAAACTGAAAAAACTTTTTCCTGTGTTTTTTATTCTTTGTCGGTAGCTGAGCTTGTGGTTTTAGACAGTGATATTCCCCTTTCCCCTTCCTGGGTTGTGGGTTCTTCCATTCCTTCTTTATTGGGAAGGGTTTCATTGGGTGGGGAGGCGGATATGGGGTCATTTGATGCATTGAATAAGTGTGAGCTTGCTATTTCTTATGTCACTACTCTGTCTCTGTCCCCAGACTCCCAGTTACTTAGTGACGAGAGATTACTTTTTGGAACCTTGGATCCTCCTTTACTTGATGCATCTATGGGGGTTTTGCTTCGATCTGGGGTCATTACTCCCAAGTCGAACATTGAAGGCTTACTTCAGGACCCTCTATAGATTTTCTCGGTCGAGGACTCAGAATTGTCCCCCTTGGTGACTAGTAACCCGACTGTTACCACCAGGAAAAAGGGTGGGGGACACATACACAAAGCCATTGCTCGTCCTTCATTGGGGGATTGTGATCTTGTGGCTAGTCTTACTGATTCGGTTCTCACAAACCATCAGACTTCATCAACTTCTCAGAGCCCTTCTTTGGATCATTTCTGTCCTCATAGAGCAGATTCGGCAACGCCCTTGGTGATTCAATGATAGTGCTCTCACTCAACGTGAGAGGGGTTGGGGGTACTCCCAAATACCTTACCCTCAAGAGACTAGTCCAACTAGTCTCCCCTGTATTATTCTTCTTCAAGAAACTATGGTCACTGGTGGCTTTGTTGTTGTATCGACGCGGTGGGACTGTTGGGTGACCTCATATTGGCTTGAAACCCTACGGTTTTTAATTTCAGGCCTTTCATGGTTGGCAATGTTATTCTTCTAGTTGGTAGGAGCAGGGAATTGGATATTCCTTTTAACCTTCTTAAGTTTACGGTCCGTATGTGGATAGATCGTCCTTCTGGTTGACTTTAGACAGTCGGGGGATTTTTGGCCTGTCGACTTTAATAATTGGTGGGGATTTGAATCTTACCCTTTCCTCCCAGGAGTCATGGGGTTCACATGCCCGGGTGGATCCTCAAATCTCTTGGTTTAAATATTTTTTTGAAGCCCGCAATATGATTGATTTGGAACCTAAACCTTTTTTGCCTAAATGGCGAATCATGAGACTGAGATGCAATGTGATTTCTAAACATCTCGACAGATTCCTTGTTCATGAAGATCTTATTCGCTTTGTGGATGACTGTTCGTCAAGGGTTGAACCTAGGGCATTATCAGATCATCATCTGATTGTTCTCCGCTTGTCTTCTGGTAATGTGATCCGCATATACCCTTTCAAATATTTCCCTGTGTTGGGGGGAGGTTGATTTTTAAGCACTAGTTCGTGAACACTGGGCTTCCTTTAGTGGAATGATGCAGGGTTACGCTATGGTTTTACTTACTTCTTTTCTGAGATCACTAAAACTATTGGTTGCTCCATGGATTTAGCACAAAATTTCTTCACAAAGACTAGACCTGCTTCGGGTTGAAACTTTGATTAAAGAGTTTTATGGCGATCCCTCTTTCTATACAGATGGCTCTGGTTCAGATTATATCAATTCTCTGGTTCGTGAGAAGTCTGATCTTTTACTAGCAGAAGAGATTGTTTGGCATTTAAAAAGTCAGGCACTATGGATTTCCCTTGGGAATCACAACAACAAATTTTTCCATGCATATGCTAATCAGTGGTAGAAGTTTAATGCTATTTGGGAGATATCGGATGAAGGTGGAAACTTATTCACTTCTCAATTGGATATTGAGCAGGAGGCTACTCGTTATTTCTCCAAAAAAATTTCCAGTCCTCAGGTATATAATATTGTCGATAAGCTTTAGGTCATTGATATTATGCCTAAAATCTTCTCTGTGGAAGACAGTTCTCTGGTGGGATGTCCTGTTACTCTATCTGAAATTGATGGGATCTTGAAACTTATGGCCAAGGACAAGAGTCTCAGACCCGATGGATGGTCTGTTGAATTTTATATTCAGTTTTTCGATATCTTGGGACCATAGATTGTTAGGCTGGTGGAAGAATCACGAATGAACGACAGAGTAACGGGGGCTTTAAATGCCACTTTCTTGGCACTTATAAGATCATCTAAACCTGCTACTTTTCATGACTTCCGTCCCATTTCTTTGTGCAATTTACTTTATAAGATTATCTCTGAGGTTTTAGCTAACTGGTTGAAGGATGGTTTATCTAAAGGATTATCCAAGGAACAGTTTGGCTTTCTCCAACAGAGGCAGATTTTCGATGCCATTGGGGTGGCACAGGAGACTCTACACACTGCTAAAACCAAACAATTTGATGCATGGGTAATGAAAATTGACTTGGTCAAGGCATACGACAAGGTCGACTGGTCTTTTCTCAGATTACTCCTTTTGAATGCAGGTCTAAGTTTTGATGTTGTTCAGTGGATTATGGGTTGCGTTATATCTGCTAATTTTGCTGTCCTGGTCAATGTTAATCCTAAAAATTATTTCAAGAGCTCTCGTGGCCTGCGTCAAGGTTGTCCTTTGTCACCTCTTTAATTCATATTGGTCATAGAGGGCTTGAGCCGGTTGATCCTTAAATCCAAAGGGGATAGTTTGATCAATGGTATCAAAGCCTCTCAGTCTCAATCGGTTACACATCTTCATTTTGTAGACGATGTGCTACTATTTGGTATGGTTGATCTGATGGAATGCCGGACTTTTAAGAATATATTGGACAGGTTCTGTTTGGCTACTGGGATGGGATGGAAGTGAGCCTATTGAAGTCAGGCCGTTATCATTTCAACGACGAGGTGACTATTGGTTCACAGATCCGCGATCTTTTTCCTATTGTTTTGAAGCCTATTTTCGATGGCTTAAAATACCTCGGTTATTACTTAAAGCCAAATAATTATTTGGTGGCGGACTGGGCGTGGTTAGTCCAAAAGGTTGAGAAGAAAATATCTTGTTGGTGTTATTGTAAACTGTCCTTCGGTGGCATGCTCACGCTACTTAAATCTGTCCTCAGCAATATTCCCATCTTCTGGCTAGCATTGGCAATGGTTCCTTCGACGGTTTTAACTGACATTCGCCAGGTATGTTTCAATTTTCTTTGGCGCATTCTTCGTCAAACAAACTGGGTATCCATCTGGCTACATGGGACACTTTGGCAAAACCCCAAAACCGTGGTGGTTGGGGTGTCATGAATATTTTATGGGTTGCAAAAACACTTCAACTTAAGAGCTTATGGTGTTGTCTCACTGATTCGGGCTTTTTAGGGGACTGTCATTTGTGATAAATATATGAAAGGTCTCTCAGTTATCCAATGGATTAGAAAACCGAAGCAACATGCTCCTTTTATCTCAAATTTTTGGAGGGGGGATTTAGATGCTTTCCCGGTATTAATTAAATGGCTGGCGTGGCATATCAGGAATGTATTCCAGGTGCGGATTGGGGTGGACCCCTTTATTGGTGGTACAGGTAGTCACGTTTTTTCTCCGTCTTTAATCCAACACCTCCAATCTAAGGGACTGTATTTCCTCAATCCCCCAGGCGACAAATTATCAAGGGTCGGGGGACTACTGGATCACTGCCTCTTATCTTCACCTTCCAGGTGTGGATGCGATGATATGGTGTGACTATATTGCAGACTTAAGTCATGTTGGTATTCAGTTGGGGGAGCACGTGGATATTTTACTTTGGAAATGGAATAATGCTACAGGTATGGCCACTAGTCATTTGGCTTATGAAGCGATTGTTAATGAGCATACTGTTGCCTCTCATCAGTGGTGGCATAAGGAGCTCTGGAAGTGGTCTCAAGTTAATTTGTTTTGCTTGGCTGGCGTTGGGTAATAAAATTTTGATGGGTACTAAAATTTGAAGAGGGGTGGTATGGGCCCTGGCCTGTCCACTTTGCTATTAGCCAGAGGAGACATTTGGCCATCTTCTGGTTACATGTCCTATTACTGTACAATTGTGGGATGAGGTTTCTCATTGTTGGGGTATTTCCAAAAGGTGGAATCAGGGGTTCCTTGATCAGTGTTTTTACCAATGGTAAAAAAATTGCCCTTTTTCACTATCTTATCCTTTATTTTTCATTTGTGGTATTTGGAAATATCATAATCGACTTCTCTTTGATGATCTCTTTTTCACTATCTTATTCTTATTTTATTTTTCATTTGGGGTATTTGAAAATATCATAATCGACTTCTCTTTGATGATCTCCGTTATAATTTCATTGGGGCTTTGTAGATTTCTTCTCCGTGGTTTCCCAACCACTTTTAAGAGCTTTTATAAGGTCAAATCCACTCTCAAGCCTCCCCCAATTTCTTGTGGACAATATATCTCTGGTATCTTTTACGGGGCTCTTTGTGGTGCTGGGATTTTCCTCATATTATCCAATAATCAACAAGTTGAGATATATATAACAAGTTGAGATATATATGGGATGTGGACAATATATCTCTGGTTTTTTTAACGGGGCTCTTTGTGTTGCTGGGATTTTCCTCAAATTATCCAATAATCAACCAGTTGAGATATATATGGGATGTGGTGTTAGTAGTAACACTTGGCAGAATTATTGGGTCTGTGGGGACCTTTATTTTCCGCCCACAGATATAGAGTCTCCTCTATGCACATTCATGGTGACTCATCTACGATCATTGATTGGGTCATTCTGAGACATCATCTCCAGGTTGTGGCTCTGGAACATTGGAAGGTGTAGATTAAAGCTTTACAACAAAAGTTTTCCTCTCTTTCCACAGGCTCTTCTTGTTTGTTTTTTTGTTAATTATTATTATCGGCAGCTATTTTTTTATATGATTTGCTGGGACATTACTTGAAGGAAGTTTTTGGCATATAATTATGTATGGTTTGATATTTTCAGTTCCTTTTATAGGATTCATATTGGGGTATTAGCATAGATTAGAAAGTTATCTAAGATAAATATTTAGGTATAATGTAATATAGTTATTTGTAACACTAATAGAGGGGGATATCGACCTCTATGTTCATTATCTTTGGGATATGAAAACTAAGTGGTTTTCTTATTCAATCTATGAATAATAAAATACATTTTTTCTTAAAAAAAACTAATTTTTAAAAACAAAATATGCTTTTTTTAAATTGTGAAAAATTCTTTCATTTTCTATTTTTTTTTTTAGTTTAATATAGTTTTTTAAATTAACTTTTAAACATATAAAATATTAATAAACATAATTATAGTGTAATATTTTTTAAATTAAGTTTTTAATATCTTTTCCATTTAGAAAATAGTAGGAGTTTTGGATTATGTATTACTAACTATAGAATATGATAAGTTGCTTTATTAATAGTTGCAATTATGATTTAATTGATTTTTATTTATAATTTAATTTTGAAATTTAAATTTGATTTTTTTATTGTGAGAAATTGTATTTTAAAATAATTTAATATTTTAAAAATGGTTTATATATTTAATCATATTAAATATTGTTGTCAAAATAATACAAACAATTCAACAAACTCACATCTATTTCTTATTTCTTTATATTGTAATTTATATTGTTTTTTCGAAAAATAAATATATTTAACTTATTTAAGTTCACTTACTTTATATTATTCTTTTCAAAGTTTGCAATTTCACAATTTTTAGATATTAACATTTAATATGCAATTTCACAATTTTTAAGATTTTTAAAGATTAACATTTCTATTTTTAAATTAATTTGGAATAATTTTTTTTTTTTTTTTTTTCTTTTCTTTTAAAATTAAAACGCAGGGACTAAGTCGCACACAACTCTTGTTAAAGAAGTCACTCTTAACAAAATTACTTTATTCTGCATTATCTACAAAGTCGAGGAACATAACAAAGGGAAGCTCCCTCCCTTTGATACACAATGGATCATTAACTCATACAAACATGCATTTGAATAATTTAAGAGTTTACCTCCCCTTTGGAAAATACAACAATGTATTGAGTTGGTTACTAGTTCTTTCTTGCCCAATTTTCCTACAGATCACACCTCCCCTCGAGAGACTACAAAGATTGAACAAAAAATCACATAAATCTTGGTGGATTGAAAGATTAGGCCTAACACATCCCCTTGTGAATCATAGTCTCGGTGATTCCCAAGAAGGAGCAACATGAGTGGTGCCTATCCATATATTTCAGGGCCCTTAACAAGGTCAATGATAAAAAATGCTACCCATCCCCCTTAATCAATGACATTCTTGATTAGGTCAAGGGGAACAAGTATTTCACCAAGTGATACATTGCTTCAGGCTATCGCCAAGTGTGTATGGAACCCAACATCAAGACCCAAGTTTAGTCTCTTTGAGTGAATGGTCATGCCTTTTGACTTTGTTAATCAATGGCCACTTTTATGTGGATCATCAATGACATTTTATGGCCACATCTTCGTAAGTGTGTAGTGGTTTACTTGGATTATATTTTGTTTTTTCAGTAATTGTTGGTAAGATCATTCAAAACACGTCCACATTGTTTTTTATCTCCTCTGATAATATAAGTTGCAAGACAAAATGAATAAATCCTTATTTGGACGTAGTTTTATTCAATATCTAAGATTTGTGATTGATGCAATAAGAGTTCACGTAGATTTTGCCAAAGTTCAAGTTTTTAAGCATTGGTCCACTCCTACCACCATTACTAATCTCAAGAGCTTATTGGAAGCTCTTCCATTACTCCCACATTGGTCTACCAATGAATTAAGCCACCAATAAAAGATGGCATTACACTTATAAAACGAAAGAGCATTTCAAAAGTTGGAGGATGCTCTTTACTCCACCCCAGCCATGTGTATAGTAGCCTTTTGAGATCAAAACATGTGCTTTACAATATGCCATATATATTGTTCTTAAGTAGGGAGGACATCCAACAATGTATCATTGAAAGACCTTTCCCCAAGCCAATCTCAACAACGATGCTCGTGACAAGGAATGTTATGTATTTGTCCAAGTACTAAAGAAATGATAGCACTATATTCATGGTATGTAAACTCTCTTACAAAGTGATCACCAACTCCTTCAAATTTTGCATTTTTTTATCTATGATTTTATGAGCAAATAAATTCAAAATGGGCTTTCTATCAGTGGTGGTTTTCCAATTGAATGAAATAAGGGTATTGTTGTTTCCCCCACCTGCACGATTCAAGTCTCTCCATTGACATGATCATGCTTGTGCTCATGCTTGTGGGTGAAAGTTCCAAGTGAGTTTGACAATATAATAGATACCCCCAACTCGTGACCTCTTAGATGAAGGGTTCTTCGATAGCATGGCAAGACGTTTTTTCAAATGAATATCCAATATAGAGCAATGGTTACTTGCTCATGTTGACTGGAAGCGATTAGTTGAAAAAAAGGGTTTCCTACATTTAGTAGTTTCATTTGGTCATTAATATAAGAATGGTAGCGCAAATAAAGTGATTGGTATTTTACACAAACCTCCTACCAAGGGCCTCCCTATCTTAGATTAAGATGTGCAAGATATGAGGGATGGAAATCCCAATATGCTATAGACCCTTACTTTGGATTAGTCATGGGTCCATATAGTATCCCATTGTGATCAACCATATATCCTTTGTTGACTACATAGTCCACATTGATTTTGTTTACATGTTAAATTGATTGGGTGTTCCAATTGGATCAACTCAACTTATTTCGATTGAGGAGGCTTACTCCACATACAATAGAGGACATTTTAATGTGTAAAAAACCTTATTAACCTTATAGAAGTACTTTTTTCGGCCTTCCATGTCGAAACAAGTGGAAGATGACAAAGATTTTTGCATTGCAACCAAAGCAATCTTGCCAATAGGAAGCTTGGATTCAACCTTTGATGATTCCATATAGGGCTTGGGAGTCCATCTCTATGGATTTTATTAGTGATCTACCCAACACTAAGCGGAAGCATGATTGCATCTTGGTGGTAAGATGCAGATTTCCCAAAATCACAATTTTTATACCATGCTACAAAACTATTAATGTTCTAACATTCTATAGCTTTTCTTCAAGTGTATTTGTAGCCATACATAACCATTGATCATCATTTGCTAATCATAACTCTAAATTTCTTAATCACTTTTGGAAATCCTTATGGAAAAACTCAGGTTAACAACTTTGGTTCTCTACTATATTTTATCCACACATCAATGGCTGAACTAAGGTAGTGAGCAAAGCCATGGGTTATGCTCTTCACATCTACCACCATTAAAACAAATAGTGGGGTCAATAATTAGATATTTTGTAGCACAACTACAACAAAACTGCTCATGTCTCTCCTCGATAATCTCATTTTGAGCTCTGCTTTGACTTTCAACCTCTTGCTCTTTATTAGATTCTAGTTGTTCTCCTATCTTTAACCACATCCCACGAGCAAAAGGACCAAGACAATGCTTCTTGTCTTGTGATAGACATTGGCCAAGATCCACAACATTGTTCTAACATCATTCAATATACTTAGGCCAAGTATAAGGAATTTCATGATTGACATCTTGTTGCCCCAAATTTTTAGGTTGGTGACTTGGACAAATAACACTTCAAAAATCAATAGCATCACAATCTCAAGCCCCCATCAAACAACAAATGGGTCACAAAGCCTTAGAGTTGGACCTCTCACCTTAGCATGGCATCCATGATGTTGATGTTGACTAGTTGAAGTTGTATAAGACACCTCACTTAGAAGAATCTATTCCATCCACACATCTAGAGGCCACAATTCTATATTTTGACCTCCCCTTCCCGAAGACACTCTTATTTATGTCCACTCTAAACCTACTAGGCAATGTCACATCACCACTTACTTTTTGGGCCGCAAGGCACCTTGTCCACTCAAGCCAAATGGTTGTCTCAATGAGTATTTCAACAATTTCACCATCTCCATTAGAAATTGACAGTAATTTCCTCTTTGCAAGGAGGAATTGATGAGATTATTAGTCTACTAAACATGTTTGAACATGTATTATATTTTCACTTTAGCACATTTTGTACTTTATGTTTACCGTGTGACGTAGTGTAAATTGATCACTCATCCACTTTGTTGTATTTTATTGGATAATTGGTCAAGTTTTATGGGTCTCCTTGCAACTTTATACCATATATACAATGATACAAATGAGTGTACAATTTTGACAATTCTCTCTTTGCGTGCATATGTGTATCTTGCGTGCTCACTTGTGTGTGACTTCTTTTGATCATTGGTGTAATGCACATATCAAAGAGGGGCGTACTCTCATTGACTAAACATACAAAAGGAGTTGACCACACACCGATTGCTTTATTTCTATGGAGATTCTCAAATCAAAGGAATGGCCTCCTCCTTCAATGCTTCAAAAGTTTATCCCTTGTAGGAGTTGCAAAAGGTAAATCAACCTCATTCAAGGACACTATTTGGTTGAAAAATACCCTCAAGTAGTATTAAGTTTGCTATTGGTCCAGTGCCAATTAGTTCTCCTCATCTTAAGAAGCCCCCTACTCCGTCCTTCATTGTGGACAAGGTGACATTAGCTCTAGTGTTAAAGTTTGAACTTGAATGGATTAAGGAAGAGGACTATATTCCATGGGATGATTTGTAAGTTTAATGGCTTATGGCCAACATGAAAAACTCTGTGAAATTCGATTGATGATTCTTGAGGGTCTCTTTTCGATGATTTTGTTGTGATCCCCCTATGTGCAAAGGATTTATTTTATCCTCAAATTTACGGACACTTGATTTATGGAAAAAGATGGTGTCATTATAAATCCACAGAAACTTGGTTTCAAGTTCAACTTGCATACATAATCATTAATAAAGTATTTGATGGGTAAGAATGATAAGTCTCTCTTTGGAATATTGGGGTGAAAATCCCCTTACGACCGTTGGTAACACCTTGGTTATGCTTATAAATGTAATCTTGGCAACTTGGAGGAGGTCCACTACCACTTTTGTGTGGATTTGAGTTTACATACATCTGAACAAAGGTTTTTTAGATAAAAATTTGTTGGAGTATGAAAATCATTGTTGGACACAACTTTTGGATTATAAACATGATCACTCTTTGTTGTGGGATTTGTTTTGAGTGCAATGTCATGGAACCTTCTTTGCTAAAGGCAAACATCTCCCAAGGTAAAATTTACAAATATACTAATCCAAAAGAACCTGAGCCTTATGCTTTTCCAATGACCCCACTCTGGCCATTAAGGGGGTTTGGTAGAGATTGATATAAAAATGACTAAAGAGTTAGCTCCACCATTGGGAGTTTCCTTGCTTTGCTGCTTGACAAAAGGGGTTAAACAAATGCACTATTCAAACAACTTGGACTAGAAAAGGGAACTAATCCCTTTGATTAATCTAGATGGTGCAAAGTAATCAACAATATTTAGGACTCCAACAATTTCCAATCAAGGTGTTGGTTGGATGAAAATCAAAAAGAAAAAAAAGAAGAAAAGGGCAACCAATTAGCTTGCATGATCCTCTGTGTAGGGTGTTAGTCATTGGATTGTTTGTAAATTTTGTTAGGGAGCAAATCCCATGTGTGTGACCTTTGATGCACAAAATAACAAAAAGTCTTTTAAATATAAATGGAGGGTTGAAGGGGCACGAACTAAAGCTTAGTTGGTCAAATCAACCTTCTCCAATCTATGAACTTTGGGAGGTTGCAGGTTTACGACCAAATGTGTGTCGAGCAACTGCAAATTTCTAATGATTTAGGTGGTTTCCTTAGTTGGGTGGCTTGCATGTTCTTAAGAGTGAGCATGATGCTTTGAGATTTCTAGGTATACCCATAAAATGGTATTAACATTTAAATTTTCACTACTTATTTTTATTTTTTTTAAATTAGAAAATTAGATCATAAATATTCAATCCAACCTTTAACTAGCTGAAAAACATAATATATGAACCTTTAACTAATAGAGAAGTGAATTGGTTTTGTAAAAGGTCAAGATATAAAGAGCTCCCTATTTTTGTTACTTGGGAAGTTTGGAAATCAAGGAATCGCTTCATTTTTGAAGGAAAGCAACCTTAATCCATCCTCAATTTGCTGAATCCTATTTGGTGGGGGTTCTTTGATGGGGCACAAAACAAGGGTCTATGTGGAGTTGTAATGCTGCTCAAAATTAAAAGAGATCACCATATTGGACTCAAGATGGGGGTTAGTACATGATCCAATACAAAGGCTGAACTGCTTGCTTTATGGGGCCTCTTATGGTTTGCTGGAAAAAAGGGTGTTCAGTTTCTTCAAATTGTTGGAGATTCAAAGGTCATTATTGACTGGGTTTCTGGGAAATCCAATCTTAATGTTCTTCACCTTTCTCGCTGGATAAGTAGAATAATGGAATTAAAGGAGTCTTTCGTCGAGCTATAATTTTTCTCATATTTACAGGGAATTCAACAGGGAGGCTGATGCTTTATCAAAGGAAGCAGTGGGCCGTATGGATGACCTTCTTCATTTTGAGGAATCTGTTGATGAGATGGTTATAGATAGAGGAGTGCTTTCACTTTTTTAGTCTAGTTTTGTCATTTTCTTGCAATAGTCTATGTATATGCATAACTTATTACGCTGAGATGCACTCTACAACCCAGTATGGGGGAGATCTTGTTAATCGAGTGTTTGTCGAGTAACAAAATAATACCAAGTAAACAAAAAAAGAATAATACTTGAAGTAAAAAGTAATAAATATTATGTCTGCCATAAACAAAAAAGAATAATACAAAGTAAAAAGTAAATATGAGACTTAAACTAGAGACTTTAGAGCTTAGGATTATGTGGTAAATATTATGTCGGCCATAAACAAAAAAAATAATACAAAGTAAAAAGTAAATACGAGACTTAAACTAGAGACTTTAGAGTTTAGAATTAGGTGGTAAATATTATGTCGGCCATAAACAAAAAAAAAAAATACAAAGTAAAAAGTAAATATGAGACTTAAACTAGAGACTTTACTTTTTACTTTTAATACAAAGTAAAATGTAAATATGAGACTTTAGAGTGTTTTTCGAGTAACAAAATAATACAAATAAAGAAAAAACAATAATACAAAGTAAAAAGTAATAAATATTATGTCCGCTATAAACAAAAAAGAATAATACAAAGTAAAAAGTAAATATGAGACTTAAACTAGAGACTTTAGAGCTTAGGATTAGGTGGCTCAGGTATTGCACTCAAAGAGCTATTCAAGGAGAAGTTTGCACCTCAGGAGATTTGATTCCTCTGGGCGCTTGATAGAGCCAAGGATTTGGATCTAGGTTGGTATTTGAAACAATTAGTTTTGCTTTGTGGTCATAAATAACAATCTAGAAGTTGTTTAGGCAGTTATTGTTTTGTCGAAATCTTTTTCTATCCTCATGAGATAGTCTATATTACTTAGTATGAAGGACAGTTTGTGGTAGTAGTTCTACAGTTTCTGTATGTCTTTTGGATATACGTTGATTTACAGTTTTACATCAATGTAACTTTGATTCAAAATGAATATCAAGTTACTTTTTTTGACTTAAAAAAAAAAGAAAAACATAATATATTTTTTGGCTTGAAAGAAAAAACAACATAATATTAAAATCTGTAAAACATAATATTAAAATATGTAAATTATTTATATTAATAACCTAATTTTCCATTTTTAATTATTAATTTAAAGTAAACACAAAATCTACAATATAGTGAATATCGTTTATTTCATTAAGCGGCCGTTATTTCGGTTTCAACTAAATTTAGGTGATTGTTCCAATAGGATTTTTTTAAAAAGGATTTTTATTTTTGACTCTGTATGATAAAAGGGCTCTTTCCAATTGTTTTGGTTAATGGGCATTAGAAATTTATAGAAATACATTAACAAACGGATCTATTTAGACTGTGCCACCGCCTCCCATTTGAAATGTGTTACGGACCTCAAAAGTCTATACATATTTCTTAATGCGACCCTTGAAAGTAAACCATTACACTCCGCGCTTCATTTGGCTCCATTGAAAGGATTGCTACATTTACTGAACAAAACCAAATTAGTCGGAGCGCGGTCTATGAGCAGGTCAGCACTTAATCTTGTCACCTTCGTTTGCTTTTTCAGTTGAATTTTTTTGCATTGATTTTGAGTAAAAGGCCACTATTGTGCATTGCCCTTTTACTGGTAAGCCGAAATATTTATTTGGGTTGAGGGTTTTACATTCACAGTTATTCATTTGGCTAAGTGATGGCCGACTTGTGGTTCTGTTGATGGTTATTGGGTTTTGCCGGGGAGTTTTGTGAGTTTTAATACTGTTGTGGTTTTGGGTTTAGATTGGGTTTTCTTGCAAACTTCTGTGACAGAGCTTTATGAATGATCTATCCGCTGGAGGTCAAGACATCGAATCCCATGGACAATATAGTTTTTATTGTGCAGTTGAATGCCACAGCAGCATAAAAATGGTGTCTCTTTACGTTCCACTTTCTATGGGTCGTCAGAGGCCAATCGAACCATATGAGAGTCACTGATAGCGTCCATAAATCAAATGGGCAGGCAGACTTATCTTATGCCCTTTTTAGGTCTGGCAGTGTGAGGCCCATCTCTTTTTAAGTATCGGGCTTCCCCCCTGTTCTTAGAAGTAGTGAGCTTTATCTTATCTTTTGTAATTTGGGCACAAATCATAATGTTTTTGCTATTTTTCAGAACAATGTGTGGTTTTTTAATTAAAAGGCTACATTCTGCTGTGCTGTCTTTATAACTTACAGAAAATAAATAAATGTTTATTATGTAATGCTAAAAATTACATTCGCTGCGGCTATACCAGTGTGGTCATTTTATCAGAGGAGTCTCGATAATTTCTCCATTCAAATTTTGCTCCACATTTTGTCTAAAAACCGGGCTCAGGAAAGGACAGCCATCTTTCTAATTTCCGGATTGAAGGACCATACAGTCTGAAGAACTACTTATCCATTCCTTTCATTTTTTATTTCAATCGAGCCTTTCTCAGCAGTTTCAGACTGCTTTGAGAAGAAAGATGGAGCCTTCGGCGGTCCTGCTACTCTTCTGTGTCATCTGATGCTCTTCCGGGGGATATGATCAAGGTAAACTGGTGGCTGCAGGGGAGGCATCTCCTTTGCCACTGCTGGGTCAATGGCATCCCTGCTCCTCAGGGGGTGTAACAGAGGCATTTCAAACGTGCTAAGGACCCTTATGATCCTTTATAGGTTCCACGCAGTGTGATCAGACACAGAACCCCTCTACTAGGTGAGCTTGCAAGTACTCGTTGGATAAGAAGCTGTCACGTGTCCATGCTCAAAACAGATTCCTTGTTGGACAAGAAGCTGTTAAGTGCGCATGCTCAAAACAGAACCTGCAACGAGAAACAATATGTTTGTAATCTGACTGTGACACTTGTGTTCTTCAGCAGTTCTCACATTCCAGCACGATATTTTTAAGAATCTTGTTCAAATAAGCATATATGCAGATTCTAGAGATTTTACAGCCTCTACCACTGTGCTATCTTTTCTTCCAAATATTGAGGGAACTGCATCTTTCTTAATTGACGCGCGTTTTATCTTGAGTCAGCTCCCACCCCTAAATTGTCTGAAGTATACATCATCGGATGGAGAATGGTTTCACATTTATCAGATGGACACAGGTTAAGGCAATCTAGTTAATTGCAACAGTGTTTTTCTGGCCTTTCTAGTATGATGGTTCTGCAGGTTTTGGGATGGTAGACCAGCAATTATCACCTTATGCTTCCTATCGATACATGAGTTGTCACTGTTTACTGGATTGAAGGAAAAGTTCAACTACTAACATGTTTGTTTTGGATAGGTACTTAAAAACTGCAATTATCAATATAGTTTTTCTTTTTCAATTATATACTTTATCCTACACAAGATCAAAGTGTCAAACTGAGTCTGTTGATGGAAACATGCAATTATTCACATAATTTATCTTTTTGCTCCATCTCAGAGATTTGAGGTAACTGAAGTTCCAATGTTATCAAGACTGGAACCGGAAGTGGGAACGACCAAGGGTCAGACTGGGATTGGCCATAAAACTGGATTAAAGAGCTAGTTGAACTGGTCGACTAAAAAATACAAAAAATACAATTTTTCATTAAGAAATAATACTCATTTACATCAATGTAAAATTCAAACCATTAGATACCAAATATGCAAAGTTTGCTCCTGTATATAGCATATAAGGTTGAATATAGAAAAATGACACTGAATGCAATATATATCTGAAACAAAAAACATAAACATCAAGGCTCTAAATGGCTTCTAGAGTCCAAGAAACATCATGCTACAACAAATAACCACATATCATCAAAATCATTCCTCTATTGAGATCCTCATCATCAATATCCCAGTCCTCTGCCTTCTGCCTTGATCCTTCAAGGACATCAATGCCTGGTGCTACTTGTGGATCGAAGTCTATCAACCCCAAGTCATCATCCTCAAATTTTGTCGGCCACCGAGTTTCCACAACCCATTTTGAGGAGGGATCAATATCCTCCAAGACAATGGGATATGGATCAAGTTTTTGTTCAACAACTGGTTGCTCCTTGGTTGAAGGACCAAGGTTGTATTACACAATTACAAGATAAATTGTTGTTCCAAATTGTCTCTTCTTCATGTGTATGCCCTCAAAGACAACACATTTGTGCTACAAGTTTGACTCAGTATCCAGATTGCAAACTTTTGTAGTTGAGGGCATTGGATGCCAAATGATTCTCACCAATTCGGTGTGATAAATCATAAGAGTGAAAGGCAAAGTTAAAAATTTAAGAAATTAGTTTGTAATTTTGGCTAGAAAATTTCATTGCCTAGTAAAACAGATACTTGAATTGCATATGTAGTTGGTCCTCATCTCTTGCAAGAAGAACTAGTATTTTGTCAAAGGTACTCACGCTGTTATTGAAAAGACTGATCTGCTTATGCATTTCATGTTGGCCTTTTCAATTGGGGACCATGTGCTCTAGGCAAGTGTACAATCCATCTTTGACCTTACAAGGTTTATTTTGTCCAAAGTTGGGTTTGTAATGGCATCTTGGGTTCAAGAAAACCTAGTTACATGTATAGGCTCCTGGAGTTGGTTTTTCCATTTGCTATCAGTGATCTTCCAAATCGTCAAATATTTTGTATTTTCAACCTTGTATGCTGCCCTTAATTTCTCTTTGGCTTGACCCATGACCTAATAAATATAACCCATGGCCAATTTATCCCAATCCACCATCTGCAACACCTTAACAAAGGGCTTGACACTTTTGCTGTTCCAGACCAAAAGTTTGATTCAAAATTATTCTTACAAATGTCTTCTCACCACCTTTGTTGTTCCACCGAGATCCAGTCTACTTATTAGAAGCAAACATCTTCCTCAAATTGTTTTTTTCTGGAAAATGAGAGATTGCAATGTGATGAAGTTCATCGCAAAGTTGGTGATGGAAGGCCTAACAAGCTCCCTGCCCTCTCTGTTTTATCCATCAAGTTCAATACGCATTTGTTGGTTGTAGATTTAGTTGGTAATTCAGTTGGCATAATCTTCAACCTTCTTCACCCAATCCAGTTCGCTTATATCCTCACCCAATCTGGTTTGCCTTTGAAGTCCTTACCAAATGCAACTATGCTGTCTAACATAGGTTGGTAATAAGGTGTCTGGAAAGCATTGAAAAGGATATCTACATCATACCACCATCTAGCCATGCATTTGAAAGTTGATTCCCTGTATCATGTTTTCAATGGCTAATGGTGGACTGAGTGCTAGGGGCAGGGATGGTGGTGGGTGCAATCTCTCTCCTTCTTTGCCTGCAATCTCTCTCCTTCTGCCTATCTCAGCTTCAATATCTTCTTGGCCGTTTCTGCTAGATATTCATCAATAGAGACTGGCATTTCCTATCTAAATATTTGGGTTAACATTAGGGTATGGTTTAATTTGTCCTTGTACACCAGATAAGTGTTCTTTTACTCTATGAATCTTTCCCTTCTCATTTTGCTTTTACAGTATTTGCAATTTTTTCCCTATCAATCTCTTCACAAAATGCTCCATTCTTGGGGGCCATGCTAATGTCTCAAACAGTGAAAACAAATCTGCAAATGCAAAACCTATCTTTTATTTATTTGCTAAAACAAAATCAGCAATTTTATTAGAAAAACAATGAGGGTCTGAAATATTCTCAACATATCTTTGAATGGGCACAACAATCCTGTCTCAAATCTCCTCTAAGCTTCTAGATGATATGTAGATCGCTGCTGTCAGCAGGATGGGTTCCGGTTCTGATTGGAACTAGCTGGTTCGGGACAATACTGGTCTGCTGGTTCAGTTCGAGAACTGGTTTGGGCAGTTCAGGGGAAGTGGTCTGCACTGGATGGTTCCCATAACATCAGGAAGAATATATTTACCAACAAAATCTAGACTGTTGTGCATATAAATGGTAAGAAACACAAAAACTAAAATGTCAGGGAATGGTTATAGTGGGCCAGTGGCAAATTTCTATACCTGGATAATGGTAAACCCTTAATTTTTTTGTGTCGAGTGGCTTTAAGAAGTGATAGAGTTAGACAACTGGTGCAATGGATCCACAGCAACTTTTGCTTCACTGTAACATTCAGAGGTATCATAGCTCTGCATGCTGGAAGTAGGATGTATTCACTTAGAGGACTGGGTTCTATATTTACATAGGTAGGTTTGATTTTATTCTTTTCACTAGAGTGCAATGTTTATTATTTATGCAAGTTCACCATTGAGAGTTTAATCATATAAGTTAAGAAAAGGAAACTATTTCAGCATGTAGCTGAGGTCCTCAAAATGCCAGTGCAATCCTGGGTTGTGAAGAGGTTGTTGCTGTGCTCACAGTGCAGGAATCAACATTGTTACCTCTGTTTGGCAAGTGCTCTCTCGTAACTGCTATTTGATACAAAGCAGTGCTTAGTAGTTTACATATTCAGGGGGTGAACTGGCTTGGACCAGCTGGTTCCAATAACATCAATTTACCAACAAAATTTAGACTGTTATGCATATAAATGGTAAGAAACACATAAAAACTCAAACGTTAACGAATGGCTTTAGTGGCAAATTTCTATACTTGGACAATGGTAAACCCTGGAAAACTTTTTGTCAAGGAATGGCTGCAATAAGCAATATAGTTAGACAACTGGTGCAACGGATCTGGAGCAACTTTTGTCTCACTGTAATATTCATGAAAATATCATAGATCTCCATGCTGGCAGTAGGATGTATTCCTTCAGAGAACTGGGTTCTATACTTAGGTAGATTTGAGATTGTTCTTTTCACTGTTCATCCTTTATGCAATCTCACTGTTGAGAATTTAACCGTATAAGTCAAGAAAAGGAAACCATTGCAGCATTTAGCTGAGGTCCTGGTCTCAGGATGGCAGTGGAATCCAGTGTTGTAAAGAGGTTGTTACTGTGCTCATCATAGTGCAGGAATCAACATTGTTACCTCTGTTTGGTTCAAGCTTCCTCATAACTGCTATGTAATATGAAGCAGTGCTTAGTGGTTAAATGTTATGATGGTCTAATGTACTCTACTAAGAGATTGTCTCAGCTAGTATTTATTCTTAAAAATTCTGAATTATGTGTTTATTCTACAAGGTACCATTTTCATCCTATTCTAATGTGGCTTATTTTAAACCTGCAGCAGAAAGAGCCAATTCAACAACTTAAGGTTAAAGATGGGGTTTGACAGGGAGCTAAGGTCAAGTAAGAGGCACAGAGCTGAACTGATATCTTCAGATATTCCGTTGATAAACTGCCAGTTACCTGACCAAGCCACTACACATGAAGGACAACATCATTCAGAATCTGTTAAAAGGAGGATGCCTGATTGCAAAACAGTTGTAAGCCATTCAAATAATGATATCCAAGATGAAAGGAAGAGTTCCACCAAAAAAATATGTGGTGAAAAGTCTAAAGCTCCTTTTGGAAGGCAAAATTCTAGTACAATAAAAGGTAATCAAGGCAATGAAACTAATGGAAAGCCAGAGATCATGGAAATGAATCTTGTTAAAAAAGAAGTGGGAATAGAAAATGAAGATGCATCTGATGAACTGTCTCCTGAGCAGAAGCCATTTCCTGGTATGAAACCTCAGAAGAATAAAATGCTTGTTTCATCCCTGGAAGAGGTTTCTAATGCATCCTTTGATCATCTAAACTCTGAGAATAGTGAGGAAAAGCTGTTGAAGTATAAAATGCAATTAGATGAACTGGAAGAATTTGTAGCTAATCAAGGTGAAACTCTTGGACCTGGCTGGAAAGTACAAATATCTCGCAAGTTCACTTATTTCATATCACCTGACAAGAAAAGATTCAATTCAATGATATCTGTTGCAAATTACCTTACAAAAAAGAAAAGATTCAAAGGGCAAGGAAAGAAGTCCGGTAAAGAAGAACTAAATGGCGGTCTGTCCAGCGCTTCTGTTTGTTTGAATACCAGTGGCCCCGAAGGAGAAGCCGTGCTTGGAAATTCGGCAGTGGATCGGTTTCCCAAGTGTAATGATCTGGATGCCAGACAGTCTTCAGTAGTCGGAGGTTTTAGAAGGCAGCAAGAAGAGACCACCTCTGTTATAGCAGAGCAAGGACCAAAAGTGGGTGGCAATTCGATTGTAGGGGTATGTTCAAACATTATTGTAATGTTGAAATAATTATAACTTGTAGAAAGAATACCCAGTTTCCTTTCTGGCATTTTTTTTGTGGAGTCAGTTGAAGAGGTGGTGGGAAAGGGAAGGGGAAAATTTTAAATATTGCATCAAAATACAAAATTGACATTGCAATTATTTTATTATCAACCATTTATTAGTGATACTCATTTGAATAATCACAAGAATGTGCAATGCAAGACATTTTGTTGATGTGAATTTAGTCAGTTTTATTTTCATATTAGGACACATCCTTTTATTGATATCTAGGAAATGAAATGAGATTATTTAATGTACCCCTAGACCTGTATTCCACTGGGATTGTACTTGTTAACTATATGCTAATGGTTCTACCTTTCCAATGTATTTTTGAGCTTTATTAATATTATTTTTATATTTCATTTGTTTGGAGTTGATTTTCCTGAATTTATCTTTTATTTGGCATGCCGTTATTTTCTTTTCTGTCTGTGTTGATAGTATGTTCTTTATTCACCAGGTTTCTGTCTGTCTAGTAATGCATTTAGTTATATTCTCTGTGTTCTTTCATCTCAATCTTATTTGGATATGCTTGGGTTTTACTTCAAGTCTACTGATAATCTTGTCTTTTTCTTTTTTTTTTCCACGGAAAAAATCATTATATTTTTTATTTCAAGAATGAAATCAAAATATACATCATTGAGCCTCACAGCTCCTTCCAAAATCTAAGAATGTCATCAAAACCTACCCTGCCCACTACTTCTTACAGTCATCCATACATCAAACTAAGTCTCTTCAGAACAGTCCTCATAATTATCATTCACATCTCTTATCCATGTATAATTTTCAAGGTTTCCAGCAAGCCTGTGGTGTCTCTTCTCAGTAATCACAGGAGAGGAAAAATAGTTTCAGGTGAGGTCATTTCTCCCCTGAATTCTTGAATGACCAGAGTTCCTGCAAGGCAAGATCATCCTTTGAGAGTGATTCTGCTTTGGTGTTAAATTCTCTATAGACTTGTGAGAAGGAATTAAAAACAAACTGGGATTTTACATCTATTACTCTGTGCATAAAAGCGTCTGGAGCCAAATTTGTAATATGACACTTTTCGTTACACCATACCATCAACAACTTCGAATCCCCTAGCACCTGCAAGTACCTTATACCTTGATCTGCAGCATATTTTAACAATATCCAAAGTGCAAAGAATTCAACTCTGTTATTAGTTATTAGTGCCTTGCTCTGCACTATAGATAAGATAAGATAATAAGATAATTATATTAATGTCCAACTAATGACCACAAAGTAGGTCAAAGGGACTGCTGATTACAATGATGTCCGTACAAAGTGGGAGAACCAAATGGTCTCCTATAAAAAGATACAATGCAAGAAGAAAGAAAGAAAAGAGTGAACAAAAGTGAACAGGGCTGACGTATGAGAGAGCTTTGACTGCAGACGCGAATCCAGAAAACCCGCAATGGGGCGGAGATGTCCTAGCGGAAAAGATTTAGGAGCGAAAAGGTTTGAGGATCCGACCCATCTCTCCTAACATCCGAGGCTGAAAGAAGAGGACTGAAGAAAACTCAACAAAGTTTGTTGTCCTGACGAAGGGCTAGTAGAGAGTGTGGACTGCCCACAAACTCGTTGCCTGGAGGGGTTCGTATGTTGCTGAGGTCTGGAGGACCTAGCCCGTCTCTCAGGACGGAGTCTGTGATGAATCTGTTGCTGAGATCTTGTGGGTTGGGGTGAGGTCCCACGGATCCTCACTGATCTAGAGCCTATACTTGAGGGAAAAGTAATGATGATGGTTAAGAAAAAATAGTGCCCCAGCTCCACTCAAAACTGGCGTTCCTTGGCAGGCCCCATCAAAGAATCCCCAAGCTCTTGTTTAGTCTATGACTGGTTCTTTGAGGATCCTAGCTGCCTTCAGTTTTAGGGCCCCTTCCACCCTTCTTTGTAGGAAAGCCTAATATTATGAGACACTATACCAGGATCCAAATTTATTGCTTGAAATAACATCTTGTTTCTAGAAAGCCACAAACCCCATAAAACATAACAAGGCAAAGTTATGTTAGCCTTTACAGCAGGATTTGTCATCCATGATTCAAAACATTCCAAAAGAGAAACCCTATTCCACTGAATAGACCCATTAACCATCTGAAGGACTTTATTCTAGACCAGTTTGGAAAAAAGGGATAGAAGATTAAAAAATGATCAATAGATTCAGCCTCTAATTTCAAAAAATACATTTATTTGGTCTATGCTAGTTTCTTTTTTGTCCATTATCGTAAGTAAGAATCTTATTGGACAAGGCTAACCAAGTAAAGATTCTCATTTTGAGTGGACAGGCTAGTTTCCATATCACTTTCCACCACCAAAGCTGGTCCCTAGGTAAATCTTATTGGACAAGGCTAACCAAGTAAAGATTCTCATTTTGAGTGGACAAGTAGTTTCCATATCACTTTCCACTTTCCACTTTTTGTCCATTATCGTAAGTAAGAATCTTATTGGACAAGGCTAACCAAGTAAAGATTCTCATTTTGAGTGGACACGCTAGTTTCCATATCACTTTCCACCACCAAAGCTGGTCCCTAGGTAAATCATTGATTCATTTTCCATCGGGGCTTCATATCCTAATTTTGTAATAAGATTGCCTGTAGCTTTATTCCATGTCCATCCTCTTGATCTTGTAGACGTAGTGCATTTTGGTTTAATAGAGAGATGTAGTATGTCCATTCAACTACCAGGTTACCTTGCAAATTCAAGTCTTCAGCTGTTTTCCAGTACTGAAACCACTCCCCAGAAACCTCATGTATGGATACATCTACTAACCTTGTGAGCCCTTGTGGTTGTAGCTTTGCTTTCAACTCTTTTCACAGTAAAATTTCCAGACCCATGGATCTTCCCCTAGTCTGAGTGTCACCTCTCCCCATTTTCCATGCAACCCATCTTCCTATAAATGGGTAAGACCTTACCAATCCCTTCCAAACAATATAAGCTCCCACGGCAGGTTTTCTCTCAGATCTAATCCATTCCTCCAATGAGCGGTCTTTAAAATATTTAGACCTCAATATTTTGCACCATAAGCCTTTGTTGGATAGAAATCTCCACAAACTTTTGGTTGCCAAAGCCTAACTAAAGAGATGTTCTTAGTTCCCCAATGTCTAGTCTCTTTTGTTTTTGCTAATATTGAGCATTTAACAAGTGGAATGCCTTTTGTTTGCTTCCTTCCAGTCCAAAGAAAACTAAAGCATTTTTTTGCTGTTGTGAACATAAATATATTAATAATCATAAATATACATAATAATAATAATAATAGCTAAAGGGCACATGTCTAAAGGACGTGTCTATTCAAGTGTGTGACCATTCAATGTATATTTATTCCTAAGTTGCACTAGGCGGATACAGGTACGGGTACCGGGGGGGTGAATGGATAGGGCAAATGTATGGATATGATATGGCAGGGAAACGGTATATATATATATATATATATATATATATATATATATACATAAATATTTTAATATTATCACAGAATTACTACATAGAACTTTCAGCCTTGGGGCTGCACTTAAATATTGGGAATTGCACCAGCAAATACTTCAAATCTGTTCACCACTAACTAGGCAAATCCAGGTGGATAAACACCACAAAAAAATGCTTAAGCACTAGGTCAATAAATAAGCACTTAGAGCATTGAACTAGTAAAGTATGCAGATCTTAGAATTTCATTTAATTACAGCAGAAACATAACAGCACATTTCAGATCTGAAGCTTCATCTAAGGCATGTCAAATCACCAAACATTTCCGCAAGTATGATCATATTCATAGTTCAATGTTCATAAGTTAAACTTAAAACATCATTACAAAGTACAAATTAAATCCACAAAATCACATATCATAAAAAAAGCCTTCGTCCATGTAACAAAGCTCAACATCATCATGTTCATCCTCTCCAGAACTAGGAACATTGCTGCCATGTCCACTGGAAGATGCAATTGTCGGTGCCTCCTCATCAAACAAATTAAGATGAGACATGGCACTCAATGCCATATCCAAGTCAGCCAACTCTGGTTCTAGATCCCATAGTTTGGTGGGCCCCAATTTGTATTCTTCCTTTTGGTGTGACAAAAGGTGAAGGTCGGAGTGAACATACACAAGTTCCTCAGTCTTCTTGGAATCCAATCTGTTTTGCTTCACTGAATTGATGAAGTCATATGTACTCTAGTTTCTCTCTACCGATGAGGAACTAGAACCTGTGACAAGATCCCGATAGCTAATTTTTGGATATTTGGGATTTCCTCACCATGGAAGTTCCACCAATCAATTGGTGTTAGTGAGGTCTTGTCCCGCATAGCCTCAATATCTACACCCAAACCCTTGGATCCCACAAAATGAGAAAACTCAGTACGAATCTGAACCTCAATATCGGGATCTAGAAATAGTTTTCTAAAAGCTTTTTTAAACCCGAGGGACACTTCTGGGTCCTTATTTGGTGCAGATATGTTTGGATCACTCAACAACTCCGCAGAATAATATTTGGGATTTAATGCATAGTCCAAAAGATTCAAAGGGGTGGCCATCTTGTTCCATCTTTTGGTCAATATGTCTTTTACCTCGTAAAAAACTTCATTTGGGTCTTGCTCCTTGTCATTGATGACCTCCTTTATCTTCTCTATCATGGAGTCAATGCCCTCATACACCTCTCCCAAACTAGGTCTATCTGTGTCAAGCGTCCACAACAAATCCACAATTGGCTTAGAAAATGCCAGGAGATACTCCACCCTATCCCACCATTCATCATCAACAACCGTCTTTTTCACTACTTGTGCTATTTCAATCTGGGATTGCCTCCATTGAGTCCAAAGAGAACCGCATACCATTGATTGTAAGGCTTCTTTCACTTGCATAAGCCTCCTAAGGACTTTGATGTGAGAGGTAAAATGTTAGTTTTTTTTTTAATTATCTTTGAGCTTATCTTTTTGATTAAGTACTTTCAATACAATTCCCAGATGCATATATAGAAGAAAAACTCAGATCTGATTGTGTAAGCAGCAATAAATAAACTAATTTAACTTCGTCTAACATGCGTAGTGGAACTGGAAACCAAACACACAAATGAACACAATGATTTACCTTCGAAACCACAATGGGGAAAAACTAGCAAACTAGGGCTTTCTTTTATCTTGATCCAGAGAAAATAAGAATGATTACAATCAGCTTTATCATATAATAGAAGAACCTGATGCTTTGGAAAGGCGTGCTAGATTTCAGGGAGAAGCCCTCAATACTCAATAGCTACAACTGTCTTTGAAGGAATACCCCTCCTGGCACACGTGTGTGCAATCTGACAAGTGCTCCCTTTGTCTGCTCTGAACTTTGATGGAATCAACTAGATCTCTATCTAGGGAAGTGTGCCCCTTCTCAGTCTCTGAAGGTGCATCCTCTACCCTCCTCTGCTCTCTCAGCTACTGAAGAATGCACCCCCCTCTCTCATGAATGAGCCCCTATCACATTGCTCTCTCTGTCTGCTCAATAGACTCACCCTCTGACTGTCACTCAATCTCTAAATGAACAAGGCACCCTCTCATCTATCTCTGAAGAATGTGCCTTACTCCTCTCAACCCTCTTAGTCTCAAGCCTGCGCCCTCTATCACAGAAGTGTGCCTCTCTCCTCACAAGTGTTCCTCTGCTTCTCTATTGGTCAATCACTAAGTAGATTACATTAACTTTACTCTCTGCCTCCTTTTAATAGCTTAGTGACTGATTAGGGTTTCCAAATCCCTAATTTGAGTTGCATGCAAAATCACACTTCCACATTAAAAAATCTCTCATGCAAACCTCACATGCAAGAGGTAGAAGTCTTAGGACTCTTTGCATGCTTCCACCATTGAAGCCATGCTGATTGGTAGAGTGTTTCTCACACACTACATCCATGCATACTCAATTACCCTAGCTCTCAGCTCTTCGTAGAGTGTTTCTCACACACTACATCCATGCACACTCAATTAATGTCCCTTCATGCTAGGCATGATCATGAAGGACATCCCAAGATACAAATCTCAACACAAAATAGGTCTTAACCTTTGTTACAAATATCGACGATATATCGCCGACATCGCGATATATCGCTATGTGTGTTGCCTGACGATATTATCGGCAAACATTGCCGCGATGTTCTGGCAATTTTTGATGCTGAAAAAATCGCGATATTATCGCGATGTGAACTAAAAAATCGTGAGTCAATGAAGTTCCACCTGCGGGGTCGTTAAAGCACACAGACACGCCTTTTTCTGTTTTTCTTCACATTGTTCAAGCTGAGAGCTAGGGTTTGTGGGAGTATGATGTCGCCACTAGTCTGTGGAATTGTGGGCTTGTGGAGAAGGTTGTGCTTGCCGCTTGGAATTTGTGGAGGAGAAAGAGCGTTGGTTGGAGGAGAAGGGGCATTGCTTGAGTCTTGGAGGAGAGTGGGACGTGGAGGAGAGTGGGACGACGGGTTGTGAAGTGTGAAGGCCACACTGCTGTGGAAGAGAACGCTGTCGGCCGGTCATCATCCAAGCTTCAAACGGTTCAAGGTATGCTCGCAACCCTCTCATTTCACATTGTTTATTTTTTAATTTTTATCTCCATCTAAATTCTACACTGTACAGTCTGCCTAGGCCCTAGACTCTCCATCTAGGATCTGCCCTTCTTCCTTAATGTGCCTGAGGCCCTGAATCAATTCTTCAACTGAATAATGAGGTTTCCTAAGGCTAAAATTGAAAGGTTACCAAAAAAATTCTTTGTAAGGTTAATGTGCTTGAACCGATTCTTTGTAAGATTACCAAAAAAATTGATAAAAACTTTAAAAAATCTTTAATCTTTTGACGTGAATCAATCTGGAAATTAGTAGTACTAATTACTAATTACTAATTACTAATTAGTAAATTACTAACTCAGAATTAGCAATTACTAATTTCCAGATTGCTTTAGAATTAATTAATTACATCAGAAAATGAAAAATCAGAGTTTTTCATTCGTTAAAGCCAATTACTAATATGACCCAAAAGTTGCCAAAACCCTCATTTAAATCCACAAAATGTCAAAATGCCATTAGTGTGCTCTAGGATCACTTTGAGACTTTGAGTTTGTATCTCTGTTAACAACTTAACACAGTGAAAATGTAAATTAATTTTAATTTTTCCCTATTTGTCTGATTTGCTATTTTTAATTTTTTTGCAGTAAAAAAATGCTAAAAATGTTTTTTTTAATGTTGCAGGTTCAAAGTTTCAAACTAGTTTTCACTTCCAAAATCCATATTACAAAGTTGCAAACATGCCGAAGACTTTGGATCGATTTTGGGAGTATGTAGAGACTGTTGATCCACATAATCGACAAAAGCTAAAATGCAATTTGGGTGGGAAGGAGATGATGGGGGGGGATAAGTAGGCTCAAATACCACCTTGCACAACTTACAGGGCATGAGGTGGATATTTGTAAAAGCTACACTCCTGAAATTATTCATAGGGCCAAACTTGCAATTGAAGGTATTGGCAAGAGGAAAGATGAAAGGGAAGCTTTTAGGCAGGGACTTGGAATGAGAGTGCCATTAGGATCCGGGACAGCCAGACACACTTCAGGGGGAGGGGGGAGTGAGACCTTATCCTCATCTTCCGCAATGCCTTCAACTACATCTCCTTTCTTTGTTCCGAGATCTGCACTTGGTGGACAACCAGGTATAAGGTCAATGTACAAGATAAATGAGAAAAAGGAAGCAGACAAACTTGTGGGTCGGTGCCTTTTATGGAGTGATATTCCATTCCACTTTGCGAGGAACCCATTCTACGTGCCTATGTTTGAGGCTGTTGCTATTGTTGGGATGGGGTATAAGCCTCCCACTTATGAGGAGTTGAGAAGGCCCATCCCTGATAATGAAAAGGCCGATTGCACTTTAGGTTGGAGGAGCTTCGAGGTTCATGGGAGGTCACAAGATGCATAGTGATGTCAGATGGTTGGACTGATACGAAGAGTAGCCCTTCTCAATTTCTTGGTTCATTGTCCCAATGGCACAATGTTTATAAAATCTGTGGATGCATCTGCACATATCAAAGATGCAACATTACTATGTCAGTTGTTGGATGGGTTCATCCAAGAGATAGTTCCGCAACATGCTGTCAAAGTAATAACAGACAATGCTGCGAATTATGTGGCAGCTGGCAGGATGCTTATGGACATGTATCCTACTTTGTTTTGGACCCCTTGTGCTGCACACTGTATTGACTTGATCTTAGAGGATACGGGAAAGATTGAGTTTATTAGGGATGCCATTGATTCAGCAAAAACATCACCAAATTTATATATAATTATGTTTCTATGCTTAGCTTGATGAGGCAGTTTACTCATGACAAGGAGTTGGTTCGACTTGCCATCACTCGCTTTGCCATGTGGGACTTGCAGAGTATGTTCCTTTCAACTGAGCGGCGTGCTTTATCGATTAGCACTAAACCGGAGGGACATGCCATATTCAGACTAGTGCCATACCAGGAGAGTTTCTAGGATGGGGTGAAGGAGGTGTGTGCCATTTGTGAACCTTTGGTAAAGGTTCTTCGCTTGGTTGATGGTGACAATCCCGTAATGGGCTACCCTACCTATATGAGGCCATGGATAGGGCCAAAGAGGCCATTCGTGCCTACTATGAGGACAAGGGGGATGAGGGGCAAGCAAAACAACAATTGATATGGGTGGTGATTGATCAGTGATGGAACAACACACTTCATCGCCCCATTCATGCTGCGGGGCTATTCCTCAACCCCACATTCTCTTACTCCTGTGGCTTCGGGTTGATGTAGAGGTAATGGATGGGTTCTTGGAGTGTGTCCAGAGGATGGTGCCAAGTGCAACTGACTGTTCAGAGATTTCCAAAGAGTTGGAAGTCTACAGGAGGGCCATGGGAACATTTATTTACTTTCTTTGTTTTAAATTTCAAAATTTCATTGTCTTCTCATATGGTCCTAACTTTCTCCAATTCATTGTAGATACTTGGTGGGAAACCTATGGTAGATGAGTACCCCATCTCCAAAAGCTTGCTGTTCGGATCCTTAGCCAGACATGCAACTTTTTTGGTTGTGAGCGCAACTGGAGTGTATTTGAAAAAACACACACCAAGAAGCGCAACAGGGTAGAGAATTTGAAATTAAATTCTAAATTCATTATCTATTGTAATTTATGTCCCATGGGTAATTTTAATTTATGTATTCTAAATTCTAATTTAATGAATTTACGATCCTCATACAGGTTGGATACCCAACGCTTGAATGATTTAGTGTACGTCTCCTGCAATATCAGGTTTTGTGTGAAGCAGCTTGAGAAAAAACCTTAGGTGGAGGCCATTTCATTGGATGCCATTGACACCACTGCTGCGTGGAGAGTGGAGATTGAGGAACCTATTATGGAGGCAACCCCTGATTGGTTAGAGGATGATACACAGGACCCCCAGAGTGAGATATGGGAGGATGGGGTGTTTGACTTTGAGAGTATGCCACCACCAGAGCCACCAGTAGCACAGCCACTAGTTGCATAGCCACTAGTTTATGTTTCATAGCCACAGTCTCAACTAGAGGGAGCCAGATATATGGGTAGTGGTAGAGGACTTGATGAGGGTGACCTAGTACCTCATCATTTTTCTAGTTCTTCTAGAGTAGATCACTTTCTAGGCACTTCTAGAGGACACCATAGTCCACGACGACCCCAACGAGCACTTGGGCTTTCTAGCTCTAGAGGTAGAGCCATTACTAGAGTGATTACCTTTGCCCGTAAAAGGGGAAGAGGGAATCCATAGTTTACTTTATTTAGTTGATTTCATTGCATATGACTCTATGAGATACATTGATTGTATTTTTTTGGTGATTCATGAGTCAGGGACTCAAGATCCAGGACACGATTCATTTTTGATGTGTGATGTCTAGCAATACATCTTATACATCTTATATATCGGTTTTCTTTCCATATGCATGTGGCAATGTGTTTATTTGATGTTCTTGTTGCTTTAGATGTTTAGAAAATTGAAAAAAAATTGAATATTTTTCTATTTTTTTAAAGTTAGCCGATATATTGCCGATGTTTGCGGACATTTTCGTTGATAAATCTGATAATTTTTTTTGGACACTTGGCGATATATTCGCCGACACGATATTTGTAACACTAGTCTTTACCATAGTGGAAAAAATAGACATCGGCCAAAAATCGGCAAGGGTCCCGAATACAACTTCTCGGCAACATCGGCGAAAAAATTGGCAAAAATCGGCAAACCGTGGAAAACATCAAAAAATACAAAATATATTCATTTTTTTTTAGAATTTTAAACATATCAAGCAACAACAGCATTAGATAAACACATTGGCACATAAATATGGAGAAAACACTGATATATATGATGTAGTGGATGCCAAATAAAAAATGATACATCAAAGTTTCAAAGATTGGAAATTTGGAAGTTTCAACACTGGTTGGAACATTGGTCATTCCCCCCTCCTCTAGGCTTTAGGCTCTAGCCCTTGCCTCTACCTTGAATCTTAAAGTTAATCCTTCAAGGACATTAGTCAACACCCTACAATTTTAATGAAATTTCCTAATCCAAGCGTTAAGATAAGATAGAAAAAGCTTTCCATGCTTAATAAGTGATTTTGCTTGACTAAAGGGTATATTTTTATTAAGGTCATGACAGAGGAGTTCAATCAACTTCAACAATTAGGCATCAACACCACCAACATCAAGGTATGTACCTAGTTTGATGTGCTTGATTAAATTCCAATCCCTTACCCTCATACATGATAGAATCTAGTGGAAGCGTTGCAATCCTGAAATCCTGAAAACTATTAAGTCTGTTGAACCTAAATGGGATCTAAAAGTCTACTTTTTGCATATGAAGTCCGATGAGGTTGGAACCACTCTCAAACATCCTGAAACAATTAATGGTAATGTTAAAAATTTAAGTAAAAGGATGGAAAATAAAAGATAAGGAGAATGTCACTTTTACTGTTACTGGCTTCAATGTCTGATGTACTGGTCAACTTTTTAAAACTCCATGGCGATTTTTTGGGTCTTTGTGTGATTTTTTAGGAAAAATCGCCGATTTTTTCAAAAGATCGCGAGGTCGAATTTTTGCAAAAAATAGTGATTTTTTCGGCAGAAAAAATCGGCAAGCTGAAAAAATCGCAATTTCTCGGGAAATCGGCGATTTTTTCCACTATGGTCTTTACAACTTGCCAGTGCCAAGATTTCAATAAATTAAAATTTAGATTCTAGAATCTAGATTGCATTTCTTATCTATTATGAATCATGATTTATCCAAAATAAAAATTGTGATAATTGATTAGAATTTGAAGCAAAGTTTAGGTACCTAGAAAATATGAAGCAAAGTTTAGGTACCTTATGAAGCTCCAACTTTGCAAATTCTTGATAAATGGCCTGGGACATGTGATGGTTTGTGATGAAGCTTTAAATTTCTTTAGCCTCTTCAAAAACCTGCTTAACCCACTCAATTATGGTCCTCATCTTGCTCAACATGAGGTTCAGTGAATGTACAACACAAGGGGTCCAAAAGATGTGTTGATATTTGCCTTCAACAATTAGGGCCGCTGCTTTACACACTTTTGCGTTGTCTGTTATTACTTGGACAAGATTTTCTGTCCCTAGAAATCCACTTGCTTCAATTAAAATATCAACAATGAAATGGGTGTCTTTTTGCTCCCCTTCACAATCAGTTGCTTTCAAAAACATTACCCCTTTAGGGATTTGAGCAATCACATTGTTCAATGGCCTATTCCTTTGATCTTTCCATCCATCAGAAATGATGGACACCCCTGAAATATGCCATGAATTACGAATGGGGTTCAAGGCACCCTCCAAACGTAACTTTTCAGTTGTCAAAAGTGTAGTGCGGTCCTTCCCATGGGTCTTGTACCCAAGGAAGTTGTGTGAGAAACACCCACAAGTGAAGCCAAGGAGGAGAGAACGTAGATAGCAGGAATATGATCGACCAACAAGGTGAAAGATTGCTAGGATAGTACTGTATAATGTCGTATAGGGTACAATAGTTCCTCAGATTTCTACATAGGTTTAAAGTTTCTTTTTAGCAGGCTATAAACCTCAGGTTGAGGTGTCATTGAAAGTTTTGATTATTAAATGATAAGCTGATTTGAAGGACAATTCTTGTTTATCATGTTTATGCTTCCACTGTTCATTTTTAGCTATATGTGTGATTGTTGCATGTTCATAAATATTTATTTTGCAGTTAAATAAATTCATATTTGATTTATTTAATTGAAGAGAAGCATTGGAAAGCAGTCACAAAAATTTACAATTTATTGGGTGCCAATATTTACAAAAACTGACTTATCGAGACTGCCATACATTCTGTTGGGTGCTGTCACTCCTTTCGCAACAAAAAAGACAATACATGTCAATATATTAAATAAGGTGGAAGTCTGTATAAAGATTTATCTATTGATAATTAAAGAATCGTGACAAAAATAATTGTGGCAGTTCTTTTAAGGAAATACGTGAATGTTAGTGAAAATATATTAATAATTTTTGGGGTTTGGGCTAGTTATAAAGGGATTATAAATCGCAATAAGAATTGAAAGAGTCAAAGTTTTGTTTTTTAAAAGGTGACCTTTTTACATTTGTATTAATGGTAAATTAAAAAAAAGGGTATCAAAGAGTTATAAAAGGTTAAGTTCCAAGGAAAAAGGGGGTCCTAATCCAAGGTTATAAAAAAGTATTGTAAAAATAATACCTAGGATTCTAAAGGGAACCTTTGCATTTGCATGTTCAATTGTTATCAAGGAATATATAAGTTCATGATCAAAGTATCTTTTGATGGGGATTTGACGAAAACAAAATGGAGTTTAATAACAAGAAAGTAGGAAGATTTCCGAGAACTTCAAAAAATTATGTTTTAGTGTCACTTAAAATAAAAGGTACAATTGGAGGGGAAAGATTTTACTATTTCTATTGCTCTTGTCTAATGTAAACATTATATTAGTGCAATTCGATATAGTTAGTGATTCTTTAGTCAAATATAGTTGAAATGCTAGACTTTTGGGATGAGAAGCAATATGAAATAAGCGATTTACAATTGAACATTGGAGATTATACTTTCTTATCTCAATTCAGTGTTAGATCCGTGTGGAACAACGATGATGACATAATTCTAGGTTCAAGTTGGATGAATACATTGGGTATTTTCATTTTCAACACATAGAAAAAGTTTCTGACATTTTGTTGTAAGAAGAAGAAGATAAAGTTGCAGGATATTACAATAAAGTCATGCTCAGAAGTTCCCTCATCAGAAGACTTTAAGGTATCTCAAGGGTGATATCTCAAGATAATCAAAAGTCAGTATAAAAAGATGCAAAAGGAGTTTGAAAAGGTTGTCATTGATAAAGATGAAGATCTTTCTCTCCTCAGAAACCAAAACCAAAGTTTATTAGCCTAAATCAAGAAGTTAAAAAGTGATAAAAAGTAGCTACAAGATAAGCTAGTACAACTTATCGGCAAGGAATCAAGGGTCGATAAGGGTGATATTTCAAGATAATCAAAAGTCAGTATAAAAAGATGCAAAAGGAGTTTGAAAAGGTTGTCATTAATAAAGATGAAGATCTCTCTCCCAAGAAACCAAAACCAAAGTTTATTAGCCTAAATCAAGAAGTTAAAAAGTGATAAAAAGTCGCTACAAGATAAGCTAGTACAACTTATCAGCAAGGAATCAAGGGTTGATAAGGTAACAATGATTGACTAGTTGCAATAGAGGAGCCATTAAAGATTACAATTTAGACGCCTGAAAAAGGAACCAATACAGATCCAATCGATGTCCAAAATCAGAAAGATGCTTATATTGAAATAGTGTCGACCAATTAATCGCAGAAAGTTTCAAAAGATGAATGTTCCAAGAAAAAGGTTCGAAATACAAGGGTGCTTTATTGTCATCCAAGTCACAAGAATCGTCGTGACCAATGACAAAATCAGCATGAATGTTGACCCAGTTGCAATAGAGGAGCTATTAGACATTAAAATTTAGATGTCAAAAAAGGAACCAATACAGTTCCAATTGACGTCCAAATTCAGAAAGATGCTTATATTGCAATAGTGTTGACCAATTAATCGCAAAAAGTTTCAAAAGACTAATGCTTCAAGAATAAGGTTTGAAATACAAGGGTGCTTTATCGTCATCCAAGTCACAAGAGTCGACATGACCAATGACAAAATCAACATGAATATAGACAACACTATTCATACATACAAAAGAATCATAATGTTGAAAAAGGACAAAATCAACACAGTGTTTGGAAGCATGAAACAAGAGGTCTTGTCCAGGCAACTATCCCATAATAAAATTAAGATAAAAACCTAAGAGAAGATGCTACTATGTTGAAGAGAAGCTCAAATGTAAAATCTTACCAATTTCCAAGTTATAGAGGTAGTTACCATGCTTTGCTACAAAAAATTGAGTTAGGATGGTCAAACTCAGGATGGTCAAACTCTCTTACAGTTCAACAATTATGTTTAACGCCTTGAAGATCATATTGTCTCATGTTGTCAACTTCAAGAATAAAGAATTATGACAAGGCATTGCAGGCCTAGAATGAGGATATAGTTCTCTCAATAAATGCTTTGAGGGCAAATCATCTTAAATGTGTTGGCAATGTTGTAAACATAAATATATTAATAATCATAAATACACATACTAATAATAATGAATAGCTAAAGGGAACATGCCTAAAGGATGTTTTTATTTAAGTGTGTGACCCTTCAATGTATATTTATGCACAACGTCACATGCTATTGTATCATCTCATATCTATTCTATATTTCATTATATATTTTTGTAATTAGTCCCCTATGGATTACTGTACTCTGTCCTACTTATGTTGGATGTTTATTTAGTAAATGAACTGTTGTTCATTTCATTTCCAAATTTTGACCAACATCCCTTTAGGAACATGTGCAATAGATAATTAATAAACTAGATTGCTTTTTAGAACTGACTTTACAAGAATTAGTTTTACTTTTCGTCCACGAGATAACAATCTGTGACACTAACAAGAGGCCCTAGCTTCAGTTTTGTTATATGACCATAACCAATTTGCATACTTGTAATCATTTGGCTTCAAGTTGAAGCCCAAGTACCTGTAATCATTTTGTTATATAAGCATAACCAATTTGCATTCCTGTAATCATTTGGCTTCAAGTTGAAGCCCAATTTGCATACCTGTAATCATTTGGGAAGACATGTGAAATTTGGTTTTCCAGCTTGGGTCCTAAGGCATTGAAAGCATAAAAGATTTACGAAAGTTTACCTCCATTCTAGTTGCATGACAATAGGTTTACATTATACCCTTGGAAGTGCCTCAACTCCATGATTGTTCCATGACCAAATAGTAATATATCATCTACAAACAATGTGAGCACCATTGCATCTGCCACCTGAATACCTCTGATAATTCCTTCCCTTTTTGCTTCAGCAATTAACCTACTTAAATCTTCTGCAATCATCAAAAGGTTAAAAACAAAAAGGGGGATAAGGGGCAGCCTTGTCTAAGTCCCCTTGAAGATTTGAAGAAATGTGAGGGAGAACCATCTATTACGACTGCAAGGGAGGATGATGAGACAAAACCTAGGATCCAATTAAATGATTGTATCTTTATAGTTTATACCCATTTGCAATAGAACTTGTCTTTTGTACTACCAAATAACCTCATCAAGCTATAGCTAAATCTCTGTTCATCACTACAGCTGGGAGGTTGTTTAATTTGAAAGTATGTAGACCCTCCTGCATTGCAGCCTCAACATCATGAATCTGGCGATTGAAGAGAAAACCAAATTGTTCCTTAGAGATCATTTTAGACAACATCCACTTTAGTCTGTTTGCTCTTACCTTCGTGATGGTTTGTAAATGACATTACAAAGAGAAATGGGCCTGAAATCCTCTAAGGAATTGGGCTCATTCTTTTTTGGAATCAGGGCAATGAATATAGAGTTTAAAGCCCCTAACACTTTGCATGAAGTTTTGAGATTCTTCAACCACCTTTAAAATCTTTTCTCTTAATAGCTCATATAAACCAAGATATAACTCCACTGTCCAGCCATCTAGTGCAGGACTCTTTGCCTTCTTGAACGAATACAAGACTCCCATCAACTCCTCCTTTGTTAGAAATGCTTCAAGGTTCTCATTCATCCTTTGTTCAAAATATCTTGGAAAAAGTCTGACAACCTTCAATTTATCCGTTATGTGATAAACTTTAGGTTCCCTGAACAAATTTTGAAAGTGATCCTTACCTGCTTTTGCTATATCTTCAAAAGATTTAGCCTTGGAAGCATTAGGAAGACCAATCTCCCATATTGTAGTTACACTTTTTTACTAGTGCAGGACTCTTTGCCTTCTTGGATGAATGCAAGACTCCCATCAGTTCCTCCTTTGTTACAAATGCTTCAAGGCTTTCATTCATCCTTTTTTTAAAATATCTTGGAAAAAGTCTGACAACCTTGAATTGATCCGTTATGTGATAAACTTCAGGTTCCCTGAACAAATTTTGAAAGTGATCCTTACCTGCTTTTGCTATATCGTCAAAAGATTTAGCCTTGGAAGCATTAGGAAGACCAATCTCCCATGTTGTAGTTACACTTTTTTACTAAATTTGGCATAATTGTGAAAAAAATTAGTATTATTAGCACCCTCCTCTAGTGAAATGGCTCTGCTTTTGAGTCTCCATTCTATTTCTTCCAATTCCAAAAGTCTTTTTTTTGCCTTCAAGGTCTTTTATGTCTGCAATTCTTCATTATTGAAAACCTCTGACTCCCGAGACATTATTTTCAGAGAGGGAGGCTGTGTCTGTTTCCATCTCCTTTAGGTCTGCTTGATTATCTTCTGTTTTCTTCTTTGCCGAACCAGCTGCTAGCTTCTTCATCTGTTTGAGGTTAGACGCAAATTGAAGTATAGCTGCTGAGTCACCAGAAGATGGATCATACAATTTCCAATTAGTTGAGATGAGGAGTCTGAAATCTTCCTCCGCAAGCCAAGCATGATTGAATTCAAATGAGCTGGAGGCTTTCTATCCTCCTTATCAATTTGTAGCTATATAGGATGGTGATCAGAGGAGCCCCCAAGACCTACCCAAGAACTGTACCTTTCTACCTCCCCTACCAGCTTCTCTGCCATTAAAAAGCTGTCCAACCTTTTAGAAATGCCTGCTCTTCCCCTTCTAGAATTCCTCCATGTGGGTACTAGTTGAACAGTTCCAATGTCAATTAATTTAGCAACTTCAAAGAAATTAATGAAGTAGTCTGCCACAGGATCAGGTCTATCTACTTACCCCAAACCTCCCTCAGAGTAAGGGTTAGATTTACATCCCCACCAACAATATAAAGTTGTCACCTTTCAGGATTTCATCGTTTTTTGTCCCTTTGTAGCTTTGCCTGGTTGATTTTTGTTTCGATTTCAGTGATTTATCGTTTTTAAGTCCCATAGCCTTTTTTAAAGTTTCTATTTAGCTTTCGTCATGTTCAAGAAAAAGCACTTCTATATTTGCTTGAATTTCTACAATGGGTACAGTGATATATAAGGAGTGACTACAAATTGTTTTGCTTTTGAGTTCAAAAGCCATTGCTGTTAAAGGACTATTTGAATTCTACCTTTAGGAATGCTGTTTCCTCGAGTATTATACTTCTATTTGCCATACACTTGCAATGTTTAGAATCTGATATTTGTCTTTAGAAAGCTCCTTTACAGTTAAATTGCCTAACAAAGGGGGTAGGGTATGTACACCTCTGTAGACTTTATCAGTTAAATCGCTGTGCAGAGGGGGGTCCCTTGTTCCACAAACAAGGGTTTCTCATACACCAAATTGGTGTCTGGCTTGGCTGTGACATTAAAAATATATTATTATTAGAGTACAGCTTGAGTGGGCCTAACAGTTAAGAGCATATGTTTCCTTCTAGGAGGTCATAGGTTCAAATCTGGGGGGGATAGGGTATGTACACATCTGTAAACTTTAGCAGTTACATTGCTGTGCAGGGGGGGTCCCTTGTCCCACAAACAAGGGGGTCTCATACACCAAAGTGGTGTGTGGCTTGGCTGTGAGCTTAAAAATAGATTATTATTATTATAACTATGACATTACCAGTTGGTACGTCTTGAAGCATATATCATTCTTTATTGTTATTCAATCTGATAGTGTGGTGTGTTTCTCTTCCTTAGGAACTGTTCCACTGGGCCTGACACCTTTGCTGGCCTGACACCTTTTGAGTGGGGCCCACATAAAGGGACAGACAGGAAATAGTGCAACACATTGTTTTCCAAGCTTTGAGAGCAGAGCTGTTGGGGGAGCATCCTTGGATCTTTGGAATTACTTGTGGAGGAGCCATACACTATTGGACAAGTTATGCTTATAATTCCCTTCTTCCACACTCTAGTAAGTGAGATAACACATAGACCAGCAGGATACTATTCAATATAAACCCTTAAAATTGGGTCTCATTAGATTCTTGCCAGCCATATGGCAGGCTGTTGTATTAAGTGGAGTGTCATTATTACCAAAGCACGCATTAGGGATTTCCTGGCACCTTCCTTCTATCTGCCATTACGTGTGCAACCAGAGGACATCAACATGTGATATTAGTAATAATGCGACAGCACCTAAGAAACGATATACTCATAGGAAATAGCTTGCATATTACAGGGTGGCAGTTGTGCATATGACTTGACAAATTATCATATGATATTTGTAATTACCCGACAATGCCTAGGAAGCTATATAGTCATAGGAAATTGATTGTCTATTACATAGGGTGCCAGTTGTGCATACGAGTTGACATGCTGCACTATATCCTTTCTATGCAATACGAGGACCAACAATTCAGTGTTATGAGTTTCATTATGCCATGTACACTATAAAGTGACTGTTTGTTCATATTTAACTGCTGCGACTTTCACAAAGCTTCAGTGTTTATTCATTTCTTAACATAGATGTATTTTGTGTCTCTGCCCTCTTGCATTTCACTGCAAATGTGATGTTGAATGTCCAGAGGGTCTTTCGAGAAACTTTTTGTATGGTGACAATGGATGACATGTTTTCCCCTGCGTTTGTGGAGTGGTTGTTTTGCCTGCAGATGCATAAACTAGTCACAATAAGCCTTTTACATTGAGAGTTAGTAAAGATGTCTGTATATCCCAAGAATCAGGAATCTAAATCTTGGCCCCCTTTCTTTTCTAAACCTGTTGAATTAGATAGAGATTTGACTACATTGATTGATGCATTTGAAAGCTTATACTGTAGAAGATCCGGATGGTTATCTACACATCGGGTTAATAGAAAAGGGGGTGAAAAAATATGGGACTTGTGCAGATTGTAATTTTTCTGTGCAACTCCACTCCTTTCTAGGAAAAGGCTTACCATGTGTTGCATGCTGATTAATGCTCCCAACCATCATATGAATTGAAAAGGGGGTGGAAAAATATGAGACTTGTGCACAGTATATTTTTTCTGTGCAAATCCACTCCTTTCTGGGTAAAGGCTTACCATTTGTTGTTTGCTGATTAATGTTCCGGATGTTGATAATTTGTTGGCTTTGATACTGTGTATTTTGAGGATACACAACCTATTCAATAAAGTACAGATGTACATGTGAATGTGCTAAGTACAACACATCAACTTTATTTTTGGAGAAGGTGTAAATTGCACCAGCACAGACTAGTTCAGTATGAACAAACACCACACAGACTGTTCACAAGATCATTACAACTAGGTTGACAGTTTTCTCATATGTTAACACAGGAAATTTCAAATGAACTTAAAAAACTTGCAGTCACCTGATTTACCATTCACCACAAAAAATAACCCACACAGAGATATGCAGAAAAGACAACTCTTGTTAACTGAAAAATCCAACATATATGGTAGAGTTACAGTTGGTACAACAATGCCTCTTGGGCAACAATCTCGACTGCACTACTGATAGCACTGGGCCTCACATGATAATCACTTTCAGCCTATGTTGCACTGGCTTTGGGGACGGGGGAACGAGTCCCCGGGACGGCTAGAGCGCACCCCCAATTTTCAGGGGACGGCAGGTTGGGGACGGCAATAATATATATATATATATAACTTTTAAAAGTTAGAATTCACCATAAACATTTGTAGTTGCTTATAAGCACAATAGTTTATAATTTATAGTATTATGCACATCCCTTACATTTGGTAGTTTTGAAAAAACTCAGGCAAATAAGGAAAGGATCGAGTGACCATTATTGGCACTTGAACGTGAACAAAATGTAGTTTATCTCTAGGAAAATTAAGTTTAACTATTTTCAATCTGCATTAAGGTCCATGAAGGGTCTACGATAAGAATGCTAGTCTCTATAACAACTCTTCTTCCTTAAATTTCTTGTTTATAATGATTGGGTTAAAAAGCATTCCCTTCACAACAGGTTCTACAGATTTTTACAGCTGTGTTGAAAACCACAACAAAACACTTTGGGATATACATGCTTGCATTCTATAAAGAGATTAGATTCATAGTTTAGATTAAGAAGGCTATTCAATAGGAATTATTCAAATGTTTAGTACCCAATCTAAATCTTGAATAACTCGTGGACACCTATGTACAATATGTTCAAGCTAAGATGACCCTAAAAATGAGAAGAACAAGAGCAATACCCAAAAGGATCAAACCTTTCAGTTGTGGCATTTCTTAGTTTGTTGACATGGAGGCTTTGCTACTTGTAATGATGTTGCTAAAAGGGCAACAGTTAAATCACCAGAAACCCAAATCAAAGTCCATCATACACAGCCCATATTTTGAGATGCAACTTGTGCAGATTTAGATTTAGAATAATACAAAAAATATGGATGGGATAAATGATCATATTGTCCAATCATCAATGTCCATTGTCAAAACTAAAGATACATGACCAAAACATCTCCAAAATTTAACGGGACATCTCTAAAATCTACTTGGAATGTCTCCAAAATCTTGTCGGAAGTTCCCGGAATTTGTTGGGGACGTTTTGGGTACGACCAACAAGTCCCCAAGTCCCTAATGAAGTCCCCAAAAGATTAGGGACGTTTCCTAGGGGTCCCCAAGTCCCCGAAACGCGGGGACCGGGTACGGGGCTTTTTTTGGCGGGGACGGGTCCCCGTGCAACATAGCTTTCAGCATATTCTTTGGACACCATGTTGCTTGATTAGTTCCTTACAGCCTAGGACTCATACAAATACTCACATACAATTGATCTCCTTTAGAAGCTAGGTCTCTGATACACAAGAGTGATGGGCCCCAAAAATCTGGCTTTTAGACTCAACCTGTAGAGTTACAGAGTACAGTTTGTACAGCAATGCCTCTCAGATAACAATCTTGACTACACCATTTCTTATTGCACTTGACCTCACACGACAATCATTTACACTACGGTGCAGACACTTTGTTTCTTGTTTACTTCCTTACAGGCTAGGGCTCACATACAGAAGATCTCATTTGGCAGGTAGATCGCTGATACAAGAATGATAGTTTCCAAAAACCTGGCACTTTGACTCAACCTATCAAGAAGAATCCATTTCAGCAACGCTTGCTCAACTCACAAGATGATATTGTACCAGGGTCTGTGCGACTTGCTCACGCTTGCACGAGACAACATAACTTTGTGCCAAATGTTTTATCAATCCCTGTGTGCTTGCTTTTCTTGTGCAGAGATTTTTCATTAAATTTTTAATATGTTGCTCCAGTAAGAAGTATATTATTTTCCCGTGAGGCTGTTGGCCCTCATATCAAGAAAATTAATTGAGGCTGCAATCTACATTAGACTTTTATAAGTCTTTTCCAATAATTTTAGCTGCAGGTTCTGTAATTTGTCTTCTTATTTGTTTTTTCTTTGGTGCAGAGCTTTAATGAAACACAAGCAGAGCCTTTAAGTGGGTCATCTCAGCTGGGAATGGAAGACAGTAACATAGGATCTGTGCAGGGCGTTAATGGAGCACAAGCAGAGCTTTTGAGTGGATCATCTAACCTGGTATTGCAAGATGAAAACGGGGGGGACAAAAACATAGATAAAAAATCAAGCACGCTCAGTGAAAAAGATATAAATTATAATCAAATTGCGCATTGGACTGAAGTCTTGGAACAGGTTTTAAATGCATCAAGCATAACTGCAGGAGGAATAAGGAGTGCCGTTGCGAAGGCACTTGCTTCTGGGCCACCTGACTGTGCCAAGAAGTTGCTTCAACAAACCATTTCAAAGGATACTCCTAATAAGAGTGGAATTCTTCCCATGAAGGTAAACAAATTATTTAGCTGCATTGCCTGAGTCTGGTAACATCATGTTCGGAAGTGCCATTTTTCTTATTGTTAACTAAAATTTAATACAGGAAGCCGTTTCATCAGTGCTTGCTTTGTATGGTGGTGGAAAGCCAAGTTATGGGAAGGCAGAAAGACAATCTTTTCTTGAAAAAATCAAGAGTATTCAGGAGAGCACCAAGATAGAGAATGACACGTCTATGAAGGAGTCTGGAAGTCAAAAGGCGGTTTCTTCAAATGTGATCACTGCTTGCTGTTCAGATGTCTTTCAAAAAATTATTTCATCAGAAATATTTGCGGTACTATGTAACTTGATCCACGGGAACTTTGCTGGGCCAAGGATGCATGAGGTGTTTGATTTTCATCTTCTTGCTTTGAGGATGAATGCTGGAGCATATGGGAGCTCACCAGAGTGTTTTGCATTAGATTTGCAAGAGGTATGCATTTAATCTTGATAATGAATATTTTTGTGACCTAAATTATTGTTTTATTGCAGGAATTGCTATCAGCTTGTATCTATTCATAATTGATACACTTATATTGCAACCATTATTATTTCTTTTACTTACACCATAATAAATTGGTTAGGTTTCCATGGTCTGAAACCTTTTGCTGCACATTTTACAGAACGAATGGTTATTGAATCATGCTCTGGCATTGAGGTATAGACAAGTGAAAATGAGTTCAGAGAGACACATGCATAAAAGCCTCTAAGCATGCAATTTTTATGTTGCCAACACATGGATGCAAACATACAGTCATGCACAAACATGTACACTTGCATGTCCATTGTGACAATGAGATTGAAGAAGATATATCCTTTGATTGTTAACTGTTCTATCTACCTAGCAAAACATTACAAATATGAGCAGGAAATAGGTTTGTTTTGCAGGTAACCCAATGGATCCAATTAGATAACTAGTGAACTTGTGTTGAAAACTTGTTCACTTTATTAAAACAAAATTACAGTAATAGCCCAAGAAGTTTTCTAATGTTTTTTTCTGATAAATAAGAAACTGAAAACAGTATTGAGCATACTTGATGTGAATACTAAGTATGTGCTTTGAGGATGGGTGCCCTCAAGAATGTTGCTTTTCGGTTTCCAAGTAGACAGTATCTTTGTCTCCCATCCAGTTTGACATGAGCCAATTGATTTGATGTTTCGCCCAAAAATATAAATTGAGACCCTTGAGTGGCTTTCTGCAGCATTGAGTACCCTTAACCTGACTACATGAGTAGCTCTCTTATCTGGTCAATCATATTTACGGTGAATTAATTTAGTAAATATGACATCACACTAATAGATGAGCCTTGAAATCCCCCTATTTTACTCATTTCTATTGCACCATTTTTCTCAATAAGTTTGAACTTTTTGCCCTACCCATGGATACCATTTTGCCCAGTCCATGTATACAGCAGTGTTCCACCAAGTTTCCAGGACGCGGGAGTGGGGAAACGCACATTGGGGGGGGACGTGTAGAGACACCCCCAAATTTTGGGGGCGGGGGGCGTCGGGGTCACTAACATAGGGGGCCATGTCTCTAAAATTATTAAAAAATTAAAAAATATGAATCCTAACATACTAACATATCAATTCCTCTTCCCATCACCATTTACATACTAAATTTAAATTCATTATTGTGCAATGTAAACATGATATTCAATTCCTAATGGCTATTTTAATTTTTTAATACATGCATGTCTTGCATCATAATTTATAAGTTATAACTTCGAAATTTGAATCATAGACATAAACAGTAGATAAATTTAAAATGATAAATCATAAATTTGAATTATAGACATGTCAGGTAAACACCTACAAATAAAGAATGATGAGTCAAAGACTCAATCGGAGTTCATCAATGACAGTAAATAAAATTATAAAACTAAAAGTAGCAAAAAGAAATCATCAAAAGAGCATCAAGGAGATAGTTCCATGGACTGGTCCCGCTGATGCATCTGCTGCATGAAGTCACCATCTATGGGAGTGTCACCATCTAAGTTAGAGTCACTCTCAGTCTCAGCCTCGAGACTGATTTATTTTTTAAGTTTTTTTTGGTTTTTCATAAAAAAATTTAAAATTTAAAATTTAAGTGTCACCATTTTCGGGAGGGGGCGTCTACAAGCCCCCCTCTGCAGGGAAACTCCTCCTAGTGCGTTTCCCCAAGTTTCGCAGAAAAGGGGGTGCTGGGAAACGTTTCCCATGGAGCCTCCCAGCCCCCGGGGCGTGGGAAGCACAGGGGGGCAAGCCCCCGACCCTGGGAGACGCGTCCCCGTGGAACACTGGTATACAGTAGTCAGTTTGGATTTTTATTTTGTGATTTAATGAATTCCATTGTTAAAGATTAAGTGGGATGCATGAATCTATATGTGTGTAGTTGTTAGCAGTGCTGTTTCAGGTCACAGAGCGACTTCATTTTCTAATAGTGCCGAGTTATTTGATGGTTGAAGAATTTCATGGCTGAATTCATCAGTCGGCAATGTGCTAATGAGTTCTTCAGCATGCTAACTAGTTCTTCAGCATGATGATGAGTTCTTTAGAATGATGATGAGTTCTTTTCAGGGAGCTTTAGGCTATAGCCAATTTCTTGAGGTACCCTGACCAGAGATGTCTGGCCTTGTACTTGCAGCCTGCAGGAGGTCCCCTGGCTCTGCTCCCTCATCCTTCAGGCACATCCGCATCTTGGATCAGCTTCCACTAAGCGGATCAATTCCTTTTTTCACAGTGCTCCCATCTACAAGGAGCACCAAGAGGTAGGCAGATAGTAATTCTGTTTCCAACCCCAGATCTGTGTACACCCGGACCTGCACTTCAGCGATATCCCATCGACATAGCCAGCCCAGGTCCCATACCAACAGTCAGTTGATATCATCCAGATTATAGCAATGGGCTCCCTCCTCAAGTCAGTGACACATTATACAGTCCAACTCCTCTTCCAATTCTTCCCACAGATAGACTTCTATGTTGAGATTCCCCCATTCGGCTTTGGATGTTAGGAGAGATGCTTCCAGCAGACCATGACAGACTTGTACCATTTGTATCAAAGATTCTAGATCCAATCCCTTTGTACATCTCTATCTTGGATCAAATCCATCTCCGAAGTTGGCTTTTCGGGATTTAGATTAGATTCATACCTTACTTTCTGGAACTTGCTTTTCATAGGAGTCATTTTAGTACTCCCACTTTGCATTGACATCATTTTGTACCCAACAGTGCCTTTGACCTACTTTGTTGGTCATTTGTTAGACACTAAATTATCTTATCTTTTTTAAGTATTGACGAGTTCCTTCTATATCCTGATAAACCTTTCTAGTCTGTGGATGAGTCAGCGTGGTGCACTGCAGAAATTAAGGAGAAGACCATTTTGGAATGGATGTGCAATATTGATGACTGGAGATAAGGGCCTTAAATGTTCCTCTCTTTTGTGACTCTACCGAAAGTTGTACCAGTGAATATCTCCATAATTAGATGGGATAGTTAGAGCACAATGGGCCTCATTTGATAGTGTTGCTTTTCTTGAGGAAAATGGTTTCTTTTATTTTCTCTCCATATTGTTAAGAGCATTGAAGCGGTTAGGGAAGTAGCTAGTTATTTTTAGTCATCATTCCTAGATTTCAGGTAAGTGCCCAAGAATTTAACAAAACAAGTTTTGCATAAAGACACAGATTGGGAACCATTTTTGGTTTGACCGCTAATAGAATATTCTTTATCCTTATAATTACATTTGCTGGTTCGTCTCACAATTCCCTTAGTTAATTTGTTGGAGATCATCCAGTGAGCTGCAGAGTAAAGGCCCTCCCTTGCAGGATGCAGCTAGATTCCTATTTTGTTCATAGCATTAGATTCCATTTTCTATTCAGCCATTATTTCCTGTTGGTTGCATTCTTGAATAATGAGTGGAATAGTGTAGTGGAATGATTTCTACTGTTTCATTTTTCTTCCGTTAATAGCTTAATTTTATTTTTGTTGGGTTGCTCTTTTGTGAAAGATTATTAAGCTAAAATGGCTGTTGTAAGGCCCTATCCTTGAGAGGCTTTGGGCACCTCAATCGCATAATCACCTTGGTGGTCGATTGTTGGCATAGATAGACATGACATGGGGTTGATGGTTAGAAGAGTTGGTTTTGGGTGACATGGTCTGTAGACGAGACACGCCACAAACATGTCGGGCATCCTTGCTCGAAGGCAAGGCACATTGCAGACAAAGGTATCTTGTGGGAGGGAGGTTGGACGAGGTGCCATGGGCACCTCATTCATAGGCATGTGTGACACATGATGGATGATGTGGCAAGAAGAACCGATTGGCTTATAGGTTACTTGGGCAGACTAAGTGGGCACACTTCGTTGGATGCACGTCGGTTAGAGGCACTTGGACGCATGTCAAAAGGATGGATGTTGGCTTTGTACACTTGTGGGTGCACTTGGAGGCAGTTAGGCATACTTGGAGGCACCTTGTCGGAAGCACTTCCTAGGCACACTTGGGAACAACTTGCTGGAATCACTTGTGACGAATGCAGATGTGATGGGCGCACCTAACAAGCACCCTTGCAAGGGACATAATGCGATGGGTGTATTTGCTGGATAGGCTTGTGATGGACATAAGCACTTGTGATGGACATGGATGTGATGGGAACACCTGTTAGGCACACTTGCAATGGATGTGGATGTGTCGATTGCATTTGCAAGGCAAGCTTGTAACGGGCGTGGATGTGATGGATGCACTCACTTGTGGGCACTTGGGTGTTGGGCAGAGTTTTGAGCACGATTGTGTGGCATAGTGTGCCCACTACACTATTGGAGATGGATGCAGATTGGCGAGTCATGTGGGCACCATTGAGTTGTTTGCGGACGCTTGGGTCCACTTACATTTGGAGGGGCTTGTTAGAGCTTGAAAAGACTCATATATATAGTGAAGTAACTAAAGTGACTAAGGCATCATCATGAGAGATCATTGGAAATCATTCATCTTTGTGAAGTGACTCACACAAATCCAAAGTTAGCTCTAAAATTGTGCTAAGTCATGGGGTTTGCACAGTAGTAGGGTAAGTTTGGACCAGCTTGGTGAAAAACAAAGTGGTGAATAGGACCTGCAGGAGACAGACCTGTGGTAGCTTTAGGGGTTGGTTAGTATAGGACCGTTGGGCATTGGATCATTGTATTGGCTGTAAAAAAGTGGCATGCAAGTGGCTTCCCTCCCTCGTTGTGTACTGTAAACATTCTTCTCATAAATAAAGCTTAAGGAATCTGGTTTGGGTGATGGCTATACATGTGTGTGTGTGTGTGTGTGTATTGTGGCTTGTTTAGTGGGATGAATGTTGTTACATTTCATGTGATGTTTTATGTTTGTTAATTGTTGACATTGGCCAAGGGCATAATTCGTTAAGTGTTGAATACAAGTATTGCTGGGATGTTTTAGAGGCTTTGAAATGACGCACGTCGAACTGTTAAATAAACTTGGTTGAGTAGGACTTAGTTGCATTCTATGGTTTGTAGTCATTGGCGAAGTTATGTGTAGACCTTAGGAAAAGAAGCATAGTTTGGTTGTAGTAGGCATAGGTTGGTCTAACCCACCCTTGTGGCTGAGGTAAGGTAGTGCCGCATGACCTAAGTTTGAAAGAATTTTTTGAGGTAGAATGTAGTTCCGTGACAGTTAGTATCATAGCAATTTTGGAGACTATTACATTTGTGATAGTGGGTTGCAGATTAGTTTTGGGCACTCTTCATCATGCATGTGCGAACTTAGAGGCGACCCTTGGGGCATGTTGGCAGGCAGTGCAAAAGGTGATTTGGAGTTGCAATCATAGATCTGAAGTTGCGTTTGCATACTTGTGCATGGGCGCAGTTGGTAGCCAAGGGAGTTCGTCCATAGTTTGGGGTAGTCAGGCCATCTTCATTGGGACTTGGATAGAAGTGCCAGACTTTATTGATAGGTTATGTGGGTGTACAAGAGTAGGGTTGAGCTAGGATGTGAATCAAGTATTAAGGATTGGGTATACTTTTAAGAGGTGCTGAGAAGGGTTGTATCATTTTTGGGTTGCGACATGGGTGGCACATGGGAATAGTCATGGGAGACCAAGAAGAAAGCCATAGCCATGGAATGTGCACATTGGGATTAAGAGATCCATGAGATGTGCTAGGAACATGCAATGTAGCTAGAGTAGACTAGTGCATGGGCTAAGGCTTGGATTTGGAAATTGTAGATTTTGACACACCAAGTGGAAGCTTGGGTGTTGTGTAGGTGAATTCACTCGGAAGGAAGCAAGCAACTTTGTGGCATGGGTGCAACAATAGTTGCCTTTGCGTAGAGGTAAGCACGTTGATTGTTTTGTTTGTGACCAAGATCATATTTCCATCGTTTGTCCTTTGAAGGAAGAGTTGTGACTTGGAAGAAATTCAAGTGGGACCAACATTGGTTGCGAGGCCATATGTCTTGGGAGCAGTCGAAGGGTAGATTTCAAAGGCAACATTTGCGATTTTGGGCACCTTGTCAACAGGTCTAGGGAAGTTCATAGCAGTAGGTCAAGGACAACATATTGCGATTGTTAATCCGATTGTGGATTCTGGGCAGAATATTGTTTTAGTTGATGGAGGTGGCCTTGGCAACGACTTGCCATCCTCCTTTGCTTGTTAAAAGACATAGATGACTTGCTGCCTAGGAGTAGGTAGTGAAGCCTAAGGCATCAACAAAGGTGCCTAGTTTTGTGAAGTGTTGGACAAGGAGGAGTCCCTTTGTCCAAGGGATGAAAGGTGCGATGGCAAGAGGCCATTCTTTTTTCCACATTGATGTTGGTTGAGGCAATTAACTATCCAAGAAGTAGGGCAGTGAGAAAGAAGGCGCTAGCCATTAGTGCCTTGAAAGAAACTGTTAAGTTATAGGCTATGACTTGATAGACTCGAGGAAGAGGCAAAGACCTTTCCATAGGCAACATTGATGACAATGCTAAAGTGGTGGATGCTTACTTTGTGGGAGCAGGACAGTGCAATTACGAGTGAATAGATGAAGGCAAAAATAAGTCAACCATGAAAAAGCCGCGTTCTACCTTGATGGATCAAAGTGGAAAGTAGAACTAGTTGACTTGGAAGCCCACCTTTGTGTATGGAAACTCAAAATATGGTGGAACAAGTTGACTTTGGAGATGCTTACTTGCCTTTGTGTATGGGAACATAATTGATAATATATGGTGGAGGCTTCCTTGGGGGATGATTGCCATGATGACCATGTTGGTTGGAGATGATCGTAGTATTGGTGTGGACATGAATTTTTTAGCGAAAGGTATGGAATTCTTTGGTTGGCTCATTGCACTTAACAAACTTTGGATAGGTTATTGGTGCATTTGCGGCTAGTGGTTTAAATGGATATCTGCTACCTTCTTCTCATTGAGAGACCTTGGGGTGGCTTATTGCCTAGGAAGATTGTCAATGGAGACTGTGTGCCAAAATAGGTACCAAGACCAAAAAAGGTGTTGTGATCAATTAAGGAGTTGGAAGTGTTGGATTGTAGAAGTTGACATGATAGTTGAGGAATGGTGAAAACATTCCTATTGTTGAGCAAGTTGTGCACTTTCAGGAACAAGAAGCAATGAGTTGGGTGCGAGGTGGAGTTGCACCAATAGTAGTTGTGGAGGTCAGCAATGAAGGCACACAGAGGATGCAATCTATTGTGCACAATTGAAGGCAGGCTAGACGGATGTCTCATTCTTGTGGAAGAACAATTCGAAGTGTTGGGTCCAAGTAGTGCATGAAGGCACTCATCCAACAAGACTCAGTTGCAATATAGTGGCATGGTTGAAGAACAGGTTTGTGGAGCCCTGCACGAGTTAAGAGCTCTTCTGCTTCATGAAGATCGTCAAGTTGAGGGGGACACACTTGTTGGCTTAGGAGGATTGTAGAGCCTAGAAGAGGCCGTTGAGACTCATCCACCAACTAAGGGTTAAGTAAATCAACAAGAAGCAAGTCAAGAAGAGGTAGTAGATGGCAAAGGTGATTGGGGTACCTTTGTGACAGTTTTGAGGCAAGGGTGGTGATCTTGCCCTAGCCCAAAAGAGTTGTGCAAACAAGATTGAATTGCGGAGGCATTTGCCTCATTGTGTCATCACAATGAGGCAATTGTATTTACAGTTGGTTGCGATCATAAGAAAAGACAACAACCACGATAGTGGCGTCTGGGAAACATTGTGGATAGAGTTGGGCAAAGTTGCTTTTGCTCAAAGGATGTAATGGTTGCCAACATTATCGAAACTACACCAAATTGGCAAAATCGGTCTATTTGATTGTTTTTGGACATTTTCTAGTTCGGTGACATTCTCCTTATCTTTCATTTTCTATCCTTCTACTTAAATTTTTAACATTACCTTTAATTGTTTCAGGATGTTTGAGAGCGGTTCCATCCTCATCGAACTTCATATGGAAAAGGTAGAATATTAGATCCCATTTAAAATTTAATAAACTTAACATTTTTCAGGATTTCAAGATTACAGAGTTTCCATTGGATTCTATGATGTAGGAGGGTATGGGATTGGCATTTAATCAAGCACATCAATCCCTCTACGTACCTTGATGTTGGTTGTGTTGATTGTTGAACTCTTATGTCATGGCCTTAATAAAAATGTACCATTCATTCAAGCAAAATCACTTATTAGGCATGGGAAGCTTTTTCTACCTATTCTAAACCTTGGATTATTAAGTTTCATCAAAATTGTAGGGTGTTGAATAATGTACTTGGAGGATCAACTTTGAGATTCGAGGTAGAGGCAACGGCTAGAGCCTAGAGGAGGGGGACATAGGGTTGCTATTGATGAATAGGATCCCAATATAGGCAATAATTTTGATGATATCTAGTTATTTGTTGTAGCATAATTTTTTTTGGACTCTAGAGGCCATTTAGATCCTCTTTGTTTATGTATTTATGCAAGATATGGATTGCACTTGATGCTATTTTCGTTATATGCACCTTATTTGCTATGTACATGAGGAACATTGCATATTTGTGTATAATGGTTTGGATTCATATGGATGTACATGAATATATATGTTTATTTTTTCAAAATTTGAATATTTTATGTATTTTTTGGTCTATTGATTTTTTGGTTTGGTTTTTTTCCGGTTTTAGTTCGATTCTGATTATTGGGCCTGATTGGTTCGATGACTGGTCTGGTTTTGATAACATTGATGGTTGTACAACCATTCTGCTAAAGGTAATGTGGAGTGGTTGGAGAAAACCAATCACAAATGGATGCATGAGTTTGGGTAGTAGACTTGGAGGACATGTTCTTATGAATGTTGTTGAGGAAGGCGACTTTTGGGGGGGGGGGAGATTTAAGGCCCTAGCCTTGAGAGGCTTCGAGCACCTCTGTTGCACGATCACCTTTGTGGTCGCTTGTTGACGCAGATAGACATGAGGTTTATGGCTGAATGAGTCATTTTGGGTATCTTGGCCCATCGGAAAGGCACACCATAGACATGTCGGGCCCCTTTGCTTGAAGGCTAGGTGCACTGCAGACAATGGTAGATTGCATTAGTTGGATAGACCAAGAGATGGTTGGAGGGAGCTTGGTGAGCCAATGAAGGTTGCCGTAGGCAACCTTATCTGTAGGCATGTGGGATGCACTACGAACAAAGTGGCAAGAAGAATCGTCGGCTTATAGGTGACTTGGGAAAACTAAGCGGGCGCACTTGGTTTGATGCACGTTGGCTAGAGGCACTTAGATGTCTGTTGGAAGGACATATGTTGGCTTTGTGCACTCTTGGGCGCACTTGGCACAAGACAACTAAGCGTACTTGGAGACACCTTTGTTGAAATCACTTCCTAGGCGTAACACACCTAGTAAAAACTTGTCGGAAGCACGTGCTATGAATGCGGATGCAATGGTTACTTCTGTCGAGCTCTCTTGCAATGGACGCGATGCAAGGGGTACACAAGTGCACTTGCCAAGTACTTCCGATTGACACATACACGATGGGCATAGATGCACTCGGTACACCTACTGGGCATGCTTATGATGGATGAGTGCACTTGTCGGATAGGCTTGCGATGGATGCAAATGTTTGTTCACGTGGCATATTGGGTGCGACACCATTGGAGATGGATGTTGACAGACAAGTCATGTGGGCACCATTGATTTTCTTTTGGACACTTGGGTCCACTTAGATTTGGAGGGGCTTGCTAGAGCTCGGAAAGACTCATATATATTGTGGAGGCCTTTAAAAGTGACTAAGGCATCATCTTGAGAGATCATTCATCTTTGTGAAGTGACTCGCACAAGTCCAAAGTGAGCTTTGAAATTGTGCTTAGTCACAGGGTTTGCACAGTAAGGCGAATTTGGATTGGCTGGGTGAAAACTGTAGTGAATAGGACTTGCAGGAGGTAGGCCAGTGGTAGCTTTAGGGGTTGGTTTGTATAGGATTATTGGGTATTGGCAAAAGGCTTATTTTCCTTAGAATCATTGTACTGGCTGTAAAAGAGTGGCATGCAAGTGGTTGTCCTCCCTTGTGTATTGTAAACATTCTTCTCATAAATAAAATTTTAAGGCATCCAACTTGGGTGTCGACTATACATGTATGTGTGTATTGTGGCTTGTTTATTGGGATGAATGTTATTACATTTCGTGTGATGATTTATGTTGGTTAGCTGTTGACATTGACTTAGTGCGTAATACTGTTAAGTATTGATGGGATTCCTTAGAGGTTGTGGTTGGATGTAGTTGCATTTGATGATTTGTAATCTAAGGCAAAGTTATGGGTAGACCTTAGGTGAAGATGCGTAGTCTGGTTGTAGTAGGCACAAGTTGGTCTAACCCTTGCGGTTGAGGCAAGGTAGTGTTGCACAACCTTAGGTGTAGATGCGAAGTTGGAAAAATTCCTAAGTTCGAAAGAAAAAAGTTTGGGTAGGGAATAGGTTTGTGATAGTTTCCCTCTGGTTGCTTTTGGCAAAGTTTTTATAGGGAGTCTCATTGATCTCATAGATGATTTGGGTAGTTTTAGTTTTTCATGGATGAAGCACAGTGAATCAATATAAGCATCTAGACTATTGTAGAGTGTTTCTTATGTCTTTTTCTTTACTCATTGCTTAGTAATAGAGTAGCATAATCATAGTCTAGAGAACCCCTTGACAACCATTAAAATTCTTAATAAAACCTGATAATCTGAAGTGTTGAGATTGCACATATGGTGTTGGTGTTTTGAAAGTTTATGTCCTTTGGTTGATATATTAAAGTGAGTTTTGGTACATTTTGTGCTCATCAATCTTAAGTAGGATTGGAAATAACATTCGACTAAAACATGTTATTCCACACAAGTTGAACACCTTAAGCAACCACTCATACAAACAAATCATAGATCAACACAATGATGTTTTATATGGTTAAAACCCTCAAAGAGGGAAATAGTCCATGGGCCCAACCAAATAGCTATTTGAGGCAATATATTAATGCAAAAGGAAAAATAATTTACATGAGTTTCTCAAAATTGATCATAAGGGAAATGATCCTCCATGCTCTTTAAATAGAAATCATGGACGACCAATTGGGTGTTTCAGTCACGGATCAATAGCCGTCAAGGTCGAGGTGAAGATGATTTATTGCATCACTCTATGTCTAGAGCATATCGTGATCATCGGATTACATAAGTACAAATGCATACAAAAGAAATACACCTTACCTAAAGACACTTTAGACCAGTGTTACAAACATCGTGTCGACGAATATATCGCCGAGGGTCCAAAAAGAACATATCGGATTTATCGACGAAAATGTTGGCAAACATCGACAATATATCGCCAAACTTTAAAAAATACAAAAATATTCATTTTTTTTTCAATTTTCTAAACATTTAAAGCAACAAGAACATCAAATAAACACATTACCACATGCATATGGAAAGAAAACTGATATATAAGATGTATAAGACGTATTGCTAGATATCACACATAAAAAATGAATCGTGTCCTGGATCTTGAGTCCCCGACTCATGAATCACCAAAAAAATACAATCAAATGTATCTCATAGAGTCATATGCAATGAAATCAACTAAATAAAGTAAACTATGGATACCCTTTACCCCTTTTACGGGCAAAGGTAATCACTCTAGTAGTGGCTCCGCCTCTAGAGCTAGAAATCCTAGTTGCTCGTGGGGGTCGTCGTGGACTATGGTGTCCTCTAGAAGTGCCTGGAAACTGATGTACTCTAGAAGATCTAGAAGAATGATGAGGTACTAGGTCACCCTTGTCAAGTCCTATGCCACTGCTACTGTTAACACTACCCATATATCTGGCTCCCTTTGGTTGAGATTGTGGCTGTGAAACTGGTGCCTGTGAAACAAAAACTGGTGGAATTTAATTTCAAATTCTCTAACCTGTTGCGCTTCTTGGTGTGTATTTTTTCAAATACACTCCAGTTGTGCTCACAACGAGAAGAGCTGCATGTTTGGCTAAGGATCCGAACAGCAAGCTTTTGGAGATGGAGTACTTGTCTGCCATAGGTTTCCCACCAAGTATCTACAATGAATTGGAGAAAGTTAGAAACATAAGAGAAGACATTGAAAATTTAAAATTTAAAACAAAGAAAGTAAATAAATTGAATTATCATTCTTGAAAGTTGAAACAAGGTGAAGCTTACTTGGCATTATGTTCTTCCTGTCATTGATAGCCATATCAAACCCAAATGTTCCCATGGCCCTCCTATAGACTTCCAACTCTTTGGAAATCTCTGAACGGTCAGCTGCACTTGGCACCATCCTCTGGACACATTCCAAGAACCCATCCATTACCTTTGCATCAAACCTGAAGCCACAAGAGTAAGAGAATGCGGGGTTGAGGAATAGCCTTGCAGCATGAATGGGGCGATGAAGTGTGTTGTTCCATTGCTGATCAATCACCGCCCATATCAATTGTTGCTTTGCTTGCCCCTCATCCCTGTTGTCCTCATAGTAGGCTCGAATGGCCTCTTTGGCCATATCCATGGCCTCATATAGGTATCCCATTGCAGGCTTCTCTCCATCAACCAAGCGAAGAACCTTTACCAAAGGTTTACAGATGGCACACACCTCCTTCACCCCATCCCAGAAACTCTCCTGGTATGACACTTGTCTGAATATGGCATGTCCCTCCGGTTTAGTGCTAATCGATAAAGCACGCCACTCAGCTGAAGGGAACATAGTCTGCAAGTCCCACATAGAAGTAAGCAGAGAATGAAGAGAGTTGAAACAAGTGGCAAAGTGAGTGATGGCAGGACGAACCAACTCCTTGTCATGAGTAAACTGCCTCATCAAGCTTAAGCACATAAGCATGATTGTATATAAATTTGGTGATGCTTCTTGCTGAATCAATGACATCTCTGATAAACTCAATCTTTCCCATATCCTCTAAGATCAAGTCAATACAGTGTGCAACACAAGGGGTCCATAACAAAGTAGGATACCTGTCCATAAGCATCCTGCCAACTGCCACATAATTTGCTTAGCTGCCACATAATTCGCAGCATTGTTCGATATTACTTGGACAACATGCTACGGACCTATCTCTTGGATGAACCCATCCAACAACTGACATAGTAATGCTGCATCTTTGATATGTGCAAATGCATCCACAGATTTTATAAACATTGTGCCCTGGGACAATGAACCAAGAAATTGAGAAGGGTGCTACCCTTTGTATCAGTCCAACCATCGGACATCACTGTGCATCCCGTGACCTCCCATGAACCTCGAAGCTCCTGTAACCTAGAAGTGCAATCGATCTTTTCGTTATCAAGGATGGGTTCCCTCAACTCCTCATAAGTGGGGGGCTTATACCCCGACCCAACAATAGAAACAACCTCAAACATTGACACGTATAATGGGTTCCTTGCAAAGTGGAATGGAATATTACTCCATAATAGGCATCGACCCACAAGTTTGTTTGGTTCCTTTTTCTCATTTATCTTGTACATTGACCTTATACCTGGTTGTCCACCAGGCACAAATCTCAGAACAAAAAAAAGAGATGTAGTTGAAGGTATTGTGGGAGATGAGGATAAGGTCTCACTCCCCCCTCCCCCTGAAGTTTGATCGGCTGTCCCAGATCCTAATACCACTCTCATTCCAAGTTCCTGCTTTAAAGCTTCCCTTTCATCTTTCCTCTTGCCAATACCTCCAATTGCAAGATTGGCCCTATGAATAATTTCAGGAGTGGATTTTTTACAAATATCCACCTCATGCCCTTTAAGTTGTGCAAGGTGGAATTTGAGCCTACTTATCGCTCCCGTCATCTCCTTCCCACACAAATTGCATTTAAGGTTTTGTCGATTATGTGGATCAACAGGCTTCGCATATTCCCAGAATGGATCCAAATTCTTCGGCATGTTTGTAACTTTTGAATATGGATTTTGGAAACTAGTTTGAAACCTATATCATTAAAAAAATCATTTTTTAGCATATTTTTATTGCAAAAAATTGCAAATCAGACAGTAAGGATTGCAAAATACTAACATGGATTGCAAAATATTCTAAACCAAACAAAACCAAAAATATTCCAAGGCTAGTTACATTGCACTAATGACATTTAAAATTTTAATTTTTATGGATTTAAATTTTAAAATGAGGGTTTTAAGTTTTTATTTTCTAACTTTTGGGTCTTATAATAAAAAAATCAAGGAGTTCAAGGCTTCAATCCTCAAGAACTGGTTGATGGTTCAACTTCAAAGTTCAAACTTCAGACTTCAAGAATAAATTTTTTAAGCAAAGCAAAGAATTAAAATTTGTTAACAACCTTAAAACCGTTTTAAGTTTTTAAGTTTTTAACCCACATACCTTGACTCTGTTCAGACTTGAGTGTTCGTTGTTGACTCGTTGAGGCTTGGACTGGCCGACGTTCTCCTTCACGGGCTTCTATTTTCCTCCACGGAAAACCTTCTCCTCCACATATCTCTCCTACACAGGCCGGTGTTAAAGATTGAAACCCTACTTGCTACCTCTCCTTCACGGATCTGTTCTCAGCAGTGACTCGTGAGCACCTGTGCGTTCTCAATAGTGAGCACCCTAGCTCGCAGTAGTAAGTACCCTAGCTCTCCCACAGTCCACTGCTCGAATCTCAACTACTCAGCAAGATTGTTTGCAACCCGAAATTTGACAACCCAAATGAAGAGAAAAAAACAAAAAAAAACGCCTGTTTTATTGACTTGGCGGACTGCTCCATTGACTTGCGATATATTAGATAAAATCGCTATTTTATATCCAAAAATATCGTGGTGATGTTTCACGATAATATCGCCGCCGTGTTTGTATCGCGATATATCTTGATGTTGCCGATAAATCGACTATTTTTGTACCACTGCTTTAGACCAAGTTGATCTTAACTAACTCCTAAGTTTCTAAATATCCTAACATCCCCCCTTAAGCACAACTCGTGATAGGATTGAGGGATTTACAAAGGTGACATAATAGGAGAAGGAAGGAGGCAGAAGGAGGCATTAGAGCCCATTGCCCTTTAATGACAAATACTTGAACTCCTAACATAGATCGAAGTTTAGAAAACTTCGCTTATGTAAGAGACTTTGTGAAGTTGTCTGCAACTTCATCATCTGTAGGGCAAAAGAGCACTTTGAGAACGTGATTCTGAATAAGCTTTCTGATGAAGTGCATTTGTAGCTCGTTGTGTTTGTTGTAATGATGTTGAACTGGATCTTTGGTGAGCTTGATGGCACTCTGATTGTCACACTAGAGGGTAGTGGGATGCTACTGCTTGAATGCAAACTCTGAAAGGATCTGCTGAAGCCACAAGGCTTCTTGACTTGCATTAACTTTGGCTTGATAGTCTGCTTCTGCTGAAGCAAGAGCAAGAGCTTGTTGTTTCTTAAATTTCATGGATGTTACATGGCTTCTTTAGTTTTGTCATGTTGACAAGGATATTAAAATCTTCAAATTTGTTAGAATGTTGATCAGAACCTTCTAGATTTTCAAATTGTGTGATGAGGTCCTCTTGTTGATTAGAGTTCTTTAAAGTCCGACAATCTTCTTGTGAGTTAGTTTCATCCCGAGCTATATTGGGAAGCTCAACATGTAACCTAAATTCAAGATGCCTGATTGTGTAGGCTTTCATAAATTTGGACAATGAACTTTTTTTTAAACATGCTACTTTTTTAACTCATCTTTTATTACCACTCATGACAAGGGTGGTCTCTTCAATATTTCATCACTTATTTTCAAGGTTGTTACTAAGTTTTAATCTTTTATCTTGGTGTAGAATTTCATGATTTAAATTCAAATTGTTATATTTGTATTCTTGACTTGTTAATGAATTTTACTTTATTTCAAAACTGTGTGATCTAGGTTCAGATTGTTTCTTCTATAGAATGGTCTAGATGAATGTTGCAGGATAATTGTCTAAAACAATCAAATATCCTTTTGCACAAACAGGATGTCTCTCTTTGCAATATGAAAGGCTTACACAGTTTTTTCTTGATGCATAGCTCAACAATTGCTTCATTTAACCCGCTCCATACAACTCCTGATCCTGACATTAATGATAACTAGTCAGATGAGTAAGATTGAATTCTATTTGGCATATAACTGGCATCTGTCATTAGTCGTCTTCAGCATCAATTGGTAATATGCTATATCAATTTAGTTGGTTCAGTACCACGATTCTCTGATTAGGATGTGTAACCTTAACCTTCTTTCCTGGCTTATTAGATCTATATGCTATTCATGAATATAAAGACATTATATTACATATTTAATGCACTCACTTGCAATATATATCATATTTCTTGCTTCTTGTGTTTATGATTCAATTATCTGCATTGTGTTCTGTGGTGACCCTTTCTTTTAAGAAATTTTAATCTGCTATAACCTTACTGTGAGATGTATTTTGTTTATGTTATTTCCTATGCTGTTTGTTGGATCATTGAACTTCAAATGATTTCATTTTTTTTCAAAATATCTTGCAGCTATGGAGAAAGGTACACAAGATAGGTCAAGAGATGGTTCTTCTGGCAGATAAGCTCTCAGAGCTTTCTCAGAATATTTATGAAAAAGAGGTATGCCATTAAAGGTTTTCAACTACTTCAAATGGTATGGCTATTTCATTCCAAAAACAATCCTGCGATGAATTTAAAGTTATATGGATATTATTATCATTGGCATATGGAAGATGTGTGGTGGGAGGTTTTGGGTAGCTATATTCCTGAGCTTTAAATGCTAGTTATTTTTTTTTCAAATTATCTTTTGCAGAAAAATAATTCGTAATTACATTAGATAATAAACTAATTACATTCAGCAGATGTTTACAGCATTTCACAAATTACATACATATCCATACTAAAACTGAAACACACAAAGATCTTATATGTCCTATTCCTCTAACAAGCCATACTATTCACTAATCATCCTTCTATCCCCTGTTAAAAGGGAAAATATAAAAACGGACAACAGTTCAAAATATTAGAGTGTTCAAAACAGTGAATCCTTCTTCCCTGAATGTAATAAAAAATTGGACTCAACATCATTTAAAAAAGATATTAATCAAATTCAGAAGAAAGGCCATTCTCCTTCTACCAGGTCTTCCGACAACCAGGCTTCAAGGAGAACCCTCATTTTGATAGACCATCTGCCTGAGTGTTCCTTTCTCTGTAAATATGCTGATATGATCTATAGATAAAAACTGGTCTCCTTCTTTTGATAGACCATCTGCCTGATAGATAAGATAAGATAATTTTATTAATGTCTAGCTAATGACCACAAAAGTGTAAATTTTCTGAGTTTTCTGCTTGCTGGTTTATGTCAACATTTCAGTGGTTTTCATTTACAGCCGGTTTTGCATAGGCTGCAAACTACTTATGAAATTTTTCTGAGACAATTAAACACGCTGAAAATTCATACTAACAGACAGAAAATTAAAATCACATGCACACCATTAAAATTTCAGACTCAGGATTTTCGGCAACTGTGCCCTGGAAAAACCCCCACGGGGAAAACCAGTAAAAGAGAGAGAGATTTTATTTCTTCAGTAAAATTATAGTACAGCAATACAGTGAAAACATAAACTTATCTCTACCATTAAATGCACTGGAAGACTGCCTCGAAAACTGTGCTGAAGCTGCCTTGAAAACTGTGCAAATAACCACCTCGAAATCCTTGCTGAGAGAAAGGACAGAAATCTGTACCCTTGATTTCTGTGCTGTCCTTTACCTCGATTTCTGTGCTGTACAAACCCTTGTTTTCTGTGCAGATTTAAATCTCGAAAACAGTGCCAAATGACAGCCTCGGTTTTTGTGCCTGTCCGTACCTCGAATGTGTGCAGGAAGGTACAGTACAGTACAGTATGGTCTCTATTTCTGTGCAGCAGATTCCTGTCTCGAAAACAGTGCCCACACTCGGTTTCTGTGCTGAAATGCTTCCTCAAAAACAGTGCCTCTGTCCTCGGGTTTTGTGCCCAAAAATATCTCCTCGAGATGTGTGCCGAGTTCCTTGAAACTTGTGCCCAGAAAATACCTAGAGACTTGTGCCCAGTCTGCTGCTAAATGCTTCACCTCGGGATTCGTGCTAACTGAAGAATAACTCAGATATGAATCCGTACTGTTAATAAATGTCCAGCAGGTGCCTCGATATTCGTGCCCTCTCCAAGCTCTCTCTCTTCTCTCCTCTCTTCACTTCAATCAGCAAAAGTGATGAATGAATACCTCCCTCACCTTTGTGATCAAACCCTAGGGTTCTCTTTCATCTAGTGGTTGAGATTGATTTAGATCAATGGATGAAATTAAATGCTCTATTTTGTTCTCATAAATAATTAATTTCACTCACCCACTTAAATTTATCAAAAAGTGACTTTAATGTTATAAAGTCTCATTAAGTGCATTTAATGTGAGGGTCATCTTTTTCCCCCTTCTAAGTGACTTTAGGCAAAAGTCACTTGGGGAACACTTCCCTAGGTACAAAAACTAACAAAAAGAAGGTCAATGGGATTGTTGAGTACAATGATGTCATTACAAAGCATGAGTACTAAACAGTGTCCTATACAAGGCAAAAGGTACAAAAGTAAAGTAAAGTAGAACTGAGCATGAACATGAGAAACATGTGTTAGTGTTTTGACTCATAGCAGCATAATAAACATATATGCAATAAAAGGATCACTGAAAGAACAACTATGCACAGAAACAACAGAGACAATAGACACAATAGTTTACCCCGGGGAAACCCAAACCCGTGAAAAACCTAGCAACCCTTTCTTACTCTGAGATTTAGTACAAAGAAGATAAAAAGTACAAAATGAGTCAATGCTCAAGAAATCTGCTCCAAATGTATTCTAGCACCCAAAAAATGTGAACTCCTCTACTTGAGCGAACTTGCTTGGTGAGAATGATGAAATGAGTAAAGTAGAACTGAGCATGAACATGAGAAACATGTGTTAGTGTTTTGACTTATAGCAGCATAATAAACATATATGCAATAAAAGGATCACTGAAAGAACAACTATGCACAGAAACAACAGAGACAATAGACACAATAGTTTACCCCGGGGAAACCCAAACCCGTGAAAAACCCAACAACCCTTTCTTACTCTGAGATTTAGTACAAAGAAGATAAAAAGTACAAAATGAGTCAATGCTCAAGAAATCTGCTCCAAATGTCTTCTAGCACCCAAAAAATGTGAACTCCTCTACTTGAGCGAACTTGCTTGGTGAGAATGATGAAATGAGGGAGGCAACACTTCTATTATTCATTACTTTTCATAAAATCCCCTAACTGGGCCGACTTGTCTTTTACAATATAAAATTACATTTATCATAGTATTTACATTTGTAGGTTGGATGAGCTTATGAGGATGCCTCTCATAGCTATAACATCAACAACATGAAAAACCCTCGACCCTGAGTGTGGGAGATTGCATGAGGGTGGAGGTGTACAAGAGAAAAAGATCTAGGAGCAAGATCTAGAAGTAATGAGGTAATTCTATCTTGGAATGGACCCATCTCTCCTAAGTCCTAACATCCAAGGCTGAATAAAGGAAACACAAAATAGTATGCTGCCTAGAGGAAGGGCTGGTGGAAGACTTGGATCTCCCATTGCCCTGCTGTCGAGAGGAGGTAGCCCGTTGTTGAGGCCTGGGGGGTCTCATCTGCCTCAAGGGGAGGGATTTGGTCCTGTTTGTTAAATTTAATGCAGATGAAAGGATTACTTTTGCAGGCTTGATTTTTATGTAGCAGAATAATAGTAATGGACTTCTTTTCACTTTTAGCAGATATACTTGAATTTACCTCATAACTGAGATCATAAACCATTAACCACAGATCTGATATGGTAGAAGATCAAACCACCACAATAGGAACACATTTTCCCTGGGGAAACCTTTTAAGGAATAAAACCCCAACAAAGAATAATCTTCCTTTATATGAGATGACAGAGATTACATGAGCAAAATTACAGAGTAGACTTTTACATCAGAAATAGATCTGCCCCTAGGGCATACATACCAAGAGAAAACTGAAAATGAAATGCTTGAAGAAATAGAATGAGAGCAACCCTGTTGACGTAAGCCCTAGGCTTACCAATCATCATCCCTAAAAACCTCTGATCTCCCCTCTAATCATTGATCTGACTGGTATGTTGACAGTGGGCTAATTATAGGCCTTCTAGGGTCAGCGTACAGCCCTCAACCTACCTCCAATTGTTGACATTAGCCCTCATGAAGATGACGCAGGCCTCCAAAATGATGATAGCTGCTAACGCAACCCTTCTAGGGCTACTCCCACTGAAACATAATGCCTCGAAAGCTAAGTTGCACGAAACGTGTACAAGTTTCAGAAACGGGAACGCTTGGAAACGTGACCCCCCCCAAAATGGGTACGTCGGAGGAAACGCGATATATATATTCATATAAATAGTTTTTTTGAATATCACATTATCTCACAATAAAATAAGAGTGAGAGCCTAATTTGTAGGTAGGTTTAAAAATGATTCCGAGGTAAATTTGTTTTCATTTTCCATAAACTAGGGTTTTTTAAGATTTCCTATGGGTCCCAAGCCACTCATGGACCTTGGAGGTTTCTGAGAAGTTTCCGAGTTTTTGGTACTAGTACGTGGGCATTTTAAAGGTTTCGTGCAACATAGCTCGAAAGGCTTGTCAATAGTGGCGCTGCCCTGCGGAGTTCTGATTCAAGCCCTCTAAGGGCTTAACCAGCCTGCCGTCAGCCCTAAAGCCTATGCTGAGAGCCCTCAAGGGCTTAATCTCTCTTTTGTCTTCCCTTGTAGCTGAGCCATGAGCCTGATCTGCAGAAGCAAGTGCCCAGATTGCTTTACCAGCCTATGATGTGGCCTCCAATAACTGAACCAGACCTTCAAGAGAGATAACGTTGAGAAGAAAAAACAAGGAGCAACTCAGATACCCCACATGAGCTTTTGGAGAGAGATGATGATGATAGAGTTATATTTTGATCACTTGAGAGAGCTCCTTATTTATATTCATCATTGATCAATACAAGGGGTAAATACCATGAGTCAAGGAAACCACTAACCCAAAACCACTTTAGTGTTTTTTTTAATTTAATAATTAAAAACATCTTAAAATATTTAGTTAGGGTCCTTATAATTTCATGTTATGACTTTTTAACATTTCATTAAGACTATTAAACAAGTCTTATTAGGCAAGTCATCTTTAGGCAACTTCTTAGCCCTTCTCTTGGTCTCCATGGTCCACACGTGCCAACTCAAAGTACATCCTCATATACAAGGAAGATTATTCTCTGGATGTCTTGTTCTCCCCACTAACACCAAGGTCATATGCTAGTTATTCCAACAAGGGGTGGCTAGTCCCTTGAGGAGGTCCCATAGCCCAATGACCAAGGAGAGGAGTACATCACACATCATTTATCTAGACCCAGTGTAGGGCTTATTGTGTTGGCCTGGTAACTGACCAGGTGCCTCATCCCGAGGCTGAATCAAGTTGACCAAAGTCAACATCTTGGTAACAAACCAAGTGCCTCAGTCCCAGACTGAATCATCTTCCTGGTAAATGACCAGGTGCCTCCATTCTCCCAGAGAATGGCTCTCGATGTTGCTAAAAAAATCAACACTCCCTCTCAGTGACAGCGGCATTCTCTGCAATGCCAAGCTGGTCTCAGAAGTACACAAACTTCGTCAAGGTTAGAGGCCTGGTCAACACATCTACTATCTACTCATTTGTACGAATGTATTGAAGTCTAATGGAACCTCTCTGGACCATATCTCTGATGAAGTGATACTTCATCTCAATGTGTTTCGATTTGTAATAAAACACTGGATTCTCTGAGAGCTTCATGCAACTCTGGTTATCACAATGGAAAACGGTTGACTCAAGCTTCTCACTCACCAAACAAGTCAGCAAGTAGCTTCCTAAGCCATACTGCTTCTTGACAGGCATCACTGGCTGCTATATATTCAACTTTTGTTGTGCTTTGGGCTATAGAGCCCTGCTTCCTGCTGGACCAGGAGATCATGGTTGATCCCATACTAAAGCAATACCTGGATGTGCTCTTCCGGTTCACTGCACTGCTAGCACAATCAGAGTCAGCATAACCAAGTCGCATCACTCTACTGCTGGAAGTGTATCTGAGCCCATAAGCAATAGTGCCTCGTAGGTATCTAAACACATGTTTCGCAGCTACCCAATGTATGTGCTTAGGCTTAGACATAAACTGACTCAGTGCACTCACTGCATAGCATATATCTGGTCTAGTATGTACTAAGTAAAATCAATGATCCAATAAGCTGATGGTACAAAATAGGATCCACTGGCTTTGAACAAGAAGCTGACTCATGTAGCTTCTTTAGGTTTGATACCACAGGTGTGCTCATGGGATTGCAGTCTTGCATCCCAAGTCTTCGTAATACATCAATTGCATACGTCCCTTGTGAAAGGAAGATCTCATCTGCCTTTTTCCAGACCTCCAGACCAAAAAAATAGTGCATATGACCCAGATCTTTCATTTCAAATTTTGAAGTGAGCTCCCTCTTACATTGAGCTATCAGTTGTTCCTCTCCAGTAAGGAACAAGTTATCAAAATATAAGACCAAGATTAGGGGATGGTTCCAAACAACCTTGAAATACAGGTTGGGGTCGGTAGCACTCTTGGAGAAACCCAAGCTATGAAGGTAACTGTCAATTATTGCATACCAGGCCCTTGAAGCTTGTTTAAGCTCATACAAGGCTTTCTTCAGCTTGCATACATGGGATTCCATCCCATGGACCACAAAACCTTCTGGCTGCTCTATCTAGACTTCTTCCTCAACTTTACCATTGAGAAAAGTTGTCTTCACATCCATCTGGTGAAGTTTCCATCCCAGAATTGCAGCGAGGGAGACAATCATTTTGATGGAGGTGTATATGGCGATTGGAGCAAAGGTTTCATAAACCACGAGCCACAAACCTTGCTTTATATTTTTCAATACCTCCATCAGCAGCATGTTCGATTTTGTAAATATATTTAGAAGTTACTACAGACTTCCCTTTTGGTCCTGGGACCACTTCCCATACATCATTTTTCATAATAGAGTTGTATTCTTCTGTTATTACATCTTTCCATACCTGCTGTCTGGATGCTTCCTCATAAGTGGAAGGCTCTGCATCAATGATGTAGCCTGTTACCAACTGAGTTGCACATCAGTTGGACTTCCAGAGAGCCGCCAATGTTTGCACAAATACTTGTGCATTTCAGTGTTCAGAAGTTCAAATCAAGCTTTTTCAGGGCTCCTTTTTAAAAAAAAATTAAAGCATGTCCATTCCCCATGGGGTTTGTAATAAGTTGGTCCAAGCATGGTATTTTTGTAATAGGCTTGGCTTGCCTTAGGTTTATCTGTCAAGGGGATACTCTAGAGTGTTTTTTCCTTAGGAATTATGCGCTGTGCTTCAGCGACATATAATTCCGGAGTTTTTCATTCACACCTCCAAAGCCAGAGTATTCACCTTGGTGGTCAAACCTTGGGAGGTTATTAAAGCCTTAGTTTTTATGTATTTTTACATGCTAGCCATCAATAATAAGTCGCATGGTCATGTATTAGGTCCCTTAGGAGTTTGAGTCAGTTCCGAGAAAAATATATTTTTTTTTCCGCAAAATTAGACTATTTTTAATGGTTTAAATGGAAAATTTCAAATGGTGATAAAATGTTAAGAACCCATGTCAACCCTTCTCTTTACTTTGTTAGTATATTGTTGATAGACGCATATGCTTTGTAAGTCGTTCCATAGTATTTGTTAATCCATTGTTTGTATTATTGTTGTTGGACGCATATGCTTTGTAAGTCGTCTCGTAGTATTTGTTGATCCATAGTTTGTATCGGTCCATGGTTTTGATCCATAGTATTGACGCCTAGGCTTATTATATAAGTTTGTGTTGAGGCCAATGAAGGCACAGTGAAGTTATTTGTATTAAGCTTGCTCAAAGGAGGTTGCCCCCTCGAAGTGGCATGTGATCAATAAAAGTATTTTGTGATCTCATATATTGTGCATTATATCAATTAATTGTTGAAGGTTCATCACATCTGGTATCAAAGCACTTTCTTGGGCTCTTTGGGGTTCACGTGGATCTTGCCAAAATCGCTGCCATAAACAATTGGCTGCATCCTCAGACACTCAAGAGACTTCGTGGTTTTTTGGGGTTGACCAGCTACTACCGCAAGTTTGTCCAGGATTATGGGTATATTGTAGCTCCATTAACTGCTCTATTGAAAAAGGATGCTTTTACATGGACACATGCTACTGAAACAAGCTATGTGTACTGCACCTGTTCTAGCTATGCCCGATTTTTTCAATCCCTTCACTATTGAGAGTGATGCTTGCGACAATGGACTTGGTGCTGTTCTCCTTCAAGATGAACATCCCATTGCGTTCACCAGCAAAGCCCTTTCAGGTAAGAATTTAGCTGCCTCTACATATGAGAAGGAAATGATGGTTATTTTGCAGGCAGTACAAAAGTGGCGACCATACCTATTAGGGAATCATTTATGCATCAAGACTGATCACCAGAGTCTGAAATATTTCCTGGAACAACGTGTATCCTCCTCAACACAACAGAAATAGGTTAGCAAACTCATGGGTTATGACTATGAGATCACTTACAAGAAGGGTAAGGACAATATTGTGGCAGATGCTCTTTCTCGCACATTTGATGACCAAGGTTCTCTTTCAGCTATTTCTATGCCTGTTCCAAATTGGTTGCAATCTGTTCAACAGGGTTATGTCAATGACTCTTCATTATCTCAAATCATCCAACGCTTGGCCAACAACCCTTCTACTGTACCACATTACTCTTGTGATGGTGCTTCCCTGAGATACAAGGGACGTCTAGTGCTTCCCCAAAGCACAGATCATCAACAGGCTGTCTTCTATGAACTGCATGCTTCTCCATCGGCAGGGCACTCTGGGTTCCTCAAAACATATGAGCGGGCACGTTGTAACTTTTTTTGGCAGGGAATGAAAAGGACAATTCAACAGATGGTGGCTGAATGTGATACCTGCCATTGCAATGAGGGTGAAACGACACTCCTTCCGGGATTGCTCGAACCCTTGCCCATACCTACACGGATTTGGACAGATATTTCTATGGATTTTATTGAAGGGATCCCTAAATCTGGAGGGAAGACAATGATTTTGGTTGTGGTTGATCGCCTCTCCAAATATAGTCATTTTTGTGATCTCAACCATCCCTATACAACCTTCTTAGTCGCTCAAATTTTCCTGGACCAGATCTTTCGTCTTCATGGAATCCCTTCTTCCACTGTCTAGGATCGTGATGCGACTTTCACCAGTCTTTTTTGGACATAACTATTTCGCCACACTGGCACAAAACCGAAGATGAGTTCAGGGTGTCACCCACAAACAGATCGTCAGCCTGAAATTATCAATAAATGCTTGGAAACTTATCTTCGTTGCTTCACCTTTGAACAACAACATCAGTGGGCAAAGTGGCTCTCCCTTGCCGAATGGTGGTACAATACCTCTTACCACACTGCCTCTAAAATGACTCCATATGAAGCAGTTTATGGTCAAGCACCGCCAGTTCTTCTTCCATACACCCCCAACAGGCAGTTGACACGGTCCTTCGAAGCTGCGATCAGATTCTTCGCATTTTGTGGGAAAATCTTCACATGGCAAGAAATCGCATGAAGCAACAAGCCGATCAGCACCGTTCTGAGTGCACTTTTCAAGCAGGTGATATGGTTTTTCTTCGTCTCCAGCCTTACAAGCAATCCTCCCTGAAACTCAAAGGGCGTCATAAGCTCGTTCCAAAGTTCTATGGGCCATATAGGATTCTTCAGAAGATTGGGTCTGTTGCTTATAAATTGGATCTTCCTCCTCCTTCCTGCATTGATTCAGTATTTCATGTCTTTTGTCTGAAGAAAATTCTTGGCACCAACATCAGAGGACAAACTATTTTACCAGAACTGGATAATAAAGGATCCATCCTTTTGGAGCCGGAGGCCGTCCTCAGTGAGTGCACTCGTCAACTTCGCTCTCGCTCTATCACAGAGGTCTTAATTTAGTGGCACGAAATGCAACCAAAGGATACTACATGGGAACCATTCCTTCAGATTCATCAACAATTTCCACATCTAAAGCTTTGAGGACAAAGCTTTTTCTAAGGGGGAGGGGATGTTAGGAACCCATGTCAACCCTTCTCTTTACTTTGTTAGTATATTGTTGTTGGATGCATATGCTTTGTAAGTCGTCCTGTAGTATTTGTTGATCCATAGTTTGTATTATTGTTGTTGGACGCATATGCTTTGTTAGTCGTCCCGTAATATTTCTTGATCCATAGTTTGTATTGGCCCATGGTTTTGACCCATAGTATTGGCGCCTAGATTTAGTATATAAGTTTGTGTTGAGGCCAATGAAGGCACGGTGAAGTTATTTGTATTGAGCTTGCTCAAAAGAGGTTCCCCCCTCGAAGTGGCCTGCGATCAATAAAAATATTCTGTGATCTCATATATTGTGCATTATATCAATTAATTGTTGCAGGTTCATCACATAAAAGTGTGATCCAGAGGCGGAATTTGGTGCAGGAATGCTCATTTTCACGCTCAGAGCGTCCTCTTTACTCTAGGACCCAATCTTCCTATGTTTCGGGTGATTAAATTATCATGTGGAGCATTTTTTTCGAGTGTTCAGTACAACAGTCAGATTAAAAATTTCTTAGTGAGGTTGCTAAGGGATATTACAGTGGTATCAGAGCCTTGATTCTTCCAGCCTGTGTGTGTATGTCATTTATGAATCCGGAAAACAGTGAACCAATCACCTAAAGAAGAAGGCAGCCGAAAGAACCTACCAAAGTTTTCTTATCAGAGTTTAAGGAAGCGTAGGTTGAGTCAGAAGAAGAAGAGTTTTTAGAAGAAGAAGAAGAAGAGCAGCTAGAGACCGATGGAGAAGAAGAAATGGGAGACATAACCGATCCACCTGGGGGTAGCAGGAACAAACCATTTGGTGGCAGCATAAGTGACCCCAACAAAGACGAATCTCGTACTGATAGCACCATGAACATCCTAAATGATTTGGCGAGAGGACAACAACGGTTGGTTAACCTCATGACTCAACTTATCATGAACAACCGGGAGAACCACAATGATGAGGGCAATAATAGCCCAAGGGGTACAAGTGAATGAGATGGGAACCATGCTGAGGGATGCAACGGGGGTACCAATGGACGAAATGTGAATCATGCTGAGGGAAGGAACACCAATGTTCCATTTCAACCAAATACACGAGCATCCAGTGCAGTGATACTTCGACCCCTCTTTCCCCAGTTCACTGATGAGCAACTAGTTGGCCAACTGGGTCAACCAGTGCCAAGTGACAGTTTTATAGACTACTTGGCAGAGTATCGAGACTTAGGTGATGATTTTTATGCAGCTATGACTTTCTAGGAGTTCTACAACGTCAAGTAAAGGAAAGAGAGATGAACTCTCATATTTAATCTTGTTCACCACACTTGAAATACACCCTCTTGTATGGTAAAGTTCACCACAGGAAATACACCCTCTTGTATGGTAAAGTTCTGAAGTAAGATTGCATCCCCAGGTGTTGTCTGCATCCTCCTTCTCAACTGGTGCCTATGCCCTTCACTAGCTCCACTGGTGATGATAAGATTTGTTTCACACACTTCAACATATAAGATGGATGAGTGCGCCTACCTCAGAACATACTCCTCCTTTCATACTAAGTGATGCACCCTTTAACTCATACGTTGCAAACTTGCTCAAAACACAAATTTGAAGTCGGAAATGCAATCTCAAAACACGACCATGAAGCACATTGAGAAATCTGGTTGATTCCTCCTCATTTGATGGCTAGGATAGATTTGTTGCACTATCGAAACCATTCACCTCTCCCTAGGGTTTCGTCCAAGTGAAGCTAAGCTCAAGAGCTCTCAATTTCGAAAATGCAAAATGACTAGAATGGAGAGAATGAGTTTTCATGCCCTTTTTATATTTTCTCATTTATCCCATTTGTGACTCTTCAACTTCCCCTTGACCAATTCTCTCATTATAAAAAGTAACTTTATGTAGAAAATGGCCTTTTTGTCTTTTAATTTCCTTTTGAACCCCTTTTACACTTTTTTTGTCACTTTAATCCAAAGTGATTTTTTTTATAGTCACTTTAGGAATTAATTATTAATGTCACTTTATAAAATATTTTAAGCCTAGGTGAGATTGAATAATTAATTAATTTCATGCTTTCTCGACTATAGCCTATAGGAATTGCATAGGCTAATGAGTCGCCTCCATGGTGGTCATCCCAAAAGGGACATGGCACATTTAATTAAAACTTTTCCCCAAGTCTAATTTAAAAATTCCAAGTATAGTTTGGTTAATAATTAAGCCATTGCGGGAAATTTTCATTGATGATTTGGCATGATGAATCACTTTTGGGGATTATGTGGAGACTTCCTAGTGGCTTATAGGTAATCAATGGACTTTTTTGATGATGTGGCTCTCTCATATACACGTCATTGGTTTAAAGACAAATTCATGAGATTATTGATATGTGGCACATATTACTTGTTTTATTCTCATATGTGTGAAAAATATTCATCCTAGGGAAGTGCTTTTGACTTATCCTTCCACCTATACATATGATTGACTCATCTTGAGAGGTGCACTTGCTCTTGGGAGGTGCACTTGTTCTTGGAGATCACACTTGCTAGTTGGCTTGGATGGTATTTGCTCATGGTTTATAGATTGCACATGGTTTAGGTCATAGTATTGGCTCCACATGATTTTTTCTCATGGTTTTGAGGAGGCACATGGTATTTAAGATTATTTTATTGTTGTATTGACAAGGTCTAGCTCATGCACCCTCTAGAAGATGCGACTTGGTACTTTGTGATGTATTATGGATAGATCCATCACTTGATAAATGGATCTAAGCCATTGATCTTGTAATTACTTATCCTCATGGGGATTCACTTGTATTATTTTATTCTACCCTTGACATGGTTTAGCAAAAGTTAAGTTTGCCCCGCTTCTCTATAAAAGGAGAGTGAAAATTCACTTGGAGGGGGTTTGCTAGAGTCTGAGAATACTTCTCTAGTTAAATAAACTATTGAGCTATTTGTCTTGTGTATAATCTTGATGGTGTTATGTGATATTGGGTTTTGCTCTTTAATGGTAAACTAAGATAAACTCCAACAATAATTAAGTTAAAACTGGATACTTGTTTTTATGGATAGAAAAAAATCTTGGATTGCTAAGAAACCTCCTTGATTAGGTAAGAAGTAGATCTAGGGATCAAATTGTTAATAAACCTTTCATTTCTCTTTTTGCTTGTTTTCTCATGCATATTTAATCTTAGTGTGGTTATCTCTTGTAGATTTGGATTGCTATGAAACCTCCTTGCGTTTTATAGATTGGTCATGTCAAAGTTGGAGCAAAGAAGCCCTCAAGTTCTAGTTTCGAAAGATAAGAAACCTCTTCAATTTTGGAGCCTATTTTGGATTTCTACAAGGAGGAATACTTGACTCCTTGGCCCATCAATTTCTCTTCATCGAGGCACTTGGTCTCAACATAAAACTTTCATCTAGCTTCCTGTCTCTTTTCATCCCTATTTCCTACTTCTATTTTCTTCATATTATTTCATTGTCGCAAAGCTTAAGCAAGCTTTGATTTACTTCTTGGGATAAGCTTATATGCTTCCCTCATTGTACCTAAGCAAAAGATCTACATGAGGAAGCTAAATCAAAACACCAAAGAAGATAATACACCATAAAACAAACATAAAACATAACTCATACATGGTGTGTTTGCTCGTAGTAATGTTACTCTGTTGAGTTTTATTTGGCCTTACTTTACTGTTTAATGTTTGTTTTTCTCAAATTTTAGACTTTGTTTCAGTACTCAATAAGTTCATTCACAAATTAATGCACAAAAATTTAAATGTCTTCTAATTTGTAACTTGTAAACTAAAACACATGAAATTTCACTAACAACAAACCACGAAAATGAACATAGAGAATTTTTGGGTAAAGTACCCTTGGAAAAACCCTGTAGGGGAAAACTAGTTCAAGAGAGATTTTATTATTATGAGCCCACATAAAAAATTTGAGTGTTACAACAGTGAATTAACAACATTAAATGCAATTTAAATTTCCTAGAAATTTGTGCACATACCCTTGAAATTTGTGCCCAGTTGTTGTACATCTTGTATGGCATGAATTGCTAGTCAACGATAGTTAGCTCCTCGATATTTGTGCCCCAAAATCATATAGTTGCTCCTCGAAATATGTGTAACCAATTTTGCTGCATGGCAAGGATTTTTGTGCCTACTACTAAGCTTTATGGACCTCGAAATTTGTGCCAAGAAATCAATTGTACAGACCTCAAAATTCGTGCCAAGAAATCAGCTGTACGGACCTTGAAATTCATGCCAGGAAATGAGCTCTACAGACCAGCAATAAATGCACAAGACGAGCCGCAATAAATGTTGTATATTGCCTTGGGATTCATGCCTAGTCTCTTCTTGGGAAATGTGCCCTCTCTTAACTGCTCTTTTCTCCTATTTTCTTCAGCTCTTTGTTCTCTTTTCACTTTTGTGTTTGATTGCTCTCCTAGAGCTCCTTTTGCCTCTTTATAAATGAGAAATGACTTTAACTCTTCGTCTTCCAAAATGATGGCCATGATTAGATTTTGGGGTCTCAAGATCACTGGTTGTGATAATTTGCACTTTTTCACAACTTTATAAATAAAAAATAAAAAATAAAGTCACTTTAATTTTATAAAAATAAAGTTAATGTCTAGGAAAGTCACTTTTGGTCACTTCTACCTACTTAGACACCCAGCCTATAGAAAACCATTCGAGCTATAAAACTTAACACTCCCTCTTAGCAAGGGAAGTGTTCTACACCACCCCCAACTTATCTCTGAATTTGACAAATTCCCTTTCACCAAAGTCTTCGTGAGGATGTCCGCAACCTACTCATCTGTAGATAGGTATTGAAGTTGCACTGCCCCTCCCTGAACACAGTCTCAGATGAAACACTAGCTTCTTCGAGAGTTTGATGAAACTCTGATTGTCACAATAAATCTCCGTAGGGAGCAAATCCTGACCAAATAACCCAACAAGTAGCTTGCGAAGCCATATGGCCTCATACCTCACCAAACTACTAGCCATATACTCTGCCTTGGCAAAATTCAATGCAATCAACTTTTGCTTCTTGCTGAACCAAGACACTACTGTCGAGCCCAAGCTGAAGCAACACTCGGAGGTGCTCTTTCTGTCAACCGCATTGCCTATCCAATCTAAGTCAATGAAATCGACCAGTCTGACGCCACCCTCCCGGACATAGCTCAACCCAAAATCTATAGTGCCACACAAGTAACGAAGAACATGTTTTGTTGTAGTCCAGTGCACTCTCTTAGGCTCAACCATAAACTGACTAAGAGTGTTTACAACAAAACAAATATCCGGTTCGGTGTTGATCAATTACATCATGGACCCAATTAGTTGACGATACAAGGTGGGGTCAATGAACTATGACTCAAAAGCATCAAGCTTCTTCATGTTATTCGTCATGGGTGTCGACATAGGCCTACAATCCACCGTCTCGAATCTCTCCAAGATCTCAATTGCATACTTGCCCTGGCCAAGAAAAATCTGAACGAGACTTTGCTACACCTCCATCCCCAAAAAGTAATGCATCGGACTGATATCGTTCATCTCGAATTCATAAGCTAGATCTCTCTTGCAATCTTTGATGAGCTTCTCTGACCCTGTAAGAAAGAGATCATCCACAAAGGATAAGAATAAGTGGATCCTCACCAACCTGGATGTAGTATAGGTTTGGATCTGCCTCACTTTTCCCATAGCCCAACTATAACAAGTAGTTGTCAATCGTAGCATACCAAGATCTAGGAGCTTGCTTGAGTTCGTAGAGAGCCTTTTTCAATCTGCACACATGAGACTTTCTCCCACGAACCTCAAAGCCCGGTGGTTGCTCTATGTACACTTCCTCTTTTATGATGCCATTCATAAATGCAGTCTTCACATCCATCTTATGAAGACTCCAACCCATCTCTGCTGCAATGGACATTATGACCCTGATCGAAGTGTACCTCACTACTGGTGCGAAGGTCTCCTCATAACTTGTTGCAACTTTTAGACATCTTATTTCATCAAGTTGTTCACTTTTTTACATACTATTCATTGCTGGTAATTAACCTCATACATTCAACTCCTAATTGCTTATATTGAAGACAACATAAGAGATTAGGTTTGACCTTTAGCAAAGGATTCTTTTGCTTGTTTGCAAGTGGGGAAGTCCTAAGAGAGACTCTCTTGAGAACTCTATCTCTCTATCTCTCAATAAGTTAGACAAGGTAATATGATTTGCATAAGTGAATTTTAAGTTACTTTTGCTATCTTTCTCTATCTAACTTGTTGGTACATCTAAGTAATCAACCTAAGTTACACTAAAGTGGATACAAAAACATATATGGATACATGGGGGGTGGGGGAATGGATACGACAAAATTTCAAAAAGGTTGAATATGATATGATGGGGAAATGCCATATATATATATATATATATATATATGAAAAAATTTGAAAACCACGAGACATGAAATTCATTTTTTTTATTACCATTCATGATTTATCATTTAGATTTAACTAGGTCATCATCATCATAAATATTTTAATATTATCATTGTCATCATAGTCAACATAATATTATCATTGTAATTTGTACATCATCATCATCAAAGACAACTATCTAATATCATCAAATCATACATGTAACATGATACTATGAAAAGTTAAAACTTTAAACTAACATCGTCAATAATACATGAATCATGATTCGTGATACTATACAAAGTTGCAAACTTTTAAGTTTTTGACATATATTAATTAGGGCGTCCTACTGTGATATTCATAATTCAATGTTCAATGTTCATAAGTTGAACTTAAACATCATTATAAAATACACATTAAATCCACAAAATCACTAATCATAAAAAAATTCTTCGTCCATGTAACGAAGCTCAACATCATGTCCATCCTCTCCAGAACTAGGAACATTGTTGCCATGTCAACTTGAAGATGCATGTCCACTTGAAGATGCAATTGTTGGTGACTCCTTATCAAGCAAATTAAGATGAAACATGGCACTCAATGCCATATCCAAGTCAACCAACTCTAGTTCCAGATCTGATATTTTGGTGGGCCTCAATTTGTATTCTTCCTTTTGGTGTGACAGAGGGCAAATGTTGGAGTGAACATACACAAGTTCCTCATCCTTCTTGGATCCCAATCTATTTTGCTTCACTCAATGGTTGAAGCCATATGCACTCTAGTTTCTCTCTACTGATGAGGAACTAACAACATGTGACAACATCCTGATTGCCAAGTTTTGGATATTTGGGATTTCCCCACCATGGAAGCGTTAAAGTTAGTGCTGTTGTGAGACCATTCTCAAAAGGATGGTACCCTAGTGAGTTAACTAGGGTTCTTGGTCAAGTTAACCAAGCAGAGTAAAGAGTAAGACCCTAGAAGGTAACCTAGCCCCCCCAGCTGTCTCCTGGGGTTCTTGATCGGGCACCAAGCAGGTTGATGCCATGGCAAAGTCCCTTGCATGTGGCTAGGGCCCGTACATGTCTCCAGGGTATTCTGGTTTGGGACCAGATAGGTTCTTGGTCACGAGGACCAAGCAGGTCCTGTAGGTTGAGACAAAGACCTCCTGGTCAGTGACTAGGCAGATTCTTGGTCACGAGGACCAAGTAGTTCCTGCAGTGACATACTTGGTCAGTTAACCAGGGGGATCTTGGTCAGTGAACCAAGATGATGATGTGTGATGTCCTCTTCTCCCAGGTTTTCGAGATGGTTGAGCTAGGTGGTCTTCTCAAGGGATTGACCACCCCTTGATGGAGCCATTAGCATTTGATCTAAGGACCACATGATCACATCATCCAGTGTGGACCCTTCCTTATACAATGATTGTGAACTTTCAGGTTGTGTATGGAACACTTGTACATTTGAGAGAGAGATGATTGGTTGTACCCTCCTTGGTCTTTACACCTTGTTGATTATCGGTCTTGTGGTACCTTGTCTTTGACTTGTGGTTAGTAGGGTCATTTACTCACCTTGAGTTGTTTTGATGTTTTGGTCTTGTGGGTACTATGGTTGATTGCCCACGTTTTAGGTACACCCTTTGGTCCTAGGGTTTATGGGTCAATATACCCACTCTTGTTTTTATGGTTTTGACTTGTAACATATTGATTGGTCATTGTACCCTCACCTAATTAATTGTATGACCCTAGTACCCACCTAAGACACTCTAATTATATTTTATTTTTTTATAAGTTGTTTTTATTTTTGGTGTCTTAACCTTAATTATGGGTACCCTCCTAATTTAATGGAACCCTAACTAAATAAAAGAATTATTTTTAATGACTCTTCTAGAAGTCTTTCAGATCCTATTTATTGACATCTAAAGTTTCTCATTTGGATTATCACTATCCTTGATACATCAACTCTAATATCTCCACAGCTTGACGTCAAGGGTTTCTAAGATTTAATTGTTGCCTTCTCAACTGTTTTTGAATCCGCCTACCTGCCAAATAACTCAGATCTGATTTAGATCATTGCTGAAGGTTGACGTCTTTGGCTGCTAGGGTTCGCTGCTGTATTTTGTGATGGTCTTTTCTTTGTGAAGCCCAATCCTCCTAGCCGTGATGATGCTTGAGGTTTGATCTGCTATAAAAGAGACCCAATCTACTGCTAGGAAGTTCGAGCTCCTTGGCATTGATGACCTCCCTTATCTTCTCTATCATGGAGTCAAAGCCCTCATACACCTCTCCCAAACTAGGTTTATCTATGTCAAGCATCTGTAGCAAATCCACAATTGGATTAGAAAATGCCAAGAGATACTTTACCCTATCTCACCATTCATCATTAACAACCATCCTCTTAACTACTTGCGCTCTTCCAGTTTGGGATTGCCTCCATTGAGTCTAAATAGAACTTCATACCATTGATTGGAAGGCTGCTTTCATTTGCGTAAGATTCCTCAAGGCTATGATGTGAGAGGCAAAATGGGTCTCATCAACTTGCAAGTGCCAAGATTTCAATAAATTAGAATTTAGATTCTAGAATCTAGATTGCATATCTTATCTATTATGAATCATGATTTATCCAAAAAAAATTGTGATAATTCATTAGAATTTGAATTTTACAGTCCTATAAAATATGAAGCGAAGTTTAGGTACCTTAAGAAGCTCCAACTTTGCAAATTCCCGATAACAGAGACATGTGATGGTTTGTGATGAAGCTCTGAATTTCCTTGGCGTCTTTAAAAATTTGCTTGATCCACCCAATTTGGGTTCCCATCTTGTTTAGCATGAGGTTCAATGAATGTACAACACAAGGTGTCCAAAAGATGTGTCCAATGGCTTTACACACTTTTGCAATGTTTGTTATGACTTGGACAATATTTTTTGCCCCCACAAATTCAATTGCTTCAATCAAAATATCAACAATGATTTGTGCATCTTTTTGCTCCCCTTCACAATAAATTGCTTTCAAAACCATTCCCCCTTTAGGGCTTTGAGCAATCACATTGATTAATGGCCTATTCCTTTGATCTTTCCACTCATCAGAAATGATGGACACCCTGAAATGCGCCATGAGTTACGAATGGTGTTCATGGCACCTTCTAAACGTAACTTTTCACTTGTTAAAGGTGTAGTGCAAACCTTCTCATAACCAGGGGATTTGTACCCTTTTGGGGGTTCTTGTCGTGTCCCCAATTTGCTAGCACCAAGGGGGAGCTAAGAATCCAACAAACCTCCATGGATCCTAGTGAAGACCAATGATTTAATTAATAAAAGGGGGAATAACATTAGCCTAGGCAATTATTAACTAGGAATAATTTAGCCTATAGTTGTTTTTAATTAAATTGATGGAGATGTAATTATTAGTTTTGTATTTAATTATTAATTAAATGTGCTAATGAGTTGGACAAGGGCGCATAAGGAGACAAAGATAGCTCAATGAGTTGTCAACCAAAGAGGAAAGCGTAAGAAAAGCAAGCAAAGCAAAAAAGAAGGAAACTAGAGGAAAGCAACACAACGCAAGGTGTCAGGCAAAAACAAAGGAAACTGACAAAAGCAAGGCATAAAGCAGCCAAGGAGGAAAAGTAGAAACTTCCAAAAAGCTAAGGAGGGCATAGTTTCCAAAAGGAACAAAAGCTAGCCAAGTTGCAAAATGAAGGAAACATCCAGAAAAGCTAGAGGGTGCAGTTTCCAAAAGAGAGAAAATGTTAGTGAAAAAGTAGGAAAGTGCCCACTCAGTCAAGGAAGGCGCATTGGATGAGGATGAGCAACTTGACTTGCTCAACAAGTCATCTCACATATAAAAGGAGCAGGGCGCACCACATTCACATCTTTTGACAGTTTATTGTTTTGTATGTGAGTAAGCTCAAGCTTCTCTAGGCTTTGGTGATGCACCCTTAAGCACCTGTGGGAGATGTGCCCCATAGTTTTTGTTCCAGTCTTCTGCACATGATCCAATGCAGCCATTGATATCAATTTGTAGATCTGATCCAACGTTTTCATGTGAAGATCTAGATGATTTGAGGTGGTTCTATAGAGTTTCACTGTGAGAGAGTAATGGGTTGGAAAGCTTGCAAGAAGATACAGAAGCCCAGTGTGCCTCCCATGAGCATCTAGCAGCCCATGGTCATCCTATAGATCTGATACAGTGACTACATATCCTCTTCTTACTCCTTTCTGTAACCTCCTTCTATCTTTGTAAAAGTTCAAGAAAAGTGACTATCTATGATGTCTGAGGCTATGTCATCTTAATTATTAGTTTAATGAGCCTAGTTATCATTTGCTGCTACTGTATATTTCATATCAGAGCCACATTAAATATCAGAAGAGGATTTAGAGAGCCTCCTTTGGCTGTTTGAGCCCATATGTTTCAAGACTAGCTCATTATACATTTTCAATTGACTAGTTTTCCAGGATTTGCAATATACAGAGCTTTGAATAACTATTTTCCTTTTTGAAAGTTGTTGTAGGTTGTCATTCATCTGTAGAATACATCCCAACTCAGAAATCAGAGATTCGTGACCCTTTATGACTGTTTGTATTCATATTTATGAAGACTAGCTCATTGAGCATTTTTAGTTGACTAGTTATGCAGTAGTTTTAATTAAGAGTTATGTAAATGTTCAATTTCGGTTTTATCAGTCATTTGAGATTCTTGAGACCTTGCTGAAGACTCTCCAAGACTCTCCCTGAGAATTCGTAGCTCTCTCATCCTGTTTGGGAGCACTTGGAAACATTCTAGTTGAGCAGTCCATCCTAGCTCTTTTTCTCCCTTTGCCTCCAAACATTGCAATATCCTCCCAAATCATTAGTAACTTTTGTCCATCATCAAATTGGGGGTTAATGACTAATATCCATTCTCTGGTTACTGTCAAGAGTAAGTGGATGGTCTAGTATGCATACGCTAGTGTGCCCAGGAAGCCTCGGAGTAAACTTAGCCTGGCTGATGTTTGAAACGTAAAGGACTATGCATACTTTGTGCATAGGACTATGACGTTGGCCTTGATTCTAATATCCTTGCTGCTGCATGCTCCCGAATCATTTTGTAGATCCGAAAGTGTCCAACAATCAAGCTCTGGGTGGGTTAATCACTAACCAAGACTAGTTCCTTCTTCACTAGTTACTGCTTGCAAAATTTCTGATTTGAAGTTTGAATTTTTAGATAATATCACTTGATATAAGATCGGGGATATTATAGTTCTTTAATTGCTTTAATCATTGCTATCCAATAAGGGGATCAAACAAGGTTAACAGGAAGGCCATTTGCATAAATGCATTGATCTATATCCTTATCTACTATGCCTCGAGCATCATTATTAAAGCACTTTGCAAGAGGTTCCAAATTGTTGACTTTTGTAGCATCGGACAGGTACTTCCACGTGGATGACATCATTATTACCTATCAGATTGAGGAGATTCATTTTAGTAAAGTGAACTATTAAAATGAATATACTTTTGTAATTACTTTATGTAAAGTAGAGGGCCCCACGGTATTTGGTAGTCCATGGTATTGGCCCAAGGTATTTGCATATTGTAATGTTATAAAAGGTAGCCTAAGTGAGAGGAGTACACACAATTGTCATGCAGAGTGAATGGAATCTCATTGAGTGGTTGGAGACAGACTTTTCACCAAGTATGCAGGTGCAGGGGGTAGAGGTCAGAGGAACAGAGCAAGTGGAAGCCAAGGGTTAGCAACCAAGGACTGATCTTGAGGTTTGAAGGCTAGCATTCTATCATTGTACTTTCCTCAGTGGGCCATTATCCAAGGATGAGAACCCAGGATTTTACAGTGTTCCCACAAGTTTTCAGGACGTGGGAGCGGGTAAATGCACATTTGGGATGCGTGGAGACTACCCCCAAATTTTAGGGAAATTCCGGGGGGATGAGGGGACATCAGGGTCATAAAAATTATAAATATATGAAAAATATAAATCCCAACAATAACAATTCATCCCATGCAAATTAGTAAATACTACTTTCATCATTGTGCAATCATGCAATGCAAATCAGAATCTAATAAATTAATAAAGCAAACACATTACACTATTCATCATGATCATACATGATATATCATATTTCACTTGTGAGTCTTTGTCATTTGATATTCATATTTCAATATTGACTTTTGAGTCTTGCCTTTTTAGTGTTTCACATAATGATTGAAAAAATGAATCAATGATACTACATGCAAATTAAAATGATAACTTTTAAATAGATATTTTGCAATAAATTTAAAATCACTAAACACAAAGTCAAAGACATTAAAATACTAAATAGTATTTTAATATTGCTCAAAAATAGGAAAGAGTCAAAGACTCCATCACCGGTATAACTTTAAATATATAATGTCAAAACTAAAATAGTGAAAAGTAAAACTAAGAAGTTACAATGGACACTGAAAGTGAAAACTAAAAGTAGTTGAAATAAATCAACATGAAATGAGCATCAAGGAGTTAATTCCATTGATTGGTCCTCTACATCCATCTGTTGCATGAAGGCATTAGGACCATCAATGGGAATGTCACCATTTGAGTTAGAGTCACTTTCATGAGTAACCAATGGCACACCAACCAAACAATGTTGCATCTCATCCTATCCATCCTTCTCATCTATCTATGCATCATCCTCTAGATCCACATCCCATCATGTAGTTGGTCCCATCCGATACTCTGGTTTCAGTTTTTTATTTTTCTAGTTTATGTTGAAAACTGAAAAAATCGGGGGTTGGGGATATTACAAGATTCAACTGAAAACTGAAAAATTCTCGACACCGAGTATTCAACCGAAGGAGGTGACAAGGGTGTGTTAGAAGATGTTTGTCCACCCACAATATTTCCCATTTCTTTATTTGTTCTTGTTTTTTTTCGTTTTAGGCTCATCCTTGCAATCAATGACCAAGCTGGCTTGATGTCTAACATCATTAAGGACACCTTTGGAAGGACCAATGTCATGGCCAGGAATCCTGGCAAGGTGGTATTTGAATCTAAAAATGCCACCACTACAATGATCTTTGCAAAATTTACAAAGCAGTTTAACTGAACTTATAATTTTTTCACAATAAACCCAAGCAAAGTTTGTCTCCCTTGGCATTTTCATTGTTTGCTGCCTATTGTGAAAACGTTGTTTAGGCCCTAGGGTTGAAGTTTATGTGGTTTTTGTTGATGTAAATGTAACTTAGGAAGATATTCACTTGTATTTTAAATTGATATTATTATTGTATTTTATTTGTACCTCCGACAAAGATGTTTTTCCTCTAGTCGGGGATGTCATTATTATGTTTGGTTATGCAAAGTCATCGAGGTAAAACCTCCACTGTAAGTCGAGGCGATAGATACCCTAGAGTCAAATGTAAAAGGGTTATTGAGTCTTCCTAGAGAAGTCTACCCAATCAGATTTAGTGGGGCCGACCTAGTTAGGTAAAAGGTCAATTTAAAAGGAAAGTATAAATAGAGAGCCTTGCTCTCTCATTTGGACACACTACTCACTCACACAAGTTCGCATAGCAAGGGAGAGAAGACAAGTTCGCTAGAGGAGAAAGAGAGAGAGCTGCAGAAAACATATTTTGGGTTTTCCACTTTTGGCTTGATATTGTATTAGTGACAAATCTATCTTTGAGGAAGTTGCGGGGTTTTCTCCTTTATGGTTTCTTGGAGGAAAACTACTGTGTCTATTGTGTTTTGCTGTGCTTGTTATTCTTTCAGTTAAAGATCCTAGTTAATACTGAATTAAAGTACAAGATCTAACAGTTTTTCTTTAACCTTAGGTCCTACGGTAACATGGTTTACTTGTAGGTTGAAATGAAGGTTCTTCAAGGTTGTAATTAAAGCTTGCAATGAAGTTTAAACCCTTGCAAATAAATAACATAAGCAAATATAACCTAAATAATAGAAAAAGAACAAAAAAACCCCAAAAATACTAAGTAGCAAACAACAATAAAATAATGATATAAACAACCTGCAACTGCAAGGGTATCTCCAATGGAAGAAAAGAACCTAAAACAAGTTGTAACAATCACGGCTTGAGTAAAAGCTTGTAGATTTTGAATCCCTATTTGTCCAACAATGTTAGTGGATGGCCTTAGATGGATGCTTTCCTCCTCTAGTAGCCTTGTTGGTCAATGTTGATCATTGTCCCTAACTTGGTAGAGGAGAGTATAGCTGAAAGAGACTGCAAAAATGATGAAACCCCCCCAAAAATGAGTTTTATAGGTAAATTGGGCTTATGACGAGTCAAACTCACCATCTGATTCAAACTCCAGAGTCAAACTTGGTCAACTTGATTTAAACTCGGGAAGTTAAAGATCAGGTTGTCTAACGGTTGATCCGATCCAAAATCGTGAGTTGGTAGTTTAAACCACGATTCTTGTTACACTAGCTTGACCTCATTTGGATGTTTGATTGGCATTCGTCCTTGGAGGGTTGGAGACATTCTGATAGCATGATGACTTCTTCATTTAGCTGGCACATGAAGATAGGGTTGCTTGTTTGGAGGACACCTTGCATCAGAGGAAGACCATTTAGCATTGTAGAGTGAGTTGAGCCCTAGACAAAATGGGGTTGATTAGATCACTCACTAGGAAGCTTGTACTTGACTTATGCTAGCTTGGGTTGAGGGAGTGGACTTGTAAGTAGGTGGACCCAGAGATGGCACGTTGGTTTGGAGAGGCATTGGAGCATTGGAGCACTTGGAGGAGTGTTGGACCTTGGAGGAGTAGCAACCTTGCGTTCAAGCATTGCTCATGGATCATCATCACCTTAGAGCTTCACATGTGTCATTGTAGAGGAGCACTTGTTTGTGGTAGGTTTAGGCCCACTTGTGTATTTACTCTCTCAAAGGATCTTTTGCTAGGTACTTATTGTTTGTTGCTATTGACTTATCCTTGGTATCTGACTGTCTCGATGAAGAAGTACCTCTGGTGAAACCTGGGATGTTAGGCTTTCCTGAAGACTGTATGTTTTTATCAATCTTCTCAGCTATTACTTGGGCTTTCTTTAGATCACCAGGTTCCTAAGTTGATATCTCATCTCTCCATTAAAAGACTCAATGTAATGTATGAGGATTGAGCCATCAGGTGGCTTAATCTCGACATGGAGGCTAGAGATGAGATTGTTGAATCTTTTATTAAATTCTTCCATGGTCATTCTTCTTCATGTTGTTAAGGGAAGCTAATAGGTATCTATCTTCTTTCTTATCTCCCCATTTAGTTAAGAAACCCTTCTCAAATTCTTTGAAGTTCTTATAGTTGTTGTTATCTAAATCTGAGAACCAGTCAAAAGTGTCTTCTTCTAAAGATAATGCAAACAACTTCATCTGCACATCTTCATATTTAGCATTTAAGCACCATTTGTTAAAACAATGTGAAAAGTTTCAAATGTGCTTTGGCACTTATTGCATTGTTACCCTGAAATGAAGGCAATTTTTCAATTGCCTTCTTAGTTACAACATGTGGGTAACCAACTATTGCATTAAAATCTGAAGGACTGAAAAAAATCACCCATATTATTTTCTTCTAAATCAGACTCTTGAAATAAATGGTGAAGATCTAAAATAGACTCAAGTCCGAGATTTTTGAGGATTCTCCGAGAGTTTAAGTTTAGTTTATTCAATCTTCTCCTATAAACCTTTTCACGTTCAGGGATGAAATTGAATAACCCTTAAGAATTTCTTGTTGGAATATCTTGTTGAATTATTTAAAAGTGGAGTCGCCAGATGGACCGAGTAAATTTTAAAGGTTCACAAGATGCATCAAACAAATTAAAAACAACAAAAAGAAACAAAGGTCGTGACCCGAGAATAGAAAAGTTTATCCCCGTTAACGACGCTAAAATGGTGCCGCCTAATACACACTTGGGGGGAACGCAGCAGGAAACCTTCAAGCCGCTCAGTGTGTCCTTGGGGGCAAGTCAAAGTCAAGTGTTGTCACCTGATTACTTGACTTCTCCGTCTAGGCTACTCCTAGCGAAGCCAAGGGGGGTGGTCCCTATAAAAATGAATATAATAAGGCTTTTAAACTATGAAAGATAAAAGCACATCTAGGAGTTAATGACGAAAGTGGGAAATACCGAAACAAAGATACAATTGCAATTAAGTTTAAGTACAACAACACATGAGATTAAAATCATTCACGAGATTTCGTAGATTTAACTTAACCATGATAACGCATAATGACTAGTGCTAAGATTGTAAATGTGATGCTGCTTTGTTGTGTTGTGAAAGTATTGCAAAGTCTTGGTAAATTATTGGTTTGGCCCAACTCTGAATCGTTCCTTTGAGCTGGGTGTTGTGACATCTATACCAAGTGTCAACCAGGCGATGATGAACCTTCTTACGGTAGTCTGCTGACTCTATAGTTAGCCTCAGTCGACCTCCCGAGTTCTTAAGATTGAAACTTTGTAGGATTGCCCTGTTAAAACTAGCAACTCAAAATCCCCTTTATGATTGACCAAATTGTTTAGACTAAGCTGTAGTGGTCAAGAGCATACTCGGATTTCTTAAGCCTTGGTAAATTTTATGTAATGTAGAAAAGTGAGTTACTTAACTAATCTAAAGCCCAAGAGTTTCGTTTCCACACACCAAAAAAATGGTGCACAGTACTTCGGAAAAGCAAGGGCATGAATTTTAAGGTTTATTGAAACAATTGTAAAAGTGACAAAGCATGAAATGAGTAAATCAGATCTATTAAGTCCTTTAGGGACGTTTGTGTGCTTTGTGATGTGATTTAATTACTATTTGACATAAATGAACTAATCTTAAAAAAAAAAAAAAGGCGAATCCCCCCTGGGGGGATGGGGATAGGCGCCGAAATAGCCTGTTGAGGTCTTTTTATTTTTCAAGTTACATCAAAATAAAATCAAATAATATTGCTGGTCCTTTATCAATAGGTACCAATACAGTTTACAAGTGCTAGAAAAAAAAAAAAGGTGAAACAAACTCTCCAGATGGCCACGGAAGCCTCCAAATCTCAGATTTTGACCTCGAAATTGTTCAAACCTGCTAAAATGTCAGAAAAACAGCGAACTAAATTAGTATCAAAATGGCCAAAAAATACTTTAAAAGTGTTTCTGGCCTTGCTACAAAAGTTGCAAAAAAATCTAAGTTGAATGATAAGCTAAAAATGAAAAAAGTTTGAACTAGTAAGACAAGCTTAGAGGATCTTTGGCTGCCCTCTTTCGAATTGCAAACCAAATCGTGCAAGGCCTAATAAGTTAGATTTATCTTTCACACACTTGCAATAAAACCACTATTCCTTAACTAACAAGATTTTTCAACTTTTAAATGCAAACAAAGGAAGAGACTTTTCACTAATGTTAAAATGAGATTTAAATTTGATAATATGATAGCATTAGTGAAATGAAACTAGATCTATTTTTTTAGGATTTCAAATTTTTAGATCTAGAACAACATGGAACAAGTAACCAAAAGAGATTGAAAATATGTTGAATCAAAGGTAAGAACCGAGTTGTGAGCTAGAAAGAGATGGACGAATGGAGCCTGCATGAGAGTGGGAACAAGAGGGACTACGCTTCCGTTTGAAGTGGATTGGGCAATGTCAAAGCCAACATGCATGTATCCTCCTTAAGCTCAGATCACCTGCAAAAAAGATCTCACACAAGACTTGCACAAGAGGATTAAATAGCATTGATATAAACAATATAAAAGACTTATAAATACAAACATTCAAGCAAGAGTTTCATACTATTATCAAATAAGAAACAAGCATTAGATCTTATTTCTTACCCTACTGAAATATAAATTCCCTTACAAGGTCAAAGATGCTATCCCAACGCTACACAAAATACTTATGCAAAAATAAAAGTTACCTCCATGGGTTTTGAAGCATCAAGCATCCACACATGACATGCAACCACAATGTAGCCTCCAAAGCCTTCTCTTTATTCACTCAAGAACTCAAAAATATTACAACACAGAGGAGAGGTAAACAATGCTCCTTTAAATAGGAAAATACATACAAGGGGGGCGCTAATCCGAAGAGGGGCGCATCCTTGATGAGATAGTTAACTGGAACTTGGTAGATACTGATCAAAGCTTGATTGAATGCCAATGGAAGGGGGTTGCGCCATTTGAAGAGATGGATGGCAGCCCCAACCTTGAGATCATCACCACCAACACAAACCTGCCACATAAGGAAGTCGCCCAGCAGAGTGAGGGCGCAATTTTCAAGGAGTTAATTGGATCTTGCTAGATGTGATTGGATTTGTCTAATTCGGAGCTCAGATCACCTTTATTTGACTATGCAATCACTTTAGTTCATCCTCAGTTCAACATCGAACACTTTCCATGGATTTAAGAATTTGTCTTTTTATTTAATGTCTTTATTTGACATTTATTTTTGTCTTTTTGGGGTTTTTTCGAGCAAATTTTATTTTTTGAGATAAATAATTGCTCGAAACTTAAGAAAAGTGGATTTATGGGTTAAATGGGTGCTCTGGCTTAGAAAACGAACACCCCATTGTCAGATTCACCCACAAACCACTTAATTATTACATTTTGATTCTTTTCAATTAAACCATTATGGTCTAATTTATGAAAAAATTATTTTTTTCAAAACATTAAAAAAAAACACCTAGGGACGTAGTACATGACCATATGACTCTATTTAAGTGTCTAGCATGTTTATATATGTTGACACATGAACTTTAATAACCCCCCAAGGCCTAACCACCAACTTAGGCAAAGCATAATTGACAAGGGAAAATACTCCTTGGAATACACTCATTAGTTGCCTAGTCCTAGGAAGCCAAGTTACTCAAAATACCACCATGCTAGCACACTTTATTACAAACCCCGTGGAGCATGGACATGCTTTAAAAAATTAAAAAGGTGGCCCCTGAAAAGGCCTGATTTGAACTTCTGAACAATGAAATGCACAAGTGTTCGTGCAAACATTGGTGGTTCTTTGGAAGTCCAACTGTGTGCAACTCAATTGGTAACAGTTGCCAAACCGGAACTTGAACCCGAACCTTGTGACATAGCGTACAACCTCGGATATCCAAAACTTAACATTCAATTTTTCACACGATTAAAAAATGTTTAAAGACATGTGTGAGTTCACAAACACTTGATACCTGTAATCTATACCAAAACATACTTATTGAAATTTTAAGAAATAAATTAAGATCCATGAGCTCCATGTGACTGTGAGAATGTCTTGGCAAAGCAAGAGTCATGATAAGCTCAGGTATGGGGACGGGTACGGGATAAGCCCATTTTCAAGTCGCCGCAGCCTGTTTCTGCCGAATTTCATAGCAAACCTCGACAAATTCAAATGCTTTGGTTGAGTTTTGCCGAATTTCAAACCTGAAGGTTCAAATTCAGCGAACCCTATGATATTGGTTGTAACTTGTATGTGATAATATAAGGGGGTGTTTTTGCTTTAAATTAATATCTTGTATTAAAGATGCTCAGATAATCATCTTTTATTTGGTCCCTTGTTTTTTTTTATTGTAGATCCATTTTTGAATGAAAGTTTATAGAAACTGTGCATGTAAGAGGTACAGTATGCAAAAATGCTCAAATGGGTTTAAATATCTTTTTCAGGTGGTAGGCTTGCTTGAGCGAGAAGCTGCCGAAAGTTCTGAACATGCTAGAGAAAAGACAACTGTGGATGCAAAATTACTGGATCAAGATGAACAGCCTGAGCAGATAAGTGAGCAGAATCACAGCAGTAGACAAGAAGGCACAGCAGTTCAGATTCCTGGAGTTGAAAATCCTAATAATCAATCTATGCTTTCAAGAAATCTGGTATGCATGGTTTTTAAATATAATTGTAACCCTTATCTAAATAGTAAAAAGAAATAGCTTATATTTGATTTAGTGCTTAGCTGTCTGATATGTTGTTAACTATGTGAATCTCTAGCAGATTGGTGAAGACACTGGGAGAGGAATTGAAGACAGAGACACTGTCAACTTGAATGAGATAACCAAAGATGCAAGTAGGTCTCCATGTGAAGAAACTGAAATTCTATTGAAAGATGGGGATGATATTACAAGTCCATGCCTACAAAATCAACAGTGTGACCTTCCTTCATCAGGCACAGATGGTAGTCTTTGCAGAGCCTGTGGTCTTGATGAGTGCACTGATCGCATTCTAATATGCGATGCCTGTGATGGAGCATATCATACATATTGCCTTTCACCTCCAATTGAAGAAATTCCAAGTGGAAGCTGGTACTGTGCTCCTTGCTTTGCAACTGGAAAGGAATCACCGGAGGTTGACTCATTTCATGAAAGAGAGGAAAATGTGCAAGGCACAGAAAGCATTGTCTATCATTGTGTTGTTTGTGAGCGACTAAGTAAGATACAAAATAGTGAACAATACAGACAAGCAGAATCTGGAATTGGTAGGAAATTGGATGGACCAGATTCTCAAAGGGAAGAGGTAGACCTGATGGCAGTGCATGGGGCGGAACAGGAGTTGGAAGTGTCTAATGATGAATTGGCTGATAGGAAATTATGCAAAGTCTGTTCTGTTGATAAAAAAGACAATGATTTTCTATTGGAGTGCAGTAACATCGATTGCCTTTCTAAGTTTTACCACTTGACCTGCTTGAAACCACCGTTGTCAGCTTGTCCTCCACCTGGATGGTATTGTCCCTCATGTCTTTGCAGAGCTTGTCTCACAGATGAGAATGATGAGAGTGTTATCCTTTGTGATGGTTGTGATGAAGGTTATCATACATACTGTCTAAAACCTCCGCTTGATGAAATACCAGAGGGTAAGTGGTATTGCCCATCTTGTCAGCAGAAACAGAGACGGAAGAGAAGGAGAGGCCTGGAAACTCAAACAGACAACCCGACTCGCTCAGTGCAACCAAAGAAGACACCTGAGATAGTAAATCTGTCTTCTTCAGACGATGTAAGAGTGTCACAGGATTCTTCTGGGATAAATAGTGATGGCTATGTGACGCAGGACTTTACTTGTGTCCTTTCCAAGCAACCATCTTCCACTGTGACACACAATGTGACAACTCCTCTCTCCAACAGAAGTCTTTCTGGTGTAGCAACTGAGCTACCTAAAGGTTCAAAACCAAAAGTGGGCAAAAAAATGAAGAAGATTTGCTGAGGAACTGGGGTGTGAAAGTATTGAGGGCTTGCTTGTGTTTAAAAAATTGTACAAATAGTGATATTTATCAGTTCCAAATTCCTTAATCAATTTTGCTTTTGATCAATGAGATTTCAATTTCATTACGTTATTGAGAAAATCATTAAAAATTGTGTTTGGTGGTGGCATTTGAATCTCACCAGCTCAAAATAAAAATTAAAAAATCCCGATGCTGTCTTTGGTAATTTCTTGCTTAGTTGATATCAGATGGGATTTATTGACATTAAAAGCTAGTTGAATAGTCAGTATATGATACATACGTCCATATACTGCTCATTGAAATGTATTAACAAGTTTATGACTAGATATTTTGGTATGCATAAAATGGAAACATACTATGCCAGTTGTTTCCTTGATGCAACCAATAAACATACCGTATGCATATGATTGTAAATGAGACCTATATTGTGATGTTGAGCTTATCTAACTTGTTTGTTTCAGCCTTTTACGAGAATTGAAATGCACTTCAAATTTGCCTCTTAAAATTTGTAATAAATTCTAATATCGCAAGTACAGGTGTAATATGCAGACTGCCTATAATATCTAAACGGTAGTACTCAATATATGATGATCATTGATGATTATGCCACCAAAACTACCATAGTAATTAGTAACTGCAAGATGAGACATGGTGTGGACAATGGTTCAAGAGAAAATCTCTTGCTAGCGAAGTGGATCTAATTAGCATTTACCAATCAAATGAAAAGCTCATATAAATAAAAGATTTTTGTCGACAGAGGAGAGGTTGCTGCCTGCAATTATTACAAGGACACATATAAAAGTTCGTCAACGCACACCCAGTCTTCTATTCTAGTTGTCTGAATGCTGAAATAAATAATTCCATAGCTTTAACAATATTACAGAAATGCATGACATTTAAGTGACTTCATGGATGCCATCTTTGGTGTATGAAATTTGATATTCAGGATGTTCATAACTTTGTTGATATTTTTGTCGTGTCTTGCAATTCTTTGGACTGGGCCAGCTGCTGTCCACTATAATTAATCGTTGTTTAATGACCTTAAGTATTTGCACTGATCTAAAGATATTGTATCCATGTGTCGCTCATGGATGCTGGATTTTTTATGGTTCTAATGCGACCTTCGTGCCTCCATTGATTTTTTTGGTGTTCTCGTCTATAAAGCTTGTCTTAGCAGTTGGAATTGTTATGGATGTTTGCATGGATGGGTCAGTTTGATTTTGATATTTTTAACCTGCAGGGGCTTCTTATTAAGGCATGGATGGAAAGAACAAAAAAAAATGAAATGAATTGGATGGTTCTATTGTTTTTATTTTATTTTGTATTTTTGATGGTTCGTTCAAGTAGTCTACAACACATGATGATTGATAGCTTTCCACTTGCTCAAAATAATGGAAAGGGAAACAGACATTTTTGGACTGAAATCCAGTAAGAATCACTTTGGATTGATGGAATTCCAGATATCAGATGGTAACATTTCACAATCTAGTTGCAGCAGGGGTATTTTAGGGTGTAGAATTTATTTATGCAATAAAACCCACAATTCCATCAATGTAAAAAATGTAAAAAATGTAAAATGTTTAGTTACAGTCTTCTCATATAAACTATGAAAAAATTGCAATTTCAGTGAAAATTGCCTAACTGGATTCTAATGATGACAAACTTATGAAGATACAAAACGTAGAATGTTGAGCCTCTTTCCATGTAAGCTTCTTCATGCATTGTTTGTGGAATGCAAAGCTATGGCCTCAACTGAAATGAATATCATTTGCATTCTAATTTACTACACTTATAAAACATGCACCATTTGCAAACCCTTAATCAAAATCACTTGACGACTTGGTATTCTAATGTCACAGTGCAAGCCTTTTGCTTTGACTCATCAGGGTTTCTCAATGAGCCTATTGACAACATTTTATAGCTGCAAAGATGATGTACCCACACATGTGCATACTATTATTTGTTCAATATAAATTGGCAGTATTCAAGGAAAAATAGAGAATAAAAAATTATTTCAAATATTTTAAGGTGGAACAAAAAAACTTGAGTAACAGGTTCGTCTTTAAGTTCATTATAAATTGGATATATATATATATATATATATATAACAAATGACCTTGCATTAAAGGTCTATAAAGATATACAACTATTTCATAAGTTGTTCAAAGATGATGTACCCATAATAAAAAAACTATTTCAAATATTTTAAGGTGGAACAAAAAAACTTGAGTAACAGGTTCGTCTTTAAGTTCATTATAAATTGGATATATATATATATATATATATATATATATAACAGATGACCTTGCATTAAAGGTCTATAAAGATATACAACTATTTCATAAGTTGTTCATAAAAAGTGCTTTTATGTGCATGTCATTGTTATTAAAAAAATATTTAATAAAAATTCTTTCGACATTTTGAATAATGCTAATATTTTCAAATTTTAAATTCCATTTGAAGGCACATCCACCTCATGACACCTCATGTTAAGTACATCAATGGACCACTAATGTATTTTGGATACCTTAGAACTTCATTACTGACATGGCACCATTTTAAACACGTCACACCTCAAGACGAAATATGGACGTAAAGAACATACTAATGCATAGTAAAAATCTGGAAGTATAAAGTAACTACATAAATCTTACGTACTTTAAAGTTAGGGTGCATAGGTACTAGGTCCTCTCCCGTATGCTTATATTTGTATTACAAGTTTTGAACCCTTATTTCTCTTCTGACTTTTATATCTGCATCCAGGTGAAGTACTTGAAATTTTGTTTGAAAGGGATTTAAAGATTTAGTAGCTGCAACTTCTCTAGCACAAAACCTTAGATATATTATAGCAAAGTGCACATTTCTACAACATTGGCCATCTAGGTCTTTCGTTGCTACATCAAAATAATGTATTTTCAAGATATTTCTACATAATCATTCACACTTCTGCTATATGCAACATTAATAGGTTTTTAAACACACATTACATGACATTAGTTATTCACGACAAAACAAACCGTCATTATGTCAATATTCATATATCACAGAAGTTAAAATAAATATGCGCACGAGGACAATTCAAGATCTAAACTATTATATGCCTCAACCTCAATATCCATGTTTATAATGCTTTAAGATGAATCTGTAGGATTTGAGTATAGTAGTAGCAAGCCTTCAACTTCAACATGTAGAGGCAGAACATTCAATCATGTATTGTTCTATAATAAGGCAGAACATGTTTGGCAAGAACTGAAGTTTTAATATGTGTAAAAAACTAATACACCTTGTCGTTGAATTTGCCAAATCTTGTGGCATGTAGAGACACTTGAAAACACTTTCGACCATTTCAAAGTAATCGTGTCCAAGCAGACATTGTTTCAATAGTTGGATGCCACTAATAAGCAAAAGCACCAAGTAATTAAAAACAAGGATGTTGTTACCTTGGATAAGAGTAGTTGTTGCCATTATACAATTGATGTTGCTTCAGTAACAATATTTTTTCTAAATTTTAAAACGGCTACCAATTACACTATTTTTTAATTTTTTTGATTTTACATAGGAAAGCTCTTTCTAAACAATTAAAGTCAAGAACTCCAATTTGAAAATTTGAAATCAAGGATATTCTTAAAGGTGATGGGCAAATGTTAATCTACCAATCTCTACTATTTTTTAAACAAAACTTTTAGTCTTGTTGGGTGACCTCCTTTTACGAATACTACCAATGTTTAATGCTCATCAATAACTTGTTGTAGTGGCCACCACACCTCTTTTTTTGTAAGCAATATAGTAGCTATCCATTAATTAGTATACAAAATGGTACGATTGTGAGCTCAAGGAGATCCTCCACAGAGTGTAAAACAAACCCTCTTCATCTCTAAAACCTGAATGCTCAACCATAATCTTAGCATAGAGTTTGAGGCATGTTCATAATCCAAGACAAAGTTTGTAAACTTGACTAGACTACCATAACAAGTAACCATAGCTGTCGAAACTGAAACTATGATGTATAGAAATATAGCTAAACATAGACTAAAAAGAAGAGCAAAGGGTCGAGACATTGTCCAAAAAATTCAGAGCCTGAGACATAAACAAAGAATCAGGGGGAAGGAACCATGGTGACATTGATGTCCTCATTGTCTTGGTCGTCGATTTGACTGACATACTCGGAACACAACCCCTTGTTTCCTTGCCATAATATGAAACTTGGCATGCAACAAACAGGTGTCCACCTTCATCTTTTTTAGTGGCGCAATCTCCAGCCGCAGTCCAACAATGGTGTTGTCCTGATTAGCGATCATGGAGCCCATGAACGACTTCACCAACCAGTAGAGGAAGAGGGAACGGTGATAGAGGGTCACGTGGGAGGGGTGTCGCTAGGATCCACGACTCCTGCCAGCTTTGTCAGGTTCTCCTCTGTATGCATCCCGACTTTCTTGGCCTGAATTACATTCTTAGCAACCTCAATTTCACTTTTAACGTGGGTGGGAATGCTCTTCTTGTAAAGCATAGCCACCTCCATTGCCTTGCTAAAGTCCTTAGAAGGCTTGCGGTTGGCCATGGGGGCCTTCCCCTTGCACTTATCTTGTCTGCCCATGAACACTCTCCTGAACCGAGTGGCGAAATCACAATGACGACCTCGCAACCAAGTCACTTAAGGATGGAAGAACAGTTGCTTGCTCGGGTCGCAAGTTTTGGAGGGAGGGCAATAGAACAAGAGAAATAACCGACAAGCTTGGCTTGCTCGCATGCACGACCCTCTACCATTATCCCTGTTGTCCTTATAACTCATGATGATTAAGCCTTCACCGTACCTCTCCATCTGTGTAAATTTTAGTTAATCCAGAGATCACTACTCCCTCTGGATAGCCCTGAGATCTCAGGCGGTTTGAGTCTCGATATCAATACATGCTCATATAAATATAGACTCAACAACTAGATCTCTTTACCAAAACTGAAACACATGCAATCACACATAAACACTGAATATACCCTAGAAACCCCTACGGGGAAAACCAACAAACTGTGGGGTTATCTTCTCTCTCGAGCCCAAAGCATATATGAAATAGATAAGTACAATACAGTGTTACCTCAGCAGTAACTCAATCCTCTGAACATGACAAACTCTAGATCTACATGCATCGGCTGATGCATGCTCTGGAAAAGTGTGCCCTAACTGTCAAACTGGATTTGAGAATCTCTGCAGGTGTCCCTAACTGATTTGCCTCTCTCTATCACTTTGCTCTAGTCTGCTCTGCTCTAGAAGACAACCAGCTGCTCCTCTGAGATATGCGAACTGCTCTGCATGGAGAAATGTGCCCTCCCCTCTAGAAGTCAAACACTCGTTCTGAATCAGATCTCAGCAGATCTGAGTTCTGATTGTCACAAACCTTCCTCAATCACTGAGGCAAGGCTACCCTGAAATTCTCAGACACTCAAACGCTCAACCGGATGCAGTACGAGCTTCTTCCTCCTCAAAGAATGCACCCTCCTCTCCAAGGAAAGTCGCCCACCTCTCTATTGAATCAATCTTTGATCAGTTGACTCGATATCTTAGACAGGCACCTTTTGTCTCCTTATATCAACTCACTTGAAAAATTAGGTTTACCAAAAACCTAAAAGTAGGTGCATGCAAAACTCACTTTTGCATGCATGCATGCAAACCCTTGCATGCATTTCTTCCCAAAGATTTTCTTGGTTAACATTTTAACACTCCCTCTTAACCAGGAAAGGGTTCTGCACAACTCCTATATTTTCCCTGAAGTACTCGAACTTATTCTTCATCAATGACTTTGTCAAAATGTCTGCAACCTGCTCATCTGTGGAAATGTACTGGAGCTCAACTGCTCCCTTCTGAACATGATCACGAATAAAGTGATATCTGATCTCAATGTGTTTGGATTGATCATGAAATACTGGATTCTCAAAGAGCTTGATGCAACTCTGATTATCACAGTGGATCACCGTAAGCTTCAATTGTTGATCAAATAGACTTACCAACATCTTGCGTAGCCAAATGACTTCGCAAGTGGCTAAACTAGCCGCCATATATTTTGCCTTAGCAGAACTCAAAGCAACAGACTTTTGCTTCCTGCTAAACCACGACACAACTGTTGAACCTAAGTTGAAGCAACACCCGAAGGTGCTTTTTCTGTCACCTGCATTACCAGTCCAGTCTGAATTTGTGAACCCAACAAGCTGAACTTCTCCCTGCCTCACATAGTTAAGCCTATACTCTGTCGTTCCGTTGATGTACCTCAGAACATGCTTTGCGGCCACCCAGTGCACATCTCTAGGTTCTACCATGTACTGACTCAAGGTGTTCACCGCAAAACTCAAATCAGGTCTGGTGTTGACCAAATACATCAAGGAACCAATGCGCTGTCGGTACCTGGTGGGATCAACCAACTTACTCTCAGAAGCCACTTGCTTCTTCCAGTTGGTTGTCATAGGTGTAGTCATGGGCTTGCAATCTTGCATCTGAAATCTCTTCAGTATGTCCATTGCATACTTGCCTCGATTGAGGAAGATATGCCCATCCTCCTACCAGACTTCCATTCCTAGGAAGTAATGTATCAATCCTATATCCTTCATCTCAAACTCAGATGCAAGATCCTTCTTGCAATCACTGATGAGTTTCTATGTCCCTGTAATAAACATGTCATCTACATAAAGCACAAGGATGAGTGGATCCCCATTCACTACGATGAAGTAGAGATTTGGATCTGCTTCACTTTTTTGAAACCCTAGCTGTTGGAAATAGGTATCTATCCTAGAATACCAAGCTCTGGGTGCCTGTTTTAAGCCGTATAGGGCTTTCTTCAATCTACATACATGAGACTCTCTCAAGTACCTCGAAGCCCTCTGGTTGCTCAATGTATACCTCCTCCTCTATGAGTCCATTTAGGAAGGTTGTCTTGACATCCATCTAGTGAATCTTCCATCCCATTTCTGTTGCAACATAAATCACAGTCCTGATGGAAGAATACTTGGCTATAATGAGCAAATGTCTCATCATAGTCAACTCCCTCTATCTGTGAGAAACCTCTAGCCACAAACCTGGCTTTGTATTTCTCAATGCTGCCATCTGGAGGTGACCATAGACTTTCCCTCTGATCTGGGTACAACTTCCCAGACATCATTCTTCATGATGGAAGCATACTCTTCCAACGTGGCATCTCTCCAGGCCTGCTCACCTGCAGCTTTCTCGTAAGAAGATGGCTCTGACTCACTGATACTGTTTACTAAAGCTAAGTAACTACAGAATCTTTATGCAGCCTTCCTCTCTCTTACATCTTTCTTAGGATTTCCTACTGCTCGAGCTTCCTTCAGGGTGTCTTGAAGCCACTTGGGATTCCTCTTCCTTGAAGTGATATCCGGAGAGGAGAAATCCTCATCTTCATCCCAATGACTTGTATGACACTGAGTACCTTCAGTAGAGGTTCCTGTTGTTGTCAATCCTGTAGCTCGAGAGCCTGTAATCTGGGACCTTGATCTAGGTTGATCACCAACCTGAGATCCCGTGCCAGTTCCTTCTCCAGTGCTAGTGGAACTTGTAATCTAGGCATCTGTTACTCCTGATACTTGAGACCCTGTTGGTTGTGGAATGGCTCTCTGACCTGTGTCATGCAGGGATGTAGCAATTTGTTGTTTTCCCTTCTCAAACTCACATGAATTTCGAAACGTCCGATCCTCCTCGAATTTCACATCCCGCCTCACAACAGTCTTCTTGAGAGCAGGTATGTAAATGCGATAGGCTTTCGAAGTCTCATCATATCCAACAAGAATTCCTTTCTCGGCAGTTGGTTCCAACTTTGTTCTTTTCTCTGAAGGAACATGCAAGTAGGTAAGGCATCCGAAAATCCTGAAATGCCCAACCTCGGGCTTCTTCCCAGAGAAAGCCTCTTATGGAGTTTTGTCCCCCAAAACTTTATGAGGACTCATGTTCTGTATATAGGCTGCAGTGTTGCATGCCTCAACCCAAAGGAAAATAGGCAAATCCTGGTCATGCAACATAGATCTAGCAGCCCCAACAATGGCCCTGCTTTTTCTCTCACCAACCCCATTTTGTTGAGGGTTGTAGGGCACGGTCAACTGCCTCTTAATGCCCTCCTAGATGCAGAACTCATTAAACTCTTTGGAGGTATACTCTCCTCCATTATCAGATCTGAAGATCTTGATCTTCCTCTCTATCTGATTTCCCACGAGTTTTGAACTCTTGAAATTTCTGTAAGACCTCTTTTGATTCCTTGCTTTTAAAAAAATAGATCCAGGGCTTCCTAGAGTAATCATCAATGAAAGACACATAGTACTTGTAGCCTTTCAAAGATGTAGTGGACATCGGTCCACAGAGGTCAGAATGTATCAAATCTAGAGCTCCTGTAGCTCTGTTATCACTTTTGGGAAAAACTGCCTTGACGTACTTCCCGAGAGCACATCCTTTGCACACATCATTGTGCTCTGTGTTGACCTCATGTACTCCTGTCACAATCTCCATCAGAATCTTTAGGGCAGGATGGTGAAAATGAGCCATCCTCCTGTGCCAAAGCTCACAGGTGTCACAATCATCATCTCGACTACTATGACTTAGGGCATGATGAAGCTGAAAGTTGAGTCTGTACATCTTTCCACTACGGACTCCAATCCTCACAGTTGAGGTAACACTGGATCCCTTGGGATGGACTAGCACATTTCCATCTCTGAACATGACCCATAATCCCCGATCTTCAATAGTAGATACAGAGATCAAGTTCTTCTTAAGACCTGATACATATAGAACATCACGAACTTTCATATACTTTCCTGGATCTCTCTGAAAGGATATTGTTCCCTGTCCTACTACTTTGACAGTAGAATTATCTCCCAGAACTATCTCAATATCTAGCCTATCCTCGGTTAGATCTGTAAAGTACTCACGAACACCTATCATATGGCTAGAAGCCCCGCTGTCTATGTACCATATACTAGATGTGGAAGCGTTCAAGGACTGACAAGTGTTAAGAGCCATCTCTCTATTAATCTTGTCAGTAGAATACTCATCTATGTCCGTGGAGGAGCAAGAGGTGCAAACAACTTGATCATCCCTCCTGGTGATCTGAAGGAACATATCCGACTCCTGCAACTGCAGATTTGAGACCCACCTGAGATCACCGTACAGATCTGATATGCAACACGTAGATCTGAGTGTGAATGCTCTCCTTGACCCTTACCAGGGCTCTGATACCATGTAAATTTTAATTAATCCAAAGATCACTACTCCCTCTGGATAGCCCTGAGATCTCAAGCGGTTTGAGTCTCGATATCAATACATGTTCATATAAATATAGACTCAACAACTAGATCTCTTAACCAAAACTGAAACACATGGAATCACACATAAACACTGAATATACCCTAGAAACCCCTACAGGGAAAACCAACAAACTGTGGGGCTATCTTCTCTCTCGAGCCCAAAGCATATATGAAATAGATAAGTACAATACAGTGTCACCTCAGCAGTAACTCAATCCTCTGAATAGGACAAACTCTAGATCTGCATGCATCAGTTGATGCATGCACTGGAAGAGTGTGCCCTAACTGTCAAACTGGATCCGAGAATCTTTGCAGGTGTCCCTGACTGATCTGCCTCTCTCTATCACTCTGCTCTAGTCTGCTCTGCTTTGGAAGACAACCAACTGCTCCTCTGAGATATGCGAACTACTCTGCATGGAGAAATGCGCCCTCCCCTCTAGAAGTGAAACACTCGTTCTGAATCAGATCTTAGTAGATCTGAGTTCTGATTGTCACAGACCTTCCTCAATCACTGAGGCAAGGCTACCCTGAAATTCTCAGACACTCAAACGCTCAATCGGATGCAGTACGAGCTTCTTCCTCCTCAAAGAATGCGCCCTCCTCTCCAAGGAAAGTCGCCCACCTCTCTACTGAATCAATCTCTGATTAGTTGACTCAATATCTTAGACAGACACCTTCTGTCTCCTTATATCTACTCACTTGAAAAAATAGGTTTACCGAAAACCTAAATGTAGGTGCATGCAAAACTCACTTTTGCATGCATGCATGCAAACCCTTGCATGCATTTCTTTCCAAAGATTTTCCTGGTTAACATTTTAACAATCTGCAGTTTCATCATTGCTATGTTATGTCAGCTTAGCTCCTCCATACGAGCCCCATACCTTGCACCTCCAATGACGTTATACTTCATTAACGAAATAGAATGAACCCGCCCTACCCCATACACCCACATGATCACGAGAAGACCTCATTGAAGCACTCTCGCCATTTGTTTGATCATGGGTCATGATGTGCCAAGTGGCCAGGTCATCATCCTGCCTCATGTCCATCACCCACCATGGGGAGTTCTTGTCCCTAGTGGCAAGGCTGGAACAATCCTGCCTTAGACTCTGAGTTAGGCATTGGTCGTCCCAACTGCTATTTAGGGCCTTTGTTTTGAGGGAGATCCCTTCATTGGAAATCCTATCAGCTAATTTATTGGCTTCTCTTTACATGGGAAGGGGAGACGACATCCAAGCGTGCCAAGAGGGGTTGAAATTCCTAGAGTCCAAGGTCTAGCCTCCAACTAAGCGAGACTTTGTGAATAAGGGATCCATTGATAAATTTCGAGATCATTTGAACTTACATTTGGGAATTTCCTTCCACATCGAGACATGAGAAACCGCACTGAATCGCAGCTTTTAGTCCCTCAATTACCCCCTGAAGCTCGACTGCATTGTTCGTGCCGTGCCCAATCAAGCCTGCAACAACCCAAAGCATGTCGTCTTTATGATTTTAGAATGCTCCTCCATATCCCGTTGGTCTTGGATTGTCTTTAGAAGCACCATAAAAATTCAACTTGACGTGCCCTAATCCCGAAGGTGACCAAATGGTGGTGCTTTCAGGAGGATTCCTTGGTTTTGGATGGTTGTTTGAAGGAGGCAGGGACGAGAAGCCCCATGCTCGGAAGATGATTTGCTCAAGACCCCTGCATTTAAAGTCATTATCTAACCACACTTCTCGGAAAATCTTAAAATGGTGGTGCTTTCAGGAGGATTCCTTGGTTTTGGCCGGTTGTTTGAAGGAGGCGGGGACGAGAAGCCCCATTCTCCGAAGATGATTTGCTCAAGACCCCTGCATTGAAGAGTCTCCTTGATGTTACGAATAGTAGTATTCTGGGTCCTTTGGGTGGTGGTGGCTTCATTTTTGAAGACCCTGCGATTCCTCTCTTTCCAAATGCCCTGCATAATGAAACCTGGAGTTAGTTGCCACACTCTATTCAGGATGATATTTTTAAAGGGTCCTTCCTCTAGTGTGTGATCGTTTCCCTTAAGCTGTCTCTTTTCCTATGAGACTACTGAAAAGTTGATGCTGCTTTGTCCCAAATGGTGGCTGCAAAGGGGCATCGGTTGAGGAGATGTTTCGCATCCTCAACATTCTGAGAACATAGGATGAATCATGAGGCTCCTTGAAACCCCCTTTTGCTAAGTTGGTCCCAAGTGAGAATCTTCTTCTACACTACCAACTAAAGAAAAGTACTGATTTTGGGCCACAGGTGTTGCTTCCAATTATTTTCCCAGAATGGCTCAAGTTGGATTTCTGCATGTCCATTGTGAAGGGCATAAGCTTCTTGAATGGTGAAAGTCCCAATTGGCTAGTGTCCCCAACATAGTTGGTAAGGACCCTTTCTTACTTTGACGCGTCGTTTGTCAAGTTCCTTCCATAAGTTTTCAAGGTGAAGGTCGAACAAGTCCTCTCCCCAGTCATCTTTTGGAAGCTAGGTTCTCCATTCTTGGCCAGTCACTTCCATTTCCCAGCAGTGACATACTAGATTGCGACCTCCTCCAATCATTCTATCTTTGATTCCCTAATTATTGTCAGCCTTCACCAATTTGGGCAATTGTTGCCATGAATCATCCCAGTAGAAAGTTGAGGTTCCAGAGGTTATCTCCTAGAAACAATGATCAACAATCAAAGCTTTCTGCCCCAAGGCTGAGTTCCAAATTAGCAAACCGAACCTCACCCCTTGTGATAACACTAGGTGTTGATGTTGGAAATAGTGCAACTTCGGAAGTTATTCTTATTATATTTTATTATATTGTTGTTGTACCTCCTACAGGAGAAAATATTATGTATTTGATCATGTAAACCTTTGAAAGAATCAATGTAAACCTTGGGGCAAAGATACACAAAGAAAAGAATTATTAAATATTAATTTATTTATTTCCCCGAGACAAGTCGGCCAGTAAGGGAAAAAGTCAATTTTGCACGTGTATAAATAGGGAGGTCATGTGCCTCATTTGTTCACTCATCCAACTCAAGCTAGTTCGCACTAGTAAGAGAGAAGTTCACATATGCAGCAAGGAGAAGTGATTTTGGGGTTTTTCACTTGGAGAAATTTTCTATTTTCTCTCTTATCTCCCTACTCTGTTCTCGGGATTGATCATCACTATATGAAGGTTGCTGGGTTTTCTCCCTGTTGGGTTTCCTAGGATAAAATTCTTGTGTTCATTGTTTATGTGCTTGGTTATTCTTCTAGGGATCCTATTGTTTATCTGCAATTAAATTAACTGCTATAATTGTATAAAAATCTAACAGTTGAGGATCAATATTTAGTTCATACTTGTGTCTCCAGAGCCTTTGCCAGGTACCATTCAGATTTTGGAGGAAGCTTCACCATATATTTTCCCCCAGAACTATGTTGAGTTGCTCCAAATCTCGCAGGTCTAGACCACCTTTTAGCCTGGGCCTGCAAACTATCCCAAGCTACCAAGGCCATTGGCACTGGTGGCTCCACTCTAGAGGAAGGTGCGCTAGAGATTCCTAATAGTATTTAGAATATGTTTGGAGTTTCCATGTCCGAGAAATGGTAGAGCGACATTGCCTGAAGCACCGAGCTGACTAGAGTTAGCTTGCTGGGAAGATTCAAAGCTTTGGAGGTCCAACTGGCTAATTTCTTCTTTTCTTAGAAAGCAATTCCTCCTAGGTGGCATTGCATTTTATGCTATCTATGAGGGGGGATCCCAGATACATGGACAAAAGTGAGCTCCTTTGAAAACCCATAATGGTTATGATCCTTCGTTGTACATTGAGATACCCATTAACATGGTGTCATCAACAACTTGTAAGTGGGAGTGACTCTCACCCCGCTCATAGAACTTCAAACCCTTAAGAGTGTCGATGTCAATTGCTACATGAATACTTTTGCCAAGGCCTTCTGCCACAAGCACACAGAGAAAGGGAGATAGAGGGTCCCCTTGTCTTATGCCTCTAGAGGGCAAGAAGTGGTGTGCCAAAGAGCCATTGACAAGAATTGAGAAAAGAACAAAAGAGATTAAAGCAAGTACCTAGTTGACCCATTCTAAGCAATAGCCAAAAGCCAACAGAGTTTGGCACATGTATGACCAACTTAACTTTCCAAAGGCCTTTGAAAGATATAGCTTAATCATCATGCATGCTCTATGTTTCTTTTTTAGAGGGTGAATTACCTCATGAGCAAGAGTGATACCATCCATGACTTGATGCCCCTCCACATAGCCTGTTTGATTGGGAGAAATGAACTTGGGAAGAATAGGCTTGAGTTTGTTGGTTATGACCTTAGTGACGATCTTGCAGATGGCATTACATAGAGAGACTAGTTTAAAATGGATGGGGTCCTAGACGTTGTCTTGTTTGGGAATTAATGTAAGAAAGGTGGCATTGAAAGCCTTTATGATCCCAGCTTCCCGTCTTGAGGCCTCCACCACCTTCCAAACATCCTCCTTGACAATCGACCAATAGACATGAAAAAAATCTATGGTAAAACCATCTGGCCTTAGCAATTTTCCTTCTGACATTTCATTAACTGCACCTACATCCACAGGAGTAATGGGTTGCATAAGGCTGGCATTTTGCTTGTTGGTAACCAACTTAGGGATGTGTTGCACTATTTTATCGATGGTTGGTTGTTTGTTTTCCATGGGCTCCCTTAAGAGGCTTCCATAGTATTCATTGAGTAAATCAATTATGTCCTTGTGAGTTGTGAGGAACTCCCCTTGATTGTTATGGAGTGCCATGATCTTGTTGTGTTTCCTTCTTTGCAAAGTTGTGTGATGGAAGAATTTGATGTTTTTGTCACCCTCTCTTAGCCATCTCAATTTGGACTTTTGTCTTCAATAAGTCTCTTCTTGCTTATTCCTAGCATTGATTTGCTTGGCCAACTCATGCTCATTGAGAGTTAGCAAGTCTTCATAGCCTTGATTGATGATTTGTTGTTGAAGATGGTCCATTTTGTTCTCAAGCTTCTTCCTTTCTTCAAAAATGTTTCCAAACACCAGTTTGTTCCAAGATTTTAAGTGATTCTTGAGATTTTTTAAGCGCTCCTGAAAGCAGTACACATAAGATCCTTTAGCTCTGTTGGCTTCTTGCCACCATCTAGCTATGTTTTCTTAGAAGTCCAGGTGCTCTAGCCAAAAACATTTGAAGCAAAAAGTTTTTGGTTAAGGCCCATTTAAGAAAGAAAGTTCAAGGTTGATTGGCCAGTGATCAGAGCCAACTGCCTGAAGGATGGTAGAAATCAAGGCTACCTCAGTCAAGAAGATGGGTTTCTGAGATAAGAAATCTATCCAATCTTGTTGCTATCTGCCTCGCTCCCCATCTTTTGTTGTTCCTGGTGTACTTTATATTGGTAGGTTGCATGTCTAACAGTTTTAAGTCATTTATGACTGAGGCAAATTCCTCACTTTCCTTGTCCAGTATGCGAATGCCTCCTTTTTTCTATGATGCTGGTTTTTAGGTTGAAGTCACCCCTTAAAATCCATTTCCTATTCATGAAGCGAGTTGAGGAACTCTAGTTTACGCCTCGAGATAGCAAGCGCATAGACATTTGTGATGACTCCTTCCTCAACTAATCCTACCAGCCTGGAAGTGGTCAAGATGGAGCAGGAAGTTAGAGAGTGGTCTGACAGAGTGACGAGCTGAGGATTCCACATGATTTCCAATCCTCTTATTGTGCCATTTGCATCTATTGCGATGAGATGGAAGCCTTCCTAGCAGAATCTCATTATGCTTTGGAGCTCAATTTCCTTACATTTGTTTCTTGCAGCATTAGAACAGTGGGATGTTCTCTAGCTACTTGAATTTTCAGGATCCGACACTTGGAGTCGTCGTCTAACCCTCTAATATTCCACGATGCAATCTTCATTAGTTAACAATTTTTTGGGAGATAAGAGGTTGGGATAGTTTTATAATTCCCTGTTCCTATTCAAAAGTGCCCCAATTCTTGAATTCTTTCCCTACTGCTTTTTCAACCTTTTTTATTTTCCTTGCCTGTAGATATTTGCAAATCATTGAGAGGAACCATTTGGATTCCTAAAGAAGGGTTGGAGCAGGGTGCTAGAGACCTTTCAGGGTCCTGAGTCACTACCTGAATCATAGCTTCGTGGAGGAGTTTGAGTTCGTGTTCTGGAATGGCCTGAATGTTATTGCTATGACATACTGCTTCCATTCCCATTAGGTCCAGATCACTCAAATCCAAGTCCATTTCCTCTACTTGGTTGTTTATTGCTTCCTCTACTGCTTCTATGACTCCATCCATGTCTTCCTGGTGGTTGGGCTTTTCTTAGTGAGAGCCTGGCAATCTTTTTATGTTTGGGCTCTTCATGTTGTATTTCTTTAGTTGTTGGGTTGTTTATTGCTCTATCACAATGGTCTTCACTGCATTAGGCATACCCTTCTCTTGGTTATCTGAGGGATTCAAAACTATTGTTGGTGCTTGGTGCTACTTGTTGTTTAGTCTTTTGAGGCATGGTAGGTTTCTTGTTCTACCGTCTTTTGGGGCAACCATGGTGAAGCCATTCTTGTATTGTAGTGTTTGTTCCTTGATCTTGTTGTGCATAGCATTGAGGGGGCACTCACAAAATGAATGGTCGTGCTTGTGGCATTTCCTGCATCGAAAGGGTATGTGCTCATAATCGATTGGTTGGATCCACTTTGAGCCCTGATAACTAAGGCATATTGCTTTCGGGAGGCCTTGGGATATGTTCATGTATATATAGAGACGAGCATAAGCCATGTATCTTCAAGAGGATGTAGTATGTGATGCTTTGACATACTCCCCCAATGTGTTGCCAATGCCTGCCAAGGTCTTTGGTTCTTAGTACTCTATAGGCAGGGAATAGAGCCGAACCCAAATCGATGCATATTTGAAGTCTTCTTTTTCTGAGAAAATCTCTCAACCCAATTTTTAAAATATAGCCCAACTGAGTTAAAGAAGTATGGGTCGTTATCGAAGGAATCATTTATGTCCTCCAAAATGTTGAAGATGACCATGAAGAATCTCTTAGATCCGAGAAGGATGTTATAATGCCCTTTGGGATTCCATAGAGAATTGATCCATCCGACCAGATCTTGTTCCGAGAGCCACAAGCCCAGATTAATGCATAATCCTTCATATATTGAATATTTTAACTCAAGCGAGCATAAGTGATCTCATACCTTGGAATTGTTGTTGTCTTTGGAATGCATTTTCTGGTTCCTCTTGTGGCTCGTTTATCTTAGGCTTCTCCATGTTCATTCTTCACCTGCTCTTTACCTTCGGGTTGGATTCCCTCACCTCCCATTCCACCCTTCAATGGGGTTTGATGGCCGGTTGCGTCTTGGTTCCCTTCGGGGTTGTCCTTAGTGGAGATGAGCGGTTGTTTAGAGGTCATGGCCTCTCAATAGGAGGGGGGTTGATCCCCCCTTTTGACAGTGCCATGGCTGTTGCAACAATGGTGATTTGCGTTGAAGCTAGCCATAAACCCTAGCAGATCCTAGTGGGGTAATCCTCCTACTTCTCGACCACCACACCTATTTAATCCCTCCCCAACTTAATATTTTCTTTCTTATGTAAGCATGCCATCAAATGCATTAGTGATGAGGCCTTGCTTGGCTTTTCAATCCCATCAACCACAATTATTTCCATAACTATGCAACATCATTTTGTCATATGACCTTGGAACTAATGCATATGCAACCCACTCTCTTCGATGACTTCATCCTTTTAATGTGCTTTTCATCTAGCCATCAATTCCTCATATTCCTTTGTTAAGTGCCTTATTGCTTCTACTTCTCCATTGCCTCCCTAACCTGATTACTATTACTGTCACTACTACAAACTGTTAGTGATATACCACAAGACTCATCTCTATAGGACTATCCAAGTGTAAAACATATTATACAACTTGACGAGAACTCTAGCCGTAAAAACTGATATATTTGTGTCAAAAACACCAAAAACAACCATTGAATCAAAAGTAGTGCTACCGATAACACCCCTTTTTTTTCGTGTCTAAAATTACAACTTTTTTGAAACCTTGGTCAACCACAACCAGTGCCATTGCAATCAAAACCGTAAATCAGGCCTCGAATAAAAAAATGTTTCTCCTGGAATCACCCTCATTTTCATTCGAGGTTAAAATTACATCTTGTTTGAAACCTTGGCCTTAATAACTAATGTTGATGTAATAAAAACTCTAAAATGATGCTCTTGAAACCACTTAGAATCAACATAGCACTCTCATTTTCATTTACATGGCTAAAATTACAATTTGTTTGAAACCTCAACCTTAGCGTTTGACATCGTTGTGTTGAAAATACCAAAATCAATCCTCGAATAAAAAAAAGTTGCTACTAGTAACACCACTTTCTTCCCATAACACACCTTTTCATCAAGTGCCCATTCACGACTGCTGTTTGGAATGAATGTTCAAAATTGGTGGGTTTCGACTGTCGATGGGATGGAACCTCTGTTAGCGAAGCATGGGAGCGCTGGTGGAGATGGGCGCGCACTAAGAAACAGAAGATCCTACCACTGCTGATCATTTGGGGGATATGGTTGGCAAGGAATGGGTTAATTTTTCTGGATAAGCCATGCATACCAGAGATTATTGGTACTATGGCGGTGGGTCTGTACATGGCATACCCCGAACATGTAAGGGTTGCACAGCAAAGACATAATCTGGAAGTGGAGATTGACAGAACATACCCGTGGGGGTTCTTTGACGGAGCTGCTAGCAATGAGATATGCGGTGGGGGAGCTGTTCTATATTTAACCGAATCTCACTTTTTTACTATCACTATGGGACTTGGTATGGGAACAAACAACTTTGCAGAAGTTATGAGTTTAAAATTATTACTCATCTTTGCAGCTGAGCGGGGCATTACTAGGCTGGCGGTTTTTGGAGATTCCATGAATACTATAAATTGGACCAACCAAACTCAAGCGTGCAGAGTTATTAGACTTGCTAATGTTCTTCACACTATTCAGAGGCTCAAACAAACTTTTGACATTTTCATATGCCGGCATGTTTACAGGGAAAATAACCAAAAAGCAGACCAGGCATCCAAAGAAGGGCAGAACATGGATATTGGCACTTGGAAAGTAGTCGAAGAACAGGATGGACAGAGAACTGAGAACTTTCTCAGACCTTACATTGCATAAAACAGTTTCTGCTCATGATAAATAGGTTGAAAAACAATGTTAATTCTATTTTAAGCTTTCCTTTAAATCATCAGCATGAATGGTTATTATTTATAAACTTTTGTAATTGTAATAGCAAGACAGTCCGTTGGGACAGATCCATATATTTATTTGTGGAAAACAGGGAAGCGACAATTTTTTGCTTTTTGAAAGAAGACGTAATAGTCTCATCACATGAACCATAATTTTGGATATGGTCAATTCACTTTTACAGTGAATACTGAATGTAATTCTGATCTCTTTGGATGAATGGAATTATGCTTTTTTTCTTATGAAAAAAAAAACACCACTTTCTTCAATCAAGTTAAAATTACAAGCATTTAAACACTAAGCATAATAAAAAATTATAAAAAAAAAAATACAAAAAACAAAAACTTACCTTAAAATACATATAAAATTTTCAAAATAAAATAATTTTTAAATAATAAAAAGAAAAAAAATTAAAATTTTAACATAAAAAACATTAAAAACAAATTAAAACATTAATATAAAATTAAATTAAAAATTAAAATATTAAGACAAAACAAAACAAAACAAACATAAAAAAAAATCATATTAAATAAAAATAACATAAAACAAAACCACATTAAATAAATGTAACCTAAGAAGAGTGAGCAAAGAGTGGGGAGTTACGACTCGATTCGATTCTAGAATAGAGTCCTAACTCCCCGCTCCCTCCCAACATGAGCCATTACTCCTCCTTCCCTCTTCACTCCTCCCTTCCCCCGTGTGAACGCTCCCACACCCACCTTTTCTCCTCCTTCACCCCCCTCACTCCCCCATGTCGACCCTCACTCCTCCCTCCCCCTGCACGTGAAGCCTTTTACAGCCCCCTCACCTCCCTCACTCCTATGTTTCCCCCCACGTGGATCCTCACTTTCTCTCACCTCATGGCTATTTCTTTTTTAATTTTAAAATTTGTTTTAATTAATGCTTTATTTTATTTTTTATTTTCATGATGCTTTATATTTTTAATTTTTTAATGTTTTATTTTCTGTGTTTATGTTTTTTATAAAAGATAAATATTTGGAATATATTTTAATGATTATTTTTTTTCCTTTTTGTTTTTAATGATTTATTTCTTATTTTTGGAAAGTTTGTTTTATTTTCAAATTTGTAATGTGTTGCCCACGGGGTGTATAATACATGGTGAATGGGTGTACTTTTAAGGCACTCTTTGTGTAAGGTCACCGGTTCGAAATTCTGTGGGTAGGAGCCTTAAAAAATAAAATTAATGTGTTATTATTGTTTTTCTAATTTTTTTTCAAAGTTGTTTTATTTAAAAAAAAATCATGTTTATTGGGTCCACTTTGTTTTTGTTTTTTCCGTTTTTATAGTGATATTTATTTATTTATTATTACTGGTGACATCTCTTTTCGATCTGGGGGTTGATTTTGACATTTTCATTGTAATGGTGCTGGCTGTTAGGATCGCAATTTCAAGCAAGTTGTAATTTTATGCTCAAAAAGAAAAATGGGGTGCCATGGTGATTCTGGGTGATTTCTCGAGCACCATTTTAGGGTTTTTTGCTGCAGCGACACTAGTTCTTAAGGCCAAGGTTTCAAACAAGATGTAATTTTACCCCAAATAGAAATGAGGGTGATTCTGGGAGAACCATTTTTCAATTCATAGGCTAATTTATGGTTTGGATTGCAATGGCATCGGTCATGGTCGACTAGGGTTTAAGAAAAGTTGTAATTTTAGCCTTGAAAAAAATGTGCTATTGGTAACACCACTTTTCAATTTGGGAGTAAAACTAGCCTCTAAATGCAATCTATAAAAAGACAAGAACTCTCGAGGGTTTTTGTCAAGTTGTATAATATATTTTAATTGCATAACCATTTCAAGTGTTTTGAGAAATGTGTCAAAGTGTATAGAAGCCAATTGTTTCCTTCGCCACTTTTGTTGACTTTGGAGATGCCTCTATTAACCATCCACGAGTGGTGTGAAGAGGAATGGTTGTCGGGTTTGTAGCAACAGATTCATTTATATATTGAGGACATGAAAATGAAGGTTGAGTAGTTAATGGATTTTATAATGTGTTATGTTATAAGTCAAACTTTAGTAGTTATGTTGAATTAAGCTTAGGGTTGTAAGCAAGACTTAGGGCGATGATGCTTACATAGTAGCAACATTGCAGGCTAACATCTCTGACCCTTGTAGCTAGTAAATCTCTGTAGTTGTTAGTGTTAACAGTTTCCTTTTATTCCTATCCTTGGAAGCTTGAACCTTTTTGTACTCTTCCCACTAACTCATAAGATATGTTTGCATATGTCCCATGGAGCACCACTACGTGTGCTTTCATGGTCTCAACAGTATGATGATGTAGCAATATGGCGACAATAGCACCCCCCTTTTGTATTGGTTTCATTGTTTAATAATATTCAACTTCACATGAAGTAAAAGCTTTATAGTAGTTATAAATTATGAAGTATGTTTGAGGTGTTGGCATGATTTTCTGACCTGGCCAACTTAAGGAGATAAATCCCACACAAGTGGCTTAGAACAGCTCCCGGTGTGTTTGGGATGGCAATACCTCGTAAGTTATGATCCTACTACCAGTTGAATTTATTTTCTTAAGGAGAATTATAAAATTCAACAAAAATGTAACCTAAGTTAATCTACTGATTTTTAAAAGAATTCCTAGGGTTAGTTTCTGAATCTATTCCCTAGTTAATCTACTGATTTTTAAAAGAATTCCTAGGGTTAGTTTCTGAATCTATTCCCACACAGATTGCTTAAGGCATCTCTCAGTATGTTTGGTATAGTTTGATCTCTTTAAGTTGGCCTAAGTCAGAATTATAGGCCAACATGAGGAAAGGACAATATATCCAAATGTGCTGTAGAAAATGAAGCAACTTATCATGTCACATATAAGAGATCTTTTGCAACCATTGGTATATTAGTTACAAGCAACATTATATGCATGTGCATGATATAGGGGCCTTTCAAGAAGACACATTATACACAATTTTGAATTTCCCATCGGGATACTCTATTTAGAAAAACAATCATGCCATTTGAGGACATTGAGGGTGACTTGGTTATACTGTATACATCACTTCACCCAACTAAAAAATAAATACCTAATTGTTGTTAGTGATGCAATAAAAAAGTAGGTATCTAGTCTATAAAATTGTAAACAATTTGCTTAGTAAATTAGGTGTGCTTTTGTAGTAAATAGACAAGAAAAGAGAAAATAGAGCCTTGGCTAGCGAGGAGACAAACAAAAAATAAAAAACAAAGCAAGAAGATCAATGTAGGACCTTACATGAGTACTTAAGGATTCCGATTTACTTTTAATCAGGACTAACATATCCAATAAGATTAGCGCAATCCTAGATGAGTATGACACAAGACCTTACCTGCTATACGATTAGGTTTTCACTGTGAATATTCATTTGTTAGGAGGTTTGAATAGGATCTCAAGATTAAGACCTAACTTAGGTAAACCCTTAATGTCTAATGACCAAAAACATTAATTTTTTATTGCAATTCTATACAAATTTTGGTATAATTTCAATTACTTAAACCCCTTTCAAAGAAGACTCCAGGTTCTTTATTGATAAAATCTATTACATCCACACCTACGCACATGAATTGATTAAATAGAAAAATAAAAATCAGAAATTTCCATGCATTTCAATCAATAAGGTCAAATCCCGCTAGCTCATTCGGTTAAGGTGTGGGTCTCGTCAGCAGAGGGACTCGGGTTCAATTGCCCTTTAGGGGTGAGCTAGCTGGGAGGAGATCCCAAAATCCAACTAGTTGAGGGTTGGTGTCTTGCAGGCCGGGTGCAATCCCCGGGTGATTTTGACGGCTTAGATGCCCCTGGGTCATGGTTTCTTAGACCAAAGGCCACTTCTGCAAGTCAGGGAGATTCTAGGAAAAAAAAAAAAATCAATAAGACCAATAAAGGGCAACTTGCTAGATTGAGTGAGTTCACAAACTATGTGCTATGCTAGAATTAGTGACATAATTTGTATGAACTTTGAACCAAACTATATGCAAAAATTCTAGCATCACTTCCTGGGGATAACCCTCCCCTTAAAAAGATAGATCCATCCTATTGGGATGTTCAGAGATCCATGGAGTTTTGAAAATGAAACCTACAACGTGGCTATATTAAAACTTAAAAGAACGCACTACTATTGCCACTACATGTTATTGCCAAATTCTATGGCGAAAAAAAAATAAGGGCAGCAAGACCCCACTACTCACCACAAGAGTGAAGCCTCAGTTTAGATAGGCTCAGAAGAGGGAGTTCCTAAAATCTGTAATCAGTTTATTGGTTAATCAATTTGTATGTACTGATAGTGTTGATTTAAATTTTAGATGTAGTGGTTCATTAGTGCTAACTGCAGAAAACAAAAAAGTAGACCAGAATTGGAAAGGTCACCAAAGCAGGGACATCTCTTTCATATACAATAACAATTCAAATACACCTGTATTTGAATAACAAGCATCCAAACCATATTGTTTATCAATTCAAATCTGAACACCAGAAGTGTAGAGATTATAAAAAGGGATTTGCATAAGCACTATTCCTACTAGCAATGATTGAACTTCACTGTATCTACTCTTTAAGGATCTTGTGAGTTTATCGAAGGAGCAGGGTATCTACTAAGATTTCCCAACTTGACTCTCAGCATTCTATTTTTTGAAATGAAATAATTGAAAGGGAAAACTAAATGAAAATCTAAGTAAGAAACTGAAAGGAAACTAAACTACGTACAATATTGGTATACTTGAATAGAAAAAATGTGCAAAATGTGTGTTCGTTAAAGAAATGAGATGAGAAGTAGAGTGATTGTGTTTTTTTAGCATTTTGCAAGCAACACAGTGCAACCTAATCCAAAATCCAACCTGGAAAAGAACCTGTAAAATAAACTTGCGAGACAAGCAAAGTAAGATGAATGAAATGTGACTTGTAAATGAAAATATTGAAGTTAATAAAAGAAAACCTGTACAAGAAATGAAATCCAACCAAAGAAAAACAAATGGTGTTACATCAGGTAGATAATTAAAAAAAACAAAAGCACTGAAACAAATATTTGGATAGTTTAGGTAAGCAATAGTCAGCCTAAAAAACTCTCATGCAAATCTAAGAGCTAGTGAGTTCATATGAATCAATTGGCAGGATTTAGTTCTAGAATCTAACGTCAATTTTGTGAATTTTATCCAATGTGCAAATTATTAACAATTCCACTTAACAAAAAACCAAATCTTAGAAAAACTTGAAGTGAATTAAGAGAATAAGGTTGCTTTTGTTAAACATGTAGTCAATTATGATGTGAGAGCGTTCCAACAAGTGAAACAATCCAAAAACATACTAAAGTAAACAGAAACAAAGAGTTATAAACAAATTTACTGTAATTACGCCATTACCTTGAAAAAACTGGTTAAGAAACTTGAACGAGAAAACTCTGGAAAGAGCCTGGTTTCCCCTTTCAGTTTTGTTAAGTAAATATAACCTACAATAGCCTCAGGTACAATTCAAAATTTTCTTGTAAACTATCTGAGTAAAAATGGTCAAAACTTCTAGCCAAATTTATGAGCAATATCATACAAAGGAGGTTGACAGTCAAGAAGATTAACAAGATATGAGATCACCAAGCATAATAATGAACAAGCATGAAAAGCAGCCACCAATCAAAACTATATACATCTAGGTCAGAGGGGTTGCCTTCCTCGAGGAGATTTGACAAGTAACCTCCACCTTAGGGCTCGAGCCAAGATCATCATTTCAAATACAAACACACCTCGGCCCTTACAAAACACACATACGCAAAAAAAATCCCCCTTGCCCATTTACATCATATAATAATAATCAGATTATTATATCATTTTCTCTACTACTAACCAATTATAAGCTTTAAAATCTTAAGACCTATGCTTCTAGTTATAAACACTTGTATATATTAACACAAACTGTTTGAAACTTAACAATTTACTTGCATACATTTGGAATAGTAAACTGAACTTGTCATTAAATTTTAAGCCTCTCAAGCATATAGAACTTTGAACATTATGGCAAAGTATAAATATATTATACAAATACATAAAACAGAAGGACAGACTTGTGTATCCATCTACCTGTGCGCTGCATGAGAAGATAAAAATGAGTCTTCCCATCCAAATGGACCAATGAGACACTGCTGATGCAATCCCTCTCTATGTTTTGAATGATCAGGCTTGGAGAGGCATAGATGTGGATGACAGAGGGGCGACGTTATTTTCATATCATATTGATCAAATGGAGGCTAAAGGGTGAACCTTTTTCATTTTATATTGCTCAAATGGAGGAGGTCGCACGACCTTATGAGCTCTCAACTCCAGCATTAACGATTTCCACATAAGAGGAGGATGCATTGGAATGGAGGTTGTCCATCCTCATTACCTGTGCGCAGATTCATATTAGAAATGCCAAGGTGCTGGGGAGTCACCCTCTCTCTAATGGTCATTCGCTGGAATGGAGAAAGTGAAACCCATGCCGATCTGTTGGCACATTGTAGCTGTTGTCCGCTGAGATGCACACCAGCAGAAGAAATCTTTCGAAAGTTGTTTCCTCACTACAAGTGGGAAAGGTGTGGCCTTGGGGGCAAGCAAAGAACCAGGTGCTGTCACCTGATCCTAGCTCCTCCGTTTAGGCTAACTCCTAACAAAGCCAAGGGGGGTAGTCCCTAACAAAGAGTTCTCTAAGGCTCTGTGTTTTTAAGTGTTTTTATGGTGATGTGATGAGGATGGATGTTGTTTAGGAGTTTTTTGTGTGATCACAGATTTATAATAATTGAAAATTTGAACACAAAGATAAACTTGCAATGACACTTGAAGAAAAAGCACCACTGATTGACAATTTATAGCAATAGCATCCACAATGAGACAATTTAAAGCAGTTTATAACATGCACTTCTGATAAAATAAATGAAACAATGGAAGGACCAGTGCCTTATGGAGTCAAAACAATGTGCTTGGGATGTTGAGATACGAGAGTTCAGTGTTGCTTGATACAAGTCTTGCTTTGGTGCTGTTGTCCGCCAAATTGCACACCAGCAACGGAAATCTTTCGAAAGTTGTCTCCCTCACTGGAAGTGGGGAGAGGTGTGGCCTTGGGGGCAAGCAATGAGCCAGGTACTGTCACATGAATCCCAGCTCCTCCGTTTAGGCTAACTCCTAATGAAACCAAGGGGGGTAGTCCCTATAAAGAGTTTCACTAAGGCTCTTGTGTTTTTAAGGTTTTAAGTGTGAATGATGCGGATGGGTGTTGTTTAGAAGTTTATTATGATGAGACCAATTAAAAGATGAGGTAAGCACAAGATAACAAAGCAATCCACGTTGCTAAAATGAAATAACAAAACTAACAGTATACTTCAAGACTTGTGATTATATAAAGCATTCACAATATGAAAATTAGCACAAGGACAAATGGTCCTGCTTAAGATATAAAATATAAATACCAGTGCCTTATGGAGTCACAGAAAAAAATGATTGTGATGCTGAATGTGTGGGTCTTGAAAGAAAGCTGTTTTGTGAGACTGTTATGAAAATTATCTTTGGTAAATTGAATATTTTAATGGTCTTTGATTATTAAGGCTAAAACCAAGGATATCAAAAGAGTGTCCGGAAAAGACATTCTAAGTGGTTCCTTTAGGAGACATGACGAACCTTTCTGGATCACAGTGAGGCGCGCAATGCTAACCGGCCACTGTGTCACAGAATGGGCAACCCGGCGCCTCCCCTGAGAACTACTTTGAACACTTTTTGAACAACGCCGGTTCGTTGGTTATGGGGGTGAAAGTTTTAATTAGTTATCACTTATGAGCTTAGCAAGTCCTTCACCTTTCTGAGTACTAGTCCAACCGTTTCCGGTTGGCAGAGCATACGGGTGTTGGACGAATAGCCAAAGTAAATTAATTAGGGGGATGTGGGTTGAAGTATTTTAATTATTAAGAGCACTTGTTCAACCCTCTGACAGAGAGCGCTCTTGACTTAGTCTTAAGACCACAGTTCAAGAGACTTTCTACTCTAAAATGCCTAATGCAAGGGGAAATGCAAATCTACAATGCTCTCCGATAGAGAGTGCTCTTGACTTGGATTTGGACAAGTTCAAGAGGCTTTGTTTATTTTATTGCAAGAAATAAAACAGTTGTGAAAAATGAAGTTGTAGAATTAGAACATGTGATAGCTCAAATGATGCAAAATACAACTAGCATGCTACTTGCGAAATAAAAGAAAAGATTTAGTGTTCTACCAACAAATCTAATCTAAGGTGGGATCAACCTCCGAACAAGGTCAACCACTAAAAACCGCTAACACTTGAGAACTTGCCAGCTAGCTGAGATTTCGACCAAGGCAACTAACGAGGAGAGAGGAGTAACCACAAAGTTATGTGGTCTTGCCCTTGAGATGAAATCTCAAGGATACTACCTCCGATCAAAACTTGGAAGAGAAGTATGATGAAAATAAAGACTACTCTAAAGCAAAAAGTAAAAGATCTAATCTAACCAATCACAACACTCTTCCCCAAATGGGGAAGAAAGCCAAAAAAGTGGAGACCTCCTCCACTTGAAATTTTATTAATTCTTGTACAATTGCCTTGGGTTTTAAAACCTTGACGCGGTTTTTCTTTACGACTGCTATGACTGTGAAACGGTGCATGACATTCTCCCAAAGTTCCATGGAAATGATGATGTTTCAGCGATCTATCACACTACCTCTTACTGCAAATTGATGGTTGATTTAAATGTTTATTGTGAGGATGACCTTATGGTCATTTTTGCTTTCACTTTGGAAGGGGATGCAGACAATTGGTTCTATGGTCTTCTAAATGAATCCATAGATTCACTGGCAGAGTTTTTTGAAAGGTTTCTCCTTTGTTGGCATGATGGAACTGTCAATGAGATTGAACAACTTGCTAGAGAGTATGATACCCTCATCCCTAGGTTCCATCTTGAATTAAAAGAAAACATTGAAGATCTCATTAAAGAAGAAATACAAAGGCCTTTGGATGAAGACATTGCTGAAGAAATCCCTGATATTGAAGAAAACATTGATAATACGAATCTGCCTCAAGTTTGTGAGCAGCAGTATGATGAAAAGATGGAGCTGTCACAGAATTACACCACTGAAGATGATCGTGAAAGGTTTTATAGTGAAGACTCTGATCTACCTCGGGTTCACTTCATTGATGGAAGAGGTGACAATTGCTTTGCAGATCAGCTCGAACAGCTTCATGATGAAGAGCTGGAACTACCTAAATGTCATCTCATCGAAGGTAATTGCACTTGTGTTACAGATCTGCCTCATGAAAGTTTCTTGGATGACAAAACTCAATTTGAAAAGCAGCCTGTTTCCTATTTTAGCCCTCTTCAGTGTTATGTTGACGTAGCATGTGGACTAACTTGCTGTCTCGTTGAAGATTTGAGAGACTGTGTGTATCTGCAGCATCAATTTTCCTATGATAGTCATGATTTGAAAACATTTCCAGGCCATGTTCACATTCAGTTTATCAAAGCCTGTTTTGGGTTAATGACTAACCAGAAGGGTAGAGGTTTCAGCATTGATGAAATGTTGAGTTGGCTTCACTGGCTATATCATTTCACTTAATATTTTCTTCTCATGTTAAGTATAGGTAGGTAGGAAGAATAAAGCTCTCACATGAGCATTTGATTTTATTTGTTTTTGTCATTTCTGCAATTTTTTATGTAATAAAATGTGGTCACGAGATGTGAATTGAGCCATCCCCACCACGTGGTCTCTATTTTCCAAACTAGTCTGCGATAACCAAGAGAATCTGGGGTTCTCATGCACTCACCGAGGCGAGCACACGTCCCGCAATTGGAGCCAGATGTTACCTCTACAAAATGCATCTCCATTTTCATTTAAAGGTTTTGGACGCATGCAATCTTCAGTTGTTTCAGATAGAGGAGAATTTAAAGCAACTCGAAAAAGGGTTACAAGAAGAGGTTGCAGAGGTTCTTTCCGTCAATGATATCAGAGCGGGATCAGCTTATGAATATTGCTGGAGAAGTTTGTTGTCAGCACATACTTTGCAAGCCATAAAGTCTCTTAGTAAACAAGTTTGAATTTCTGCTGAAGGATGTGGGATAAATGAATAGTAATACTGCCATCAGTAATCAACTGAGTGATAATCAGTCTTTGGTTAAAGCATTTATTTGTGTTGGACTGTACCCTAGCATAATGTCTGCTGTAAATAGAGAAAGGTCTATCAGTACTAAAATCATGAAAGATGGTCCAGTTCCGCTCTATCATATTTCTGTCAATGCCCATAGGCGAAAAACTCTCAACCCATGGTTGATGTTTTTTGAAGAAGGTCAATATTAATGCAGTATTTTTCCGCGATCTGGAACAGGAAGAAGATCAGCCCACGTGAAGGGAGCACCGATTACTGAATGATCAATCCGGAGTTAAAAGTGCCCTTGTGTGCCAAATCCGAGTTCTAAGTGAAGCGGTTGTGGAAATATGGCTGGGCCACTGCTAAAGCATGAAATCATGTCCATACAAATCTAAGTACTTTGTTGACTCTGATATTTGGCCCGCGGAGATCTCGAGGTGGCACCACTTCACTCAAAGTACCGGGGTCGTATTCTGGAACCCGTCACTCATGCAAACTGAGGCATGGGCGTAATTTCTGGATATCTTGAGTCGTGGATGACTCGAACCTATAGCTGGCGTGAGCGTAAGTCAAGTTTATGCTTGGATCGGGCCACTACTGAGTATTGAAGTCGGGTTCATCCTTAGAGTTCGACACAGCAAATATTTTAGAAATCATCGGAGGTCACTCAAAAGCCGAGCCGTGGAGCTCAGATCCACGCTTCATTGGCAGCCAGTTATCCCCGCGTTTTCTCAATAGTTGAGGCTCCAGTTCCTTGGCAGCTGAACATCAAATTAATTGATGCGGAATTAGGAGCTACGGCAAATGCCAAAACTCGGGTTTTCATAAGATGCCAGTCACGCCGGTGCAACTATTCACTCAAAGTTTCGAAATCAACTCATTAGTGGAAATCACGCTAATGGCAACCCGAACTAGCAAAGGAGGACCAGTTTCGCGATTTTTTTTTTGGGGGTGTTTGTTGAGCCGCGGGTCATCAACGTCGAAGAATTGGCAGTCGATTTCAATTGCAATGTTATCTTTGAACGCCAGAATTCGGGTCACGCTCTGCGTTAAAGTCAATCGCGCCAGCGCAGGATTCAGTAAGAGTCTTTATGAAAGACAACGCCGAGGATTACACACTCAATTGACTGCCGATCAAAAGATTCAATACTCGGTGTTCATTTTAATTGGCACATAAAAATTTTGTATCCCTTTCAAAGCTTGAAATTTGGACACGTTTCACGTTGACATTCACGCTTTGTGTTTAAAACATCGACTTATGAGCTGGCAGCCAAGTCGTGAGCCGAGTCGTGGAGCTCGAACCTGTTATCATTAACAGCCGGTTTTCGTTTATGGAATCCATTCACCTTAACCACTTGCACTTGGCACAGTATCCCCCCTTTTTCTTTTTGCTGAAAGCCGTGAAACTGAGCTGGGAACAGCCACCTGTAACTTTTCCATTTGACAGCTGATGGCAGTCGACTACTGATGGCCTTGGGAGTTTTTGTTTTAGTTGAGCAGTAGTATGTTTGGACTGGAGTTAAGAAAAAGTGGGTTTCACCTTTTTCTAACTTTTATTATTTTTTATTCCTCAAAAAAAAGGTATGAGAGGCTTTTTGGGTCTATAAAGAGACCTAACTTCTTCATTGTACGCATGGAAAATTTTTGGGGTTTCTTTCCCTTTTGAGCTTAATGAAAATATCAGTTGGGTTTGTGGACAAATTGAGCATCTTTCATGTGCTTGTGTGATGTATTTCAAGTTGCAGAATAAATCTAGCTTGTGAGGGCTTTTTTAAGCACAATAGATTAACCATTTACTGTTTAAGTTGGTTAATTATGCTTAAACGATTAGTATTTCGATGGACATCAGTATTCGGTTGTACGAAATGTTGATTAAGATCTGATTGTTTGGGCATTCTAGATTAGTATCACTTTAATGAAGCACAAGGCCTCCATGAGTCCTCTTTTGACTCCATTTCCCCTTCTGGTACTGGCACTGGTCTTTCCCTGAGGATTGATCTTCCCTTCTTTTCCATCACCCTTTTAAAAACTCATTATTTTGTTACTTTTGTTTCTCTAAGGCAGCCACTTCCATTTCACCTTGCCCTCCGTTGCATCTGCCTTAGTGATCCTATTTTAGGCATACCCCCCTAGAGTTGGAGAAGAGCCAACCTGAAGCGAAGAGGAGAGGAGTGTGGTGACATTGGCCTCTCTCCTGAGAGAGTTGTCATCCAGCTGGTGTGTTACATTTTGGGCTTCAACAACACGTATGCCATTTTGGGAGACAACAACTGCTTGAGATCATTTTGCAAGTGTTCATTGTAGATTTTATTATAAATTTTAAAGTGATCTTGATTATTATGGCTAAAGGGAATTTCCAACCGATATGCAAGGTACTGGAAATATGTCCGGAAATACTCTACGTGGCTCCATTCGAGGACATGTTGGACCACCCAGTTTTCTAGCGAGGCGTTCAATAACTAACCAACCACTAGAACCTGAACATGGCTACCCTGCGCCCCCACTTGGAATTTGCCCACGTTAGAATATTATCGATCAACGCCGGATTGGTTGGTTATGGGGTGAAGTTTTTTATTATGATTCAAATTGGATTAATGTGAGAAATTAAATAGCCCAACACCGTTTCTGAGTAATCCAACCTTTCAAGGTTGGGCAGAGCATACGTGGTGTGGAAAACAATAAATTCCAATTTTTAGGGGATGATGGGTTGTGAATATTTTACTTAGAGCATAAAACAAAGCTCTCCGACAGAGAGTGCTCTTGATCCACCTTATGGTGAGATTCAAGAGTCTTAACTAATCTATATGAGAATGCAACAATGCTCTCTGATAGAGAGTGCTCTTGACTTGTCTTATGACTAGTTCAAGAGACTTTGTGTTCCTTTTAAGATTGAGCAATTATAGAAAAGACACAAAACAATTGAATCAAATAAAATGATGCAAGATTGATCTAGCAATTAGTGGAAATGACACTAAACTGGCAACTAGTGATCTACTTATAAAATGGAAAACTAAACTAGCAATTAGTATTCTACTTGCAAAAGTGAAACTAAGCTAGCAATGAAACAAGCAAAGGACAAAGACACTACAAACTTCCCCAAATGGGGAAGTTGGGTGTGGGAGCCTTAAATCCCACTTGCTCTTTTTATTATGAGATTACAATGCTTGGGATTTTAACCCTTGAAAAGAACTTGAAAGAAATAGAAGAAGCTTCTTAAGAGCTTTTACAAAAAAAAGGAGATTGGTTTTGGTTCTTTTGGGTTTGCACTTCTTTGTTTTGTCTTCTCCTTGGTTTTGCACTTCTTCTTGGTTTCTTCTTCAAGTTTTCTTGCTTCTTGTCTTTTACAGATCTCTTCTTTGAGCACCTAAAGCACAACAAAGCTCAAGTACCCATCATTGTTAATCAAATCAGAAATAAATTGAAACTAACTAACCTAATGCAAGTCCTAGATCTAAGATGCCAACTAGAATGCTAATTTCTATGAAATCTAATGCAAAACTTCAAATGAAACTAGATGCAAACTACAAAGATGCACTAAAATCTAAGTATGAGATCTAAAACAAAACTAACAATGGACTAACTTTTAAAAGTTTTTTTTTTTTTTTAGATCTGAACTGAAACAAAGAAAGGAGCAAGCCAAAGCAAAGAATGGAATGGGAAAGAAGAAGAAAATGAAGGGAGAAGGAGAGCTAGAGATCTAGAAGAAGAATGGATAGAATGAGAGGAAGGAAAGAAAAACAAGAAGGCAAACCTAAAGGAAGACGAGAGGAAGAGAAGTGGGGGAGAAGAAACGAAAGCAAAGGAGAGGATGAAAAAACAAAAGGAAGAAGATGGAAGACAAAATGAAAGGGAGGAAGACTAGGAAGGTAGGACGAATGGAAGGAAAAGGGAGAAAGACTAAAGCTAAAGAGGAAGGGAAAAACGAGAGCTAGAGGGAGACGAAAGCAAGGGAAGGGAGGAAGAAAAAGGCAAGCCAAACAAGGCTAAAGAGGAAAGAATCCAAAGGAATGGGACTTGGAGCTTAGAGCTTCTTCTTGAGTAACCGGTAACCAAAGTTTTAAAGTGATTTTGTTGATGAGATATTTGAGAAGAGCTCTTCTTAGCCTTCTTTAGATGAAAGATTTGAGATTTGTAGATCCTACAACCACAAAGTGTTAACTCAAAACTTGAAGATGAAGCATGGGTTCGATGCAACTGAACTCTTGCCCTTCTTCACTTTTAGCAACACCTAATCACAATACACAACTCAACCAACAAGTGAGATAAAAAAATGCTATTATGCTAGGAACATCAAGACTAAATCAACAATTTGTATAACTGACTACTCATGTCCATCTAGATCTTGATAAACTTTGCATAAATAACCAACTTGAGACTACAAATGGCTATTCTACTGTGCTAACAATAGCCTTCCTAAGCTAGCAATTAATCAAACACTTTGCAAAATTGAAAGATGAGTTTAGAAAAGATGTCACCTCAACAAGAGATGAAATCACCACATAGAATGAGAGCTCATGGACCTCCAAAGTCGAATTCTTTATTTCCAATATGAAGCAAAAGATTGTTACAAAAATGTGTAGAGTAATCTTACATCAAAATATCCATCATAAGAGAGCCAAAGGGCATCTCTTTTATACAAAAACTAGGCACCAATACCCTAATTCGAACTAGGCATGAGAGAGAGCCAATAATCCAATCAAAGGCAAGTCGAATTCCAATCAATCCAAGCTTGGAGTGTAGATCCAATAGCTAACTCGAGTTTGTTGGTCAGTGTGAGTGGGGAGGTGGCCTCCACCTAGGCAAGTCACCCCCCACTCCTGCAGAGTAATCTTACATCAAAATATCCATCATAAGAGAGCCAAAGGGCATGTCTTTTATACAAAAACTATTCACCAATACCCTAATTCGAACTAGGCATGAGAGAGAGCCAATAATCCAATCAAAGGCAGGTCGAATTCCAATCAATCCAAGCTTGGAGTGTAGATCCAATAGCTAACTCGAGTTTGTTGGTTAGTGTGCGTGGGGAGGTGGCCTCCACTTAGGAAAGGCGCCCCCCACTCCTCCATAGTTCATATCACCAAGCTAATGCGTAAATGACACATGTGGAAGGCGTGAGTAATGAGGAAAGGCATGAATCCATCCATGAGACAAGCTTGGAGTGCAATGGAGAGATAACTCGAGTTCTAGGAGTTAATGCCATGTGATGTGGCCATAATCCAAGGGATGCACCCACCATATAATCAATGCAACACCACCAACCCAATAATAGCTTGCCATCTCACCAATTTGTGATTTTGCATGAGGAGGGCGAATTTCCTTGAGTGAATAGACTTGTAGTGACTGGATAGTTAACTGAATCCACTTGGACTTGATTGGAATCTTCATAAATGCCTTGTGCCATGTCATTTAGCCTGTTTATTTAATCCAATTGGATTATTTTGGAGAGATTTGGATTATCTCAAATTTATTATTTTTTGATTACTTTTAATTAATATTTCTCTTTTATTGATTTTTTTGAGAAAATATTAATTATGAGGCTGAATGACTATCTGAAACTTAGGATAAGTGGGTTTGGGGTTTAATTGGGATTTTTGGCTTAGGAAATGAGCCTCCAATCTTTTAAATCCACCCCCAAACCACTTAATTATTACAAATTGAATTTTTTCAATTAAATATTTGGAAAAATTAATAATAATAAATAAAATTATCCAACGCGTCTGGTAAAAAAATTTCGGACAACGTTTTAACACAACAAGGGACCTAGGAAATAACCATCTAACACATACATAGTGTCTAGTAGGTTCATATACATCAGTTGGACTCTAATAACCCCCCAAGGCCCAAACTTTCAAAATCAAGCATTCCAGTTGTTGTCCGCCAGATTGCACACCAGCAGCGGAAATCTTTCGAAAGTTGTCTCTTCACTACAAGTGAGAGAGGTGTGGCCTTGGGGGCAAGCAATGAGCCAGGTACTGTCACCTGAATCCCAGCTCCTCCGTTTAGGCAAACTCCTAATGAAGCCAAGGGGGGTAGTCCCTATGAAAGAGTTGTCTAAGGCTCTTATGTGTTTAAAATGTTTTTGGGTGTTGTGATGCGGATGGGTGTTGTTTAGGAGTTTTTTGGAAGTGAAAGACACAAAATACTTTAAATGAGACAAAGATAACGCAATCCACGTTGCAAGAAAAGATAGGAGATACACTTGAACAAGAAACAAATCACTCTTTATGAAAATTAAAGCAAGTACTCCAGATTGATATTAAGCAAATAAAGTATATGATAAAGGACCAGTGCCTTATGGAGTCAAATATACTAAGTGATTGAATTGTTGATACAAGTGTTTGAGAAACAAGTTCTTGAGATAGTTTTGCAGTTTATCTTGGTAAATTAAAGATTTTAATGGTCTTGATTATTATGGCTAAGAACAAGGTATCAAAAGGAGTGGAACCTTGACCAATAAAAACACTGGCAACCTTTTAGGTGATAGGTCGGGAGCACCCAGATTGCAAAGAGGGCAAGTGTGCTTACGGCTTGACCGCCCTCGAGTCTGACAGTGGATTCCCGGCACCACCTCTTCAGGAAGAACTCAGTAATTTTGTCTTGGTTGGGGTTTGGGGTAAAATTTTAATTAATGTTATCACTTATGTAATTAACAAGTCTTACACCTTTCTGAGTACTAGCCCAACCGTTTCCGGTTGGCAGAGCATACGGGTGTAGGACACGAGACCAAGATAAATTAATTAAAGGGAAATGAGTGGAAATTTTTTATTATTAGAGCACTTTGTTCAACTCTCCGATAGAGAGCGCTCTTGACTTGATCTTATGACCACAGTTCAAGAGACTTGCTAATTAACAAATGCCTAATGCAGGGAAAATGCAAAACTAATAATGCCCTCCGATAGAGGGTGCTCTTGACTTGGATTTGGCCAAGTTCAAGAGACTTTGGTTCGTTTTAAGAAGCAAATAGTGGTTGTGTTGTAAAAGCAATAAATTTCAACTTGAAATGATTAAACAATGTAATAGATTGGAAATATGTGAAATACTGCTATCAATACCACTTGCAAAATAAAATGAAACTTTGAATAAATCTAGTGTTCTACCACACAAATTCTAATCTAATAGGTGGGATCAATCTCCGAACAAGATCAACCACTAGAAGCCACCAGTCCTGGAAACCTTCCAGCTAGCTGCATGTCCACAAGAAGTTGATGGGGGAACGAGAAGCTACCACAAGGCTATGTGGCCTTCGGGATGCAATCCCAAAGTTAGCTCTTCTCTGGTCAAGGTTTGGAAGAGAAGTGACAAGATAATATTAAACAGAAAATAAGTCTAATCTACCCAAGAGTCTCTTTCAGGTCAACGACCGTACTCGGGAGAGCATGGGGGTAAGTAAATCGGAAATTATAACAACAAAATGACTTAATGAAATAGAAACTAATCTAAGAGCATATCAAAAGATCTAAACTAGAAAATCAAACCACTCAATGAAGACAACCAGACTTCCCCAAATGGGGGAAGTGAATGTGGGGGCTTAAAAACCCCACTTGCAACTTTATTATGAGAATACAATTGCCCTTGGGAATGAAACCCTTGCAGGGACTTTGAAAGAAATAACTAGAACACTCTTATGAAAATGAAAGCTTGCAGCCCTTAATGGCTTTTACAAAGGATAAGAAGATGTATCTTAGAATGTGTCTTTATGATGCTCGATTTCCTCTTCTCTCTTTGGTTTAATCTTTTGACTCAAGAAATCTTTCTCTTCCCACAATCCTACCACAAGGATAAGCCAATAAACTCATGCACCCATTAGCATTAGAAAATCAACAAACTTTGAAACTATCAAGTCTAGTTTTGCAAAATGAGACTAAAACATAAAAGAGCATGAGATTTTGACTTGAAATGATTAGTATGGTAAAACGGACCAGCAAGCTAAAACGCTCTAAAAAATGGTGGGAATGAGAGTGCAACCACAAGATCTTACACTACTTGATATGCCAACTTGTTTGCCTTTGAAATGAAACCATAAACTTTTAAGGAAAGAAACTAAATGCAAGTCCTAATGCTACTTCCAAAGCATAAACTAGAAACTACTAAGTAACAATGTTGAAGATCTAATCTATTGCAAAAAAGACAAGATCTATACTTATGAAACAAGTCTATACTAACCAAACTTCAAATTTGTTTTATATTTTTTGTTTTAGGGCCAAAGATAGGGATGGACGAGAGGGAAGAGGAGCAAAATCCTAGGGCAAAACGAAGAGGGTGAAGGCACTAAAATATGGCAAAACGAGAGCAAAGAAGGGAATGGCGAATGGGATGGAGAGAAAAGGCTAGAAAGGGGACGAGAGGAGGGAGGAGAGGCTAAAAGAGATGGGACGAATGGTAGAGAAGGCTTAAGATCTAAGGCAAAAGGTAATGGGAAGGAAGGAGAAGGAGTGAAAGAAGTGGGACGAGAGCTAGGGATGGCTAGGGCAAGGAGGAATGGGCTAGCAAAACAAGAGCAAAGGGTTTTCAAGTGGAACACTTGAGGGTTTGAAACACTGTCTTGGAAATCCTCCGGTTAACCGGTGATACGCCGACAACAAGTGTTGAAGAGAGCACAAGGGAACAAATCCCAAGCTATTCCCCAAGGTTGAAGGAACTTCAACCTTATGGCAAACTAATCTATGGCTTGAAAAGACAAACAACCAACTTTGGATCAAGATCTAGAAAGGGTTTCCACAAGATGGAGATAGATCAAAGTAACTAGTAACCAATTTTAAGAATATTTTTGATAAATGGATGGATCTTTGAATCTAACACTTCATGCCAAAATCTTGATGTTGTGAGATCGACTTTGGGAGATCCTGCAATGCACGAATGTTAGGGAAAAGATGGTTCTTTGAAGAGATGGAGGAGACAACCTAGTTCCAACTCCTCTTCAAAACCTATGAGATCTGCAAAATGTATCACTTACAAACAAGTTTGATCAAATATAGTATGCAAAGTTGAAAGAGACAAGAAGAGTGTTAGTATTTCCGACTACAATTCACTACTTCCAAATCACAAGCAACCCAACATCAATGGACAAATTGAAATCAAATGCCCATCCTATGGACTTTAAAAAGTCTTCTAAGCTTTAAAAAATTTGATCAAAACAAGGAACATGTAAGCAAAAAACATGGAGCAATATCACCTTGATTAATTTGAAGCAATTCCCATGAACAAGATCAACACACCATATGGACCTCCAAAGCCACTTTATTTCAATTAGCAAAAGCTATAACACATATACAATTTGGCAAAGTAAGTTTGCCCAAAATTCTCCATGAGATAATAACCCCAAAGGGCCTCTCTTTATAGTAAAAACACCTAGCTAAAACCCTAGGTCGAATTGGCATAGACATGTAGTTCGAATTCCAATCAATCACAAGCTTGGAGGAATAAACAATGGATAAACTCGAGTTTATGGTAGGTTGAATGAAGAGGTGGCAAGCTCGACCTTGGTTGAGGCATGGGAAGTATCACCCAACGAATAGACATGCTACAACAAGGATTGACGTGAGGATAAGGTAGATATGACGTGAGCTTTGAGAGGGCGAGTTGGTTGGTGGGAAGACAAGTGGATATGTGGTAGGTGCTAATTCGAATTAGCAAGGAGCCGAGCTATGGTGAGTCATGAGGGAGCCTACCCTAGCCTTAAATGCAAACCAACCAACCCATTTATCAACTGACAACTCATTAAATCGATTTTTGCATGGAGAGGGCGAATTAGCTTGAGTGGATAATCTTCTGGTGACTAGATAGTTGACTGGAATCACTTGGAGTTGATTGGAATCTTCATAAATGTCCATTGCCATGTCATTTAGCCTTTTATTTTAATCAAATTGATTAATTTTGGAGAGATTTGGATTATCTCCAAAATATTCAATTCTATTATTTTAATTAATAATTTCTCTGTAAATGACTTTTTAGAGAAAATATTAATTATGAGGCTGAATTGACATCCGAAAGTTGGGTTTAGCTGCTCCACGGGTCATGTGTGATTTTTGGATTATGAAACGAGCCATCAAACACTAAATTCGGACCCCGGATGACTGACATATTATAGACTCAAATTTCTCTATTTAAACTATAGAGAAATTTAATTAAAATTTTAAAAATAATTAAAAAATTAAAAACCCCAATTCCGACGCGTCCGGTAAAAATTTTTCAAAACTTTTTCTGGGGGTCCTAGAGACTTAGGACATGACCAGAACCTATTCTAATAGTGTCTAGTAGGTTTATACATTATAGTTGGACTCTAATAACCCCCCATGGCAAAAATTTCCAAAATCGGGCATTCCAGCTTTGGAGGAAGCGGGAGAAAAACCAAGAGATTATATCTCGCCTGAAGCAAAGTATAATCTGACGGTGAAAAAACTCCCTGGAATACCTTAGTTGTTTAATCCAGTCATGGGGAACCGAGCCACTCAGACCCTACTAGCACACTTTATTACAAACCCCCATGGGGCCATGGTCATGTCGACTCAAAAAACAAAACTGGCTAGACCCAAATATATGAAACCCAGATACTCTGGAAGTGAACACTGATGTGTTCCAACACTGGCGGCTCAATAAGGTTTCAACTATTGTACAAATCAGTTGATAACACCAGCTTTGGAGGAAGCAGGAGAAAACCTCGTCGATTATTGCTCGGCTATAGGCAAAGCATAATTGACAAGGGCAAAACACTCCCTGGAATACCTTAGTTGATAGTCAAGTCTTGGGGAACTGAGCCACTCAAAACCCTACTAGCACACTTATTGCAAGGACCCCATGGGGCATGGTCATTTCACAGAAAAACAAAAGTGGCTAGTCATCACAAACTGAATCCCTGATACTCTGGAAGTGAACATTGATCATGTTCAAACACTAGCGGCTCAATGGAGGTTCAACTATTGTACAATATAGTTGGTAACAGTAGCCATGTGGACATTGAGGCCACATTGGAAAATGATGTCATCAAAAACAATTTTGAATAAAATGGATTTGGGATTTTCCTTTCTTGGTTATTTTAATTTATGTTTTTGTTCGTTTAGTTTGTTGGAGAGGAAGAGGGGCTGGAAAAACAGAGAAGGAAGAGGCTGCAGTCGCACAGGACATACCAGACAGCACTGAAACCTTGCTTCTAGTATTAGGGCACACAGAGTGTAAAATCAGTGGACCCAATGTACTGTCACTTTTCATGAATCAATCACCATTCTTTTGCTTCTGTTCCTGCAAAAAGATTCCGTAGTACAATTGATAGTGCTGTTAGTGTTTGATTTGCCTCTCCTTAATGCTGTAGAATAGTATATCGAGCATATCAACACACTGATGTGCCTGGTTTTCCAGCATCTGTGTAGGATTCTTCTGTTGTTTGGATTGTATGATGTAATCTGCAATTACAGATTTAGATCGGTTTTCTTGCTTTTACAAACTCTGTATTAGTAGCAAGATTCCCCTGAACATTGTAATTTCTGTTTGTCAGGAGTTGGGCAAACAAATCATTTTGCTATCAAAGCATTTACATCCTAGAAGTGAAAATCCTGGGACAGCGCTCCATAACCCATAGGTTTTGGGTTAAGCTTGTGGAATTGACAAGAAGTCAGAAGCAAGCTAGTGGAGAGGAGTTGTAGGAGGGTTTAGAATGAATCCAGGCTAGGAGAATGGAAGATGACTACGAAGAAATATTTGCCAAGATGGAGGAAAACGTTGTCCCTGTGGGAAACAACGTATGAGTTGTTGACCTTTTTGAAGAAAGGCAAGGCCGTATGAGAGAATCCCAAGCTTAAGGAAGAACATTTTAATAAAGAAGAGAATGTAAGGCAACTCGTATGTAGTTTGCTGAAGGTAGAATCCAATATTAATATCCTACCATTTCTGTGAGGCTATGGATGCTGAGAAATTGGATGACTGGTTAAGGTAGCTAGAAGTATAGTTTGCTCGCCAAGGTTTTCACAATGATCAGAAAATTTCTTTTGCCAAACATTAGATGATTGGTCATTCCTTGCTTTGATGGGAAAATTTTTGTGAGTGCTGGCAAAGGCAGGGAGAAAGGCCAATAACATATTGGGATGATTTCTAAACAGTCCTACATAGAGGGTTATACCCAACAGGGTATGAACAAAAACACCAATCTCAACATTTAATTTTATAACAGAAACTAGGGCAGGATGTGAATGAATACACCACTGAGTTTCATAGGTATTCTACCTTGATCAAAGTTTCTGAGGAAGAGACACCCATTGTGCTTAACTATTTAGGAGGATCACATATTTACGTTGAATAAGAATTGGGGTTATTTGATATTCAGTACCTAGGTGAAGTGTGCACAAGTCCTACATATTGAGATGAAAGGGAAGAAATTGTAAAAATTCAAAGAGAAGATTAAGTCCTTTCGAATAATATAGGAAAAACAATATGCCAATGGAGGCAAGAGTCCTAAATAGTGTAGTCATTGAAACAAGATTGGCCACGCCATTGAAGAATACCGGGCATTGCATCTGGATCTCCTTCCAAAGAACCACGCAAGATAGAAATTTGTGATGGCCCAATATGCACCAGACAAAGAAAAGTTGAAAACAGAAAGAGCAAGTAATTGAAATTGAATGTTCAGGAGAAGAGGATAGCGAACTAAGCAAGCTTCTAGCAGATGGATAGCACTTCATAGGTACAAGTGAAGAACAACTCAAGACTTCAAAATTGAGCTTGTTAAGAGCTTAGTGATTTTTGTAGGAAGAGTACTTTCACACTAATTCACTATCAAAGTGTTTATAGGGACCATCAACCTGAAGAGAGGAGGAGGTATGATCTGTATGCACATTGTAGACACATGGGCATTGAGGGCACATTGGGATATGAGGTCATCAAAAACAATTTTGAAGGAAATGAATTGGGCGTTTCTGTTTGTGGTTGGTTAAATTTATTTTTTGTGCCTTTAGTTCCCTTGAGGAAAGGAAGATGGGGATGGAAAAGCAAAGGAGGAAGATGCTGCAGTTACCCATGACACCGACGAAGTATTAAAATCTTGTTACCAGTAACAGTGAAAGGACTGTAAGATAGATTTTTATTAAGCTATCCACAAGACCATAGGTTGTAAAGTGGTTACAACTTGAGGGATTTGTAAATTGAGCACTAGAAAACAACAAATGAACAAAAGAAAGCATGCATTTAACCAAGAATGGTTACCTTAAATGGAAAAGACAACAATGAAAACAAGAAGGAAACTGTGATGGTCAGTGCCCTGTTGCAGCCTGCAGGTGTTGATTACCCCGTCAAACTCTTCTTTAGGAATCCTTTTCTTGTCCACATTTCTCTCTTGACCAGTCTTGCAGTGGCCCCTACTTGGTCCTCTTGGAATGTTGATTCTCAGTCCTTGGTACAACTTTTGGCCCCTTCTCTGATGCGTGAGTACATGGTGCAGCAAAGAATGAAGTGTTGTTCTGTTTCAACTTCACTCTTCTCCTCGTATCTTATGTGACCTTTCCTCACAGGGTTCCTTGGGTTTCTTCGATCTTCCTGTTTCACACCATAGCCTGTGGGAGCTAGTTCTTAGCTGAGCCATCACATGTTTATCACACCATGATTTGTTTAGTTTTAGATAATCTTGAAGTTTGATTTCCCCCTGTTCATTGAAGTTTTCTATGTATTACTAGTTTACTATTGGTGTATTTCTTTCATTCGCCCTTGCTGTAGCATTCCTGGATATGGTTTTTGGGTTCTTTTTTATCTGTTGGGCAGCTGTCCTCTTCTGTGTGCCAATCCTTAAGCAGGTCCAATGATTTATTTTGTCTTCTCAACTCCCCTTGGGCAATTTTGGCCAGAAACCTCTAGTTGTTCATGGCTGTCATTTTATGCCAACATAAAACCAATTTTCTAAGGCCTTCAACTCTATTGAGTATAATCCTGATTCTGAAAGGAATATCTTGTACTCTTGGGCCCTAAACTTTGCAGCCATATAAGAGCTCTGGTGTAATAAGAGTTTGAAAGAGGGAATGCCGCATCTTACAATCCCATATCTCCACTGATGTGCAATGATTTGGAGTAGAAAGAGAGTTTTCCAGTCCCCATGGAGTCTTTTACAGTTCCTTTTGCATGTATTTATTTCCGGTGGCTCTTCACCGAAGTTAACCAGATGCTGTCATTTTTTTTAATTTTTTGAATCAAAGCCTCATGACCTCGGTTTTTCCCATGTTCACGTACATGCTGATCTCTATGCACAAGGGGTCTAAGGCTCTAAGATGTGATTGCAAGCTGCGTGTTGCCATGTGTGTCACGTCATCTGTATAAAGCAAGATCCTAGTTATAATCCCTGCTACATATATATATACACACCCCTCGCCAGTCGCCACCTTTCATGTTTATGCAATCTTTAGTTTGTCTATGTCGAAACCAAAAAGTGTGGGGGGGAGAGGGAAGCCTTGCTTTAACCCAACGTCACTATTGAAGTTTTCAGACAACCCCTTGTTGGTTTTGATTTTTACCTGTTACCCCTCATGTTGTATGGGAACTCATTTTCATCGTGATCTAGTCACATTTGGATGTCAACGTTTGATCCAGTATGCAGTTGTAGATGGGGCCATTTTATGGGCACATGATCTATTCTTGGAATTACACTCATGACTTGTTTAGACTATTTTTTTAGCAGATCACGTCCAAAGGATGGAGATTAGAGTAGATTCGTAGATTCATGCCCTATAAACTAGTATGATTGTATTGTGCGTTGGATTCAGAGAAACAGAGTTACTTTGATATCACCCAGTATTATGATGCGATGTTGGAGATGGGACTTTGTCCATGTGTTGAGAATGCATCGATTACACAACATATTATTCCTTAAGCATATTTGTATCATTTGGCAAGAGTTTGGTGCATTTATAGTCTTGTTATCACACCATAGTAGCTGGGCTACTATTCTTGCTTAGCAGATATCTGCACTTTTCAGAGCTTAGATTTTTCAGAGATTGGCTATAATGAGATTGTTATTTGTGATCACTCATGGATCAGAGCAGTGTATTGTATCAGCTTTTTGTTAGACCTTGTGCCAAGGCTGAGCCTTGAGAACTTAGACTTGATGACCAATGTGTCCCTTTGTTCCATACAGTTTCAGTTCAGTGCCCAGTGATTATATTGTAGCAGTGTTTTAGATGATTATTGATGATTATTTTGATGTGATGTGACCTATGGACTTCTGATTACTGACTTTGGATTATTATCTTGTTGTTTTAGTCATTTTGATAGCTTTGACTTGGTATATGATTCATGATGTGGAAAAACTATTTAAAATGAAATGAACTATCTTGATGATGTTATAAATTATAAAATGGACCTATTACTTGCACACTTAGGTTTTCTGACAAAACTCATTGGTTTCATTACCCTCCTATGAGCATAGATATGGCTCCTGACATCCTTGTCTGCTAGCTTAGGCACCATTTTCACTTGACTCCATTCATCCATGACCTTCCTTATTTGACTTTCACCCTTGACTTGCCTTCTTGACTTCTTGATACTGAGGACTTCTCCATTTCTACCTTTGTGTTGGACCACATCCATGTTTGTTTTGTGTCTCAACTCTGAGTTGGTGACAAAACTTGCCTTTGGTGAGTTGGATTGTATTCCTAAATCATTATGGTCGATTGTCCCAATGTTTGGCACTGTGCAAAACTCCCCCTAGTCACTTGAGATATTGTTGGCTAAAACTGAAAGCTCATGTACTACCTATATTGGAAATCTTTATAAATACGCCCATGGAAACTGTAAACTCTAGAATGTGTTTTTAAACACACGTGAGTAAAAGGGCAAGAGCAATGAACTGCTAAAATGCTCCTCGATGAGTATAGAAAAGGTCCAAAAAGCAAATGTTACTCAAAAGTTATATCTATTATTGTTGACCTTATATGTATAAACATGCCCCGGATGCAAGCTACAATTAGTTGTGCCTCTTAGCACATGTGAAATCCGAGGGGTTATGTAGGCCAAAAAGGCCATGAAGTGAAATGAATGATCCTAATGAACCTTGATCAACTTGATGTAGACATGATGCCTAAGTTGAATAAACACTCTCTAAACAACTTATCCATTTGTGAGGCACAGCCTTCCCCATTGTTATTTTGTCCAGCACATGGTGTAGCTTCCCCTCTCCCCGTCCAAAGTGTCATTTAGTTGAGTTTGGTCAAGTCACCCCTTTAGGCCTAGCCTTGTTCTTAGCCTTCATCCTTAGCTAGCAGTTAGGCCATGTCCAATGGTGAGTCTGTCATTAAAGTTGTTGTGCAAGTAAGACATAAATAACATTGAAAATATATACATGATAAATGCCACTGAATGATGTTTATACTTTAAGTTGAGCTGTGAATATGATCTAAAGGAACATGTCTTAGTCTTTGTCATAATCTTGTCCTTGGTTATATTTTGACCTAATCAAACATCGTTTAACCATGGTCATTCTTGGGATCCGTGATGATGGGATGATGATTGATGGTCCCACATACTCTTATTGATGACTCTGTATGGTGGACATATGACTCAGATGATGATTGATGCACTTCAGCAGTTTTATTATTATTTCCATATCATCAGATTATACATTGTCCGGATATGACGGACCCTACTGTTGACCCCTCAGGTCAACCCATGGTGTATGAGTACACATTTCTAGTAGATTTGGGTCTTCTGGATCCATTGAGACACTTTTTCTTCAGTTCCGGGCACTTCTGACAGTGATAGATGCATTTTTCCACCTGTTGACCAATTTTGGGCATGTTTCCCCAGCCTATCCAACAAAGGCATTGGAGGCCAATTTCACCTAGCGCGCTGTATGCGAAGGGGATGGTCCAGCCACTTGTTTTTACCATTATACCCCTCTTCCAGACAACCTGGTGGCCTCCGTTTGATAGCACAGGCACTCTGGGTGTCAGTTTGGGAAGCTTCACGATTTTCGAGGAGGATTAAAAATGGAATAAAAGGGTCATTGAGGAATTCAATTTGGGCAATTGAGGCAAGGTTTTGGCACTTGGTATTCACAGAGGTCTTCCAGGGTGAACCCCCCATCTTCCAGTCAGATGGCATCAGTCAATGGGGTCCACAGTGGCCACAGGAGGCCTTTTTACTGCATGTCTCTCACAGATTTTGAGGACAGGATTTGATCATTTGTGTTACTTGGACATGTCATGGTCCTTTTATTTTATATATCATTGTGCCATGGGGATGAGCTAGTAAGGATTGATGCCTCCTAGCCCCACCATGAGCTTATTGAGTCATGCCCATGTCATATTTGGTGGGCCCTTGTATCTTGGCCCCCTCTAGAGGATGACGTCACCCTCACTTAGTCACTCTTAGTTATGACGTCATCTCTATTTTGAGTGATCCATGTGATAATGTATATTGGCTCATTTTAGCCATTGATTATGTTGTGAGATTTTTTAATCTCAACCACTCATTTCAAAAAGTGGTTTTGAGATCTAGGGTTTTGGTCTTTATTATCATATATAAGGAGGAGACCCCCCTCATTGTAAAGCACCTTTGGAGCTCTTGAAGATTGGAATAGAATACTTCTTTGTGGATCTACTTCTCTTGTCTTGATGGATTCTTTTGCACTTTGAATATACAGTATCTCTTCTATGTATCATTGTGAATCTTGGGCTACATGTTGTTTTTTTACAGAGAGGCCGAATTGGTGAAGAGGGGGATGATTTTAGGACGCTATTGTCGAGGGGACTCACATATCTACTCTTGGCTTGATCTTGGTGAAAGGGAGTATCATTATTGTATCTTTGTGACATAGTTGATGCTTTCTCTTACATCTCTTCATCATTTTCATCATTTTCTTACTTAGCTTGTTTCACTTGATCTTGTCTTGTAGGAGGAGGACGATTTGGCATCTTTGGAGGAGGATGTTTTAGCTTGGAGCACTAGATCTCACTCTGGAATATACACATAGGGGAATGCTATCAATTTGCAAAGTGGCCACAAGCGTTTGAGGTATGTTCTACAAGGTATGTACCTAGATCTACTCTTCTTCTTCATTGGTCATTAAACCCTTAAAATCAAAACCCTCATTTTTCACTTTTTTCTAGATCTACTTCGATCTAGCTTGGCTTTGGGAAAAATATTGAAAACCCACCTCTATAGCATCCACGGCAATTCGGATCTATAGTTTGGTGTGGATTGGCCACCATTTGACACATTTTCCAAGGCACATTAGCCTCCTTGAGGGAAGTCACACTCCTTGAGGGAAGCTATTGGGGCTAGTTCCAAGTTGTGGGTAGGTGAGATCCCACTTGATTTGCATTTGTCTACCTCGATAACCTACCCCTAGTACTTCACTTCTTTGATTTTTGCCCTGTGGGCCCCATTCCTCATTTTGAGGGTGTGCCCCACTTGGGTCATTGGGTGATGCATTTTCAATCTTAGATCTATGGAGATCTAGGTCATCTTTGGGCATGCCATCCTAAACCCACCTTGATATTTGCCTTGACTACCCGGATCTACATTTTGGCATAATTTGGACTCCATTGGCCCCTCCATCTAAAGGAACTAGTCTCCCTTGGGCAATTCGCACTCCTTGGGATAGTGGCCTTTTCCTAGATCCCATATGGGGGTGTTATCTATCTCATCTTAGATCCATAGATCTACTTCATCTCACCTGTTGAAATACTGAGAGGGGGGTAAATCAATATTTGCCAATTATAAACTTTTTAATCGAGAGCAAGTTGCTAATCACCAATCATAGCAGTATATCATCAACAATAAAAAATTGCACAGTACACAAGATTTTTACGTGGAAACCCAAGTCCTGGGGGTAAAACCACGGAAGCCTTTTATAATAAAATTTGACCCAGCAACAACTGGGGTTACAAATTTAATACAACTTCTCCAGCTACAACTGGAAGGGGCTACAACCCCTAGGCTTCGTCAGCCACAACTGACAAGTTGCTACAACAGCTCAGCTTACAAGATTGTGAGCCCTAGCACCACCCTACCACCCTTTAGAAAGAGATTGCTGAACCTGTGGACCTGTCAAACAACAAACCCTGCTGCTGATGACCTCTGCTGTGTGATCACTGCCAAAATACCACTACTTCTCAACCATCAAACTGTTTCATCAATCATGTATGTGTTTATACTGCCAACCTGTGATAATCCTATATGTCAGTCTGTTCATCAATACCGTTGCTCATCATCAACCGAATACATCATATTAAAGTCATCAAGTCATCAAGGTCTGCTCAATACACTGCTGCAACCCAGCCAAGTCATCAAGGTCTGCTCAATACTGCTGCTGAATCAATCAACTCAATCCACTGTCGAAATTATCAAGTCAATCTGATATTGGTTACTCCTGTTATCTATCTGCTCAACTTTATCACTGTCATGAAGTTTGCCCAAGCATCAATTCCTTAAAAGATCTGTCTGTCAACCAATCAATAGTCAATACTGTCACCTTTCAAAACCCTGCTCATAAACCTTCACAACCTGTAGATCTGTCACGTACCAATCTCTGAACCTACTAGTGCACACCGTTCACTGCCATTCACAATCACTGAAGTATTTCTGCTTTGCTAATGCTCAACATCATCACAGGTTATTATCAAACATGTGTCATCAAATCAAAGTGCATAGCAGACTGTGCATGGCATGAAAGAGTATCCTCACAAAACAAACTACCACATTCACTGTTGTTTGCACATGTTGTCCACACAGTTTACTCATTCCTGTACATGTTTATTTGTACAAAATATGACACTGTTCACACATTTGACATTCCCTTTCATACTTTCTGTACTTGCACAAATACATATACTGTTGTTCTCATGTCACTACTCCACATCATTTACTCATACAAATGTATATCAACAATCATACACATACTGAATGCATCAATGTAAACATACCTTGAACTGTACTGTATTTAACACTGAAAACATATCACTGTATATCTATTTCTCTTGAACCATATTTTTATGCATACCTCAATAGGAAGTGACCGTCACACCAATAAGAGGAAGCTTCAGACCATGAGGAGACGGAGACTGTAAGTGGCATCAGCAAGAATACTTCAACCAAAGGAAGGATTGTTCTGAACTGTAAAAACCAGGCTGTGTACGCAAGTTGTTATGGACTGCTGCCACCAAGTTTTTAACACTCTTTCGTATCCAAAGTGTGAATTGATCAAGCAAGCAAATTATCCAACAATTTCATACTATTCAAAGGACCAAAACGTGACTGTGTAAGTGGTGTGAAGAGGCCTTAGAAAATCACTGTCTATGAGATAATCTCTATGTAATTCAGGTCTGCTATATGCAAAAAAAATAAGAACTCGGGTGTTACTTCTCCAAAACGACTACTCTTTCACGCAGGTTTCTTCATTCGCGAGTTACTCTGCTCTTCGTTACCCTACGACCCCTGACAACAATGGTGGTCCTTTATGCTTTGTCTCCCTCTACGCACAGCCCTTCCTTTTTTTTTTTTTTGGACTTCTTTCAGCATTATTTCATGCAATCGGTAGTAACCCTGTGATTCTCTTCGTGGGCTCTGAACAGGGACCTGGTATTTCCTCAAACCACGAGTTTCTTCTGCGATTATACTTTGATTCTGTGATATGTTTTATCCATCATGAAAATGAATCGATTGATGAAACGAGGGGTCATAGCATATTTCCATTCCATTCATCCGCTCCGTGAACTGAATTCAGTCAACAAATAGACGCTAGCTAGGAACACAGCAGATAACGTGATAGGTTCATCGTGTAGCTTGTCCAGAAAAATTTGATGCAACTAACAAATTATCCTCAGCCCGTGAACTTCCAAAAACTGTATAGCCCGTGAATTTCCAAAACCTGTGTATAGCCCGCGAAATTCCAAAAACTGTATATGCCGTGAATTTCCAAAAACTGTATATGCCGTTAATTTCCAAAAATTGTATTTCGTAAGTTGTCAAAAGTTCATATATTTATATGAAATAAGATGAATGGTTTCCTTAAATTAATGAATATGTTTGCCATTGAATGAAACTTTTCCTAAAGTTAATGAGTTATAAAAAGTTATTAATATTAAAAAAATTATTTATTAAAATGTTTTATTTATTAAAATGTTTTATTTATTAAAATGTTTTATTTATTTAAAAACTTTTTAATATTTGAATTTAAACTTTTCTTGTTTAAAAATGTCATCTTTCCATGTTTAAATGAGTTATTATTTTTTTTTTTTTTTAATTTTAATAATAAAAAATATTTAATTGGTTAAAAATAATTATTTATTAAACCATTTTAAAATTATTAAGGTATTCAAGTGTAAGTCTTTAAAAGATTTTAAAATGTTTAAAAGATTATGGGTTTAGGGACTCCTAGGGTACCAAGAACTTAATAGCACACAAAAGACCATTGAAGAGGTTATTTGGACACTAGCAACTTTTTCGACCCACTTAGGATTACTTGAACACTCTACAGGGCTTTTGGCAATGTCCCAAGGCCTCCAAGGGCTTCAGACTTGGGCTTGGGCAAAGTCAAAAGGTCTCCTCTTGACACAGACAACCACAAAACAAACACTAACCCTTAGGGGCTCCACAAGGGGCACCAAGACTCAACTGTTGGCATCAATGACCAGGCACTGTTGGCATCAATGACAACTTAATCAACAATCTCCCCCTTTGTCATTGATGACAACACTCAGGCTCCCCCTGAGAATAGGCTCCCCCTAACCACAACTTCTCTCCCCCTTTGGCATCAATGGCAAAGGGTACTACCTTGAAGTAACACTCCCCCTCAGAACATGCTCTCCCAAACACCAGGCACTTCTGTGTGAAGAATCCATTTAGTGGGAAGAAGGAATGACCCCCAATTTTTCTCGGAGGTACTCAAATGTCCCTTTAGGAAGTGGCTTGGTGAATATATCTGCTATCTGCTCCTTTGTCTCAATATATTCCAACTTGATGTGCTTTTCTGTGACCTGTTCACGAAGAAAGTGATATTTGATAGGGATGTGCTTTGTCTTGGAGTGCATGACCGGATTCTTGGAGATGCTGATGGCACTTGTGTTGTCACATAGAATTGGAATCGGCTCATCATATGTTACTTGTAGGTCTTGCAGGTTCTATTTCATCCAAAGAATTTGAGTACAGCATGCTGCTGCTACTATATATTCTGCTTCTGCTGTTGACAAGGATACTGAGGATTGCTTTTTGCTAGACCATGATACCAAACAGTTTCCTAAGAAAAATGTTGCTCCACTTGTGCTTCTTCTGTCATCCACACATCCTGCCCAATCCGCGTCTGAGTAAGCTAATAAGTCCAACTCATTTCCTTTTGAATACCATAATCCAAAGTCCATAGTTCCTTTAAGATATTTGAAGATTCTTTTGACTGCAATAACATGAGTTTCCTTCGGAGCTGCTTGAAATCTTGCAACCTGTCCAACAGCTTGCATCACATCTGGCCTTGAAGTTGTCACATACAGTAAGCTTCCAATCATTGACCTGTAAAGTTTTTGATCCACTGCATTTGATTCATCGTCTTTGCTTAACTTGCAGTTAGTAGTCATAGGAGTGCTCACAAGCTTACAATCCTCCATCTTGAACCTCTTCAACATATCTTTAATGTACTTGGTCTGAGAGATGAAGATGCCTTCCTCACATTGTGATATCTGAAGTCCCAAGAAGAAGGTCAGTTCACCAAGTAGCGACATCTCAAATTCGTTTTGCATAACCTTGGCAAATTGTTGGCTCAGAGTATCATCATCGCTACCAAAGATAATATCATCAACATACACTTCAACAATAATTATGCTGTTATGATCAATCTTGATATACATATTGTTGTCTACAGTTCCCCTTTTGAAACCTTGTTTTTGCAAGTAACTGTCCAATCTGGAGTACCAAGCTCTAGGAGCTTGCTTTAACCCATATAGGGCCCTTTTTAATCTACACACATAGTCCTTGTTTGCTGATAGTTGGAATCCTTCTGGCTGTTCAATGTAGACTTCTTCTTCTAGTTTGCCATTCAAAAAGGCTGATTTGACATCCATTTGATATACTTTGATGTTTTTAGCACAAGCATGGGCCAATATCATTCTTATAGCTTCCATTTTGGCTACTGGAGCAAATGTTTCTTCAAAATCTATCCCTTCGATTTGAGCATATCCTTTGCAAACCAATCTTGCCTTGTTTCTGATTACCTGTCCATCTTCATTCAACTTATTTCTGAAAATCCATTTTGTGCCAATCACATTTTTGTCCTTGGGTCTAGGAACTAGTTCCCATGTTTCATTTTTCTTGATTTGATCAAGTTCTTCTCCCATGGCTTTGACCCAATGTTCATCTGCACTAGCTTCCGCAAAGTTACTCGGCTCAACTGTAGATAGTAGTGAGAAATATACTTGTTCTGGTCTTCGAACTTGTCTTCGATCTTTTCTGGTTTCTATGCCGGCATTCTTGTCACCAATAATCAATTCCTGTGGATGATTCTTTTGATACCAATTCTTAGGAGAGTTTTGTTGTTGTTCTTGCTGTTGATCCTGTACTTGTCGATCCTGTGTAACTTTTGGCTGAATTTTTTTCTGTTCTTCTTCTTCTACTTCATCATCATCATCTTCTTCTTCATGATCTTCTGAGTCTTCCTGACATTTTGACAGGCTCGATTCATCAATCTTTACATTGATGCTTTCCACTATCTTACCTAATCTCAGGTTGAAACACTTGTAGGCCTTTCTTGTGGATGAGTACCCAACAAATATTCCTTCATCTGCACGAGATTCGAATTTTCTAATCTTCTTATCATCTCTTCTGATGTAGCACCTGCTTCCGAACACTCTGAAGTGTTGAACATTAGTTGTTCTTCCTGTCCATAGCTCATAAGGAGTTTTATCAATGTTGCTTCTGAGCAATCCTCTGTTCATAATGTGGACTGCTGTATGCACTGCTTGAGCCCAAAATTTTTCGCTTAGTTTAGCTTCATTCAACATAGTTCTGACCATTTCTAACACTGATCTGTTCTTCCTTTCTGCTACTCCATTCTGCTGAGGTGTTCTGGCAACTGAAAATTGTCTTTTTATACCATTTTCTTCACAGTACTAATAGAATTCATTTGATGTGAATTCTCCGCCATTATCGGATCTGAGACACTTGATTCGTTTACCTGTTTCATTTTCAACCTGTTCTTTAAAAATCTTGAAGCATTCAAAGGCTTCCGATTTCCTGTTAAGAAGGCATACCCATGTCATCCTGGAGTAGTCATCAATGAGCAGCATGAAGTATTCTTCACCATCCAATCCTTTATTCTTGGTTGGCCCACATAGATCAGTGTGGACAAGCTCTAAGGGTTTTGTAGAAGAGTATTCTTTTGTCTTGAAATTGGCTTTCGTAAGTTTCCCATGCTGACAGTGCTTGCAAATAGTATCAGAAGGCTTGGTAATCTGTGGCATGTTCCTTACGGCTAGCTTCTTGTTGATCTTGACCAGATTATCAAAATGTACGTGTCCCATTCTTCTATGCCATAACCAATTCTCATCTTCTTTTGCTAGGTGACATTTCTCTTCCTTGATTTCGTCCAGAACATATATGTTGTTTGGAGTCCTGGTAGCAGTAGCCACTAACTTTCCTGATCCTTCTTTTCTTATTTTGCAGGACTTTGAGTTGAATGTAAGTTCATGTCCTTGGTCACACATCTGGCTGACACTCAACAGATTATGCTTCATACTGTCGACAAACAACACATTTTCTGCTACTGTATCTTTGCCGCCAAGATTTACTGTACCTTTTCCAACAACTTTTGTTGATTTATTGTTTCCAAAAGAGACGGATCCTTTATCTTTTTCAAGAAACATGAAAGCATCTTTGTTACCTGTCATATGCCTAGAACAACCACTGTCAACATACCATTTGTTGCTACCAGTTTGAGCTTGAGCTTGAAGAGCTATCCCACATTCATGAATATTCAGATTGTTCTTCTGTCTGATCCATACCTTTTGTTGGTCACCTGTTTGATTGGTTGATACTTGTTTAATAGCTGTAGGCGGGATTGTCATTCTGCAATTCTTGGCTGTATGCCCAAAGTTGTTGCATTTCTGACATTCGACTTCAGAATCCAAAGGAGAAAAACTGTTGTTGTTGTTTCGTTGCCATCTAGAATTTTCATACCTGTTTCTGTTTTCTGCATATCTTCCTTTTATACAATTCATTGCTTTATGCCCAAATATTCCGCAAGAAAAACAATAACCATAAAATGAATATTCATACTTGGGAACAAATGGTCTTCTTGGAGGTGCTGCCCATCTGAAACTTCGATTTTCAACTGGAGTCCATTCTGAGGTTGGTTGTCTAGGTTGGAATGGTCTTCTTAGAGGTGTTGTCGAATTAACATGTTGATTTTCAACTGGAGCCTGTTCTGGTTGTTGTTTTGGCTGATATATGGGTACTTCCTGGATGACGGAGTCTTTGATAACTTCTGGTTTATCCTCAGCTGTCTTGGATCTTGAACCTTCATCATTGTGCTTCTTATAACCAAGACCTGTTCTGTCGAGGTATGGCTTTTGATTATTGATGATCTGATCAAGTATCTTGGAACTGTTGTCATAGCCTTGACTCACATTTTTCTTTTGTAGTTGAGTTCTTAGAGTCACTATCTCCCCCATTAGTCTCTCACCTTCATTCATACTTTCTTCTAGTTGTTTTCTGAGATTGTCTTGAATTCTTTTGGCTTCTTCTAATTGAATAGTTAGACTTTGAATGAGTTGATCTGCTTCTTCAGATATCTGAGGTCTTTCCCGTAACTCCTGTATCTCCTCTTTAAATAGTTTATTCTTTTTCCTTTCTCTTCTCAGCTCTTTCAAAGCACTTATCAATTCTTCCTCCAGGTCTACTTCACCTTCTGAATCGGATTCTTCTTTGTTTTCGGTGATCTCATCTGAGTCTTTTGAATCAAACAGCCATGAAGAGTACCCTTTTTGATTCATTATCACTGTCGTTGTCTGAATCACTATCACTATCTGAGTCATTGTCAGAATCTTCATCTGATGAGCTGGGGTTTCTTTAGAGTAGAGACTTTTCTTCTTTGCAAACCTTCCATTTTTCTTTCCTCTGAAGTTCCTGTATTCTTGTGTTTCTTGAAACTGTCATCACTATCAGAGTCTTTCGCATAGGGACATTTTGAAGCAAAGTGACCTATTTTACCACATGAAAAACACTTAAGAGGTAACTTACCTGTGCCTCTTTTGAGCTTTCTTACAAGTTTGCTATCTCCTCATCATCTGAATCATCACTGCTAGTTGAAGTGGTATGCTGTCTTTGATTTGGATTTTATTTCTAAATTGTCCTTCTTGGCTTGTTTGTCTTTCATTGCTTGCTTGGAGGAAACTTTAAAGGCTACTTCTTTTCTAGGTGAGTCTTCAATCTTCCAATCTCATTTCATAAGCCACAAGTGTCCCATGTAGCTGGTCTACTGTCATAGTATTCAAGTCAGTCCTTTCTTCCAAGGCTGAGATTTTAGGATTGAATCTGTTGGGAAGCGTTCTTAGTATCTTTTGAACAACAACTGATTCTTCAACCCTTTCACCCAGGCCTCTGATAGTATTTACAAATTCATCAATTCGAAGAAAATAGGTTGCAATATTCTCGTCATCCTTCATCTTTAGATGTTCGAATTGTCCTCTGTAGGTTTGGAGTTTGGCTTCTTTGACCTTTTTGTCCCTTCATAGATGGTCTTGAGTTTGTCCCATATTTCCTTAGCAGATGTACAGTGCATGACTTTGATGAAGACCGATTCATCCAATGCACTTGAAATATGATTCGTGGCTTTTGAATTTGTATCATAACGAACTAAGTAATCTGGATCTGTTGGTGGGGGTGTTGGTACTTTATATCCATTTTCAACTATTTGCCATACCTGTACTCCTTGAGCTAGCAGAAAGACTCATTCGTATACTCCAAAAGGTATAGCCAATCCCATCAAACATGGGTATTCCATTTTTACTGTGCTTGGCAAACTTGCCCATAATTTCCTTCCAGTGATTAGACTGTTCTTGAAGGAACCCGCTCTGATACCAATTGTTGAAATACTGAGAGGGGGGTGAATCAGTATTTGCCAATTATAAACTTTTTAATCGAGATCAAGTTGCTAATCACCAATCATAGCAGTATATCATAACAATAAAAAATTGCACAGTACACAAGATTTTTACGTGGAAACCCAAGTCCTGGGGGTAAAACCACGGAAGCCTTTTATAATAAAATTTGACCCAGCAACAACTGGGGTTACAAATTTAATACACCTTCTCCAGCTACAACTGGAAGGGGCTACAACCCCTAGGCTTCGTCAGCCACAACTGACAAGCTGCTACAACAGCTCAGCTCACAAGATTGTGAGCCCTAGCACCACCCTACCACCCTTTAGAAAGAGATTGCTGAACCTGTGGACCTGTCAAACAACAAACCCTGCTGCTAATGACCTCTGCTGTGTGATCACTGCCAAAATACCACTGCTTCTCAACCATCAAACTGTTTCATCAATCCTGTATGTGTTTATACTGCCAACCTGTGATAATCCTATATGTTAGTCTGTTCATCAATACCGCTGCTCATCATCAACCGAATACATCATATTAAAGTCATCAAGGTCTGCTCAATACACTACTGCAACCCAGCCAAGTCATCAAGGTCTGCTCAATACTGCTGCTGAATCAATCAACTCAATCCACTGTCGAAATTATCAAGTCAATCTGATATTGGTTACTCCTGTTATCTATCTGCTCAACTTTATCACTGTCATGAAGTCTGCCCAAGCATCAATTCCTTAAAAGATCTGTCTGTCAACCAATCAATAGTCAATAAGGTCACCTGTCAAAACCCTGCTCATAAACCTTCACAACCTGTAGATCTGTCACGTACCAATCTCTGAACCTGCTAGTGCACACCGTTCACTGCCATTCACAATCACTGAAGTATTTCTGCTTTGCTAATGCTCAACATCATCTTAGGTTATTATCAAACATGTGTCATCAAATCAAAGTGCATAGCAGACTGTGCATGGCATGAAAGAGTATCCTCACAAAACAAACTACCACATTCACTGTTGTTTGCACATGTTGTCCACACAGTTTACTCATTCCTGTACATGTTTATTTGTACAAAATATGACACTGTTCACACATTTGACATTCCCTTTCATACTTTCTGTACTTGCACAAATACATATACTGTTGTTCTCATGTCACTACTCCACATCATTTACTCATACAAATGTATATCAACAATCATACACATACTGAATGCATCAATGTAAACATACCTTGAACTGTATTGTATTTAACACCGAAAACATATCACTGTATATCTATTTCTCTTGAACCATATTTTTATGCATACCTCAATAGGAAGTGACCGTCACACCAATAAGAGGAAGCTTCAGACCATGAGGAGACGGAGACTGTAAGTGGCATCAGCAAGAATACTTCAACCAAAGGAAGGATTGTTCTGAACTGTAAAAACCAGGCTGTGTACGCAAGTTGTTATGGACTGCTGCCACCAAGTTTTTAACTCTCTTTCGTATCCAAAGTGTGAATTGATCAAGCAAGCAAATTATCCAACAATTTCATACTATTCAAAGGACCAAAACATGACTGTGTAAGTGGTGTGAAGAGGCCTTAGAAAATCACTGTCTATGAGATAATCTCTGTGTAATTCGGGTCTGCTATATGCAAAAAAAATAAGAACTCGGGTGTTACTTCTCCAAAACGACTACTCTTTCACGCAGGTTTCTTCATTCGCGAGTTACTCTGCTCTTCGTTACCCTACGACCCCTGACAACAATGGTGGTCTTTTCTGCTTTGTCTCCCTCTACGCACAGCCCTTCCTTTTTTTTTTTTTGGACTTCTTTCAGCATTATTTCATGCAATCGGTAGTAACCCTGTGATTCTCTTCGTGGGCTCTGAACAGGGACCTGATATTTCCTCAAACCACGAGTTTCTTCTGCGATTATACTTTGATTCTGTGATATGTTTTATCCATCATGAAAATGAATCGATTGATGAAACGAGGGGTCATAGCATATTTCCATTCCATTCATCCGCTCCGTGAACTGAATTCAGTCAACAAATAGACGCTAGCTGGGAACACAGCAGATAACGTGATAGGTTCATCGTGTAGCTTGTCCAAAAAAATTTGATGCAACTGACAAAATATCCTCAGCCCGTGAACTTCCAAAAACTGTATAGCCCGTGAATTTCCAAAACCTGTGTATAGCCCGCGAAATTCCAAAAACTGTATATGCCGTGAATTTCCAAAAACTGTATATGCCGTTAATTTCCAAAAACTGTATTTCGTAAGTTGTCAAAAGTTCATATATTTATATGAAATAAGATGAATGGTTTCCTTAAATTAATGAATATGTTTGCCATTGAATGAAACTTTTCCTAAAGTTAATGAGTTATAAAAAGTTATTAATATTAAAAAATTTATTTATTAAAATGTTTTATTTATTTAAAAACTTTTTAATATTTGAATTTAAACTTTTCTTGTTTAAAAATGTCATCTTTCCATGTTTAAATGAGTTATTATTATTATTATTTTTAAATTTTAATAATAAAATATATTTAATTGGTTAAAAATAATTATTTATTAAACCATTTTAAAATTATTAAAGTATTCAAGTGTAAGTCTTTAAAAAATTTTAAAATGTTTAAAAGATTATGGGTTTAGGGACTCCTAGGGTACCAAGAACTTAATAGCACACAAAAGACCACTGAAGAGGTTATTTGGACACTAGCAACTTTTTCGACCCACTTAGGATTACTTGAACACTCTACAGGGCTTTTGGCAATGTCCCAAGGCCTCCAAGGGCTTCAGACTTGGGCTTGGACAAAGTCAAAAGGTCTCCTCTTGACACAGACAACCACAAAACAAACACTAACCCTTAGGGGCTCCACAAGGGGCACCAAGACTCAACTGTTGGCATCAATGACCAGGCACTGTTGGCATCAATGACAACTTAATCAACAATACTTAGTACCATCTCCCCCCTAATTTTACCAAGTGGGCCCCATTTGGAACATTTTCCACTTTTTAAGGAGTGGGCCCCACTTTTGTATTTTAATGGTACTAGATCTATCCATTAAGCTTCAATAAGTGGCCTTAATCATTCATTGGTTGAAACACTTGTCACATCCTAAGCCTCTTCAACCACACTTAACTCTTGGGTCCACTTAATCTAACTCAGGGATTGGTTTCCGTAACCTCACTTAATCATTCTTGGAAATCCTCCGGTTAACCGGTGATACGCCGACAACAAGTGTTGAAGAGAGCACAAGGGAACAAATCCCAAGCTATTCCCCAAGGTTGAAGGAACTTCAACCTTATGGCAAACTAATCTATGGCTTGAAAAGACAAACAACCAACTTTGGATCAAGATCTAGAAAGGGTTTCCACAAGATGGAGATAGATCAAAGTAACTAGTAACCAATTTTAAGAATATTTTTGATAAATGGATGGATCTTTGAATCTAACACTTCATGCCAAAATCTTGATGTTGTGAGATCGACTTTGGGAGATCCTGCAATGCACGAATGTTAGGGAAAAGATGGTTCTTTGAAGAGATGGAGGAGACAACCTAGTTCCAACTCCTCTTCAAAACCTATGAGATCTGCAAAATGTATCACTTACAAACAAGTTTGATCAAATATAGTATGCAAAGTTGAAAGAGACAAGAAGAGTGTTAGTATTTCCGACTACAATTCACTACTTCCAAATCACAAGCAACCCAACATCAATGGACAAATTGAAATCAAATGCCCATCCTATGGACTTTAAAAAGTCTTCTAAGCTTTAAAAAATTTGATCAAAACAAGGAACATGTAAGCAAAAAACATGGAGCAATATCACCTTGATTAATTTGAAGCAATTCCCATGAACAAGATCAACACACCATATGGACCTCCAAAGCCACTTTATTTCAATTAGCAAAAGCTATAACACATATACAATTTGGCAAAGTAAGTTTGCCCAAAATTCTCCATGAGATAATAACCCCAAAGGGCCTCTCTTTATAGTAAAAACACCTAGCTAAAACCCTAGGTCGAATTGGCATAGACATGTAGTTCGAATTCCAATCAATCACAAGCTTGGAGGAATAAACAATGGATAAACTCGAGTTTATGGTAGGTTGAATGAAGAGGTGGCAAGCTCGACCTTGGTTGAGGCATGGGAAGTATCACCCAACGAATAGACATGCTACAACAAGGATTGACGTGAGGATAAGGTAGATATGACGTGAGCTTTGAGAGGGCGAGTTGGTTGGTGGGAAGACAAGTGGATATGTGGTAGGTGCTAATTCGAATTAGCAAGGAGCCGAGCTATGGTGAGTCATGAGGGAGCCTACCCTAGCCTTAAATGCAAACCAACCAACCCATTTATCAACTGACAACTCATTAAATCGATTTTTGCATGGAGAGGGCGAATTAGCTTGAGTGGATAATCTTCTGGTGACTAGATAGTTGACTGGAATCACTTGGAGTTGATTGGAATCTTCATAAATGTCCATTGCCATGTCATTTAGCCTTTTATTTTAATCAAATTGATTAATTTTGGAGAGATTTGGATTATCTCCAAAATATTCAATTCTATTATTTTAATTAATAATTTCTCTGTAAATGACTTTTTAGAGAAAATATTAATTATGAGGCTGAATTGACATCCGAAAGTTGGGTTTAGCTGCTCCACGGGTCATGTGTGATTTTTGGATTATGAAACGAGCCATCAAACACTAAATTCGGACCCCGGATGACTGACATATTATAGACTCAAATTTCTCTATTTAAACTATAGAGAAATTTAATTAAAATTTTAAAAATAATTAAAAAATTAAAAACCCCAATTCCGACGCGTCCGGTAAAAATTTTTCAAAACTTTTTCTGGGGGTCCTAGAGACTTAGGACATGACCAGAACCTATTCTAATAGTGTCTAGTAGGTTTATACATTATAGTTGGACTCTAATAACCCCCCATGGCAAAAATTTCCAAAATCGGGCATTCCAGCTTTGGAGGAAGCGGGAGAAAAACCAAGAGATTATATCTCGCCTGAAGCAAAGTATAATCTGACGGTGAAAAAACTCCCTGGAATACCTTAGTTGTTTAATCCAGTCATGGGGAACCGAGCCACTCAGACCCTACTAGCACACTTTATTACAAACCCCCATGGGGCCATGGTCATGTCGACTCAAAAAACAAAACTGGCTAGACCCAAATATATGAAACCCAGATACTCTGGAAGTGAACACTGATGTGTTCCAACACTGGCGGCTCAATAAGGTTTCAACTATTGTACAAATCAGTTGATAACACCAGCTTTGGAGGAAGCAGGAGAAAACCTCGTCGATTATTGCTCGGCTATAGGCAAAGCATAATTGACAAGGGCAAAACACTCCCTGGAATACCTTAGTTGATAGTCAAGTCTTGGGGAACTGAGCCACTCAAAACCCTACTAGCACACTTATTGCAAGGACCCCATGGGGCATGGTCATTTCACAGAAAAACAAAAGTGGCTAGTCATCACAAACTGAATCCCTGATACTCTGGAAGTGAACATTGATCATGTTCAAACACTAGCGGCTCAATGGAGGTTCAACTATTGTACAATATAGTTGGTAACAGTAGCCATGTGGACATTGAGGCCACATTGGAAAATGATGTCATCAAAAACAATTTTGAATAAAATGGATTTGGGATTTTCCTTTCTTGGTTATTTTAATTTATGTTTTTGTTCGTTTAGTTTGTTGGAGAGGAAGAGGGGCTGGAAAAACAGAGAAGGAAGAGGCTGCAGTCGCACAGGACATACCAGACAGCACTGAAACCTTGCTTCTAGTATTAGGGCACACAGAGTGTAAAATCAGTGGACCCAATGTACTGTCACTTTTCATGAATCAATCACCATTCTTTTGCTTCTGTTCCTGCAAAAAGATTCCGTAGTACAATTGATAGTGCTGTTAGTGTTTGATTTGCCTCTCCTTAATGCTGTAGAATAGTATATCGAGCATATCAACACACTGATGTGCCTGGTTTTCCAGCATCTGTGTAGGATTCTTCTGTTGTTTGGATTGTATGATGTAATCTGCAATTACAGATTTAGATCGGTTTTCTTGCTTTTACAAACTCTGTATTAGTAGCAAGATTCCCCTGAACATTGTAATTTCTGTTTGTCAGGAGTTGGGCAAACAAATCATTTTGCTATCAAAGCATTTACATCCTAGAAGTGAAAATCCTGGGACAGCGCTCCATAACCCATAGGTTTTGGGTTAAGCTTGTGGAATTGACAAGAAGTCAGAAGCAAGCTAGTGGAGAGGAGTTGTAGGAGGGTTTAGAATGAATCCAGGCTAGGAGAATGGAAGATGACTACGAAGAAATATTTGCCAAGATGGAGGAAAACGTTGTCCCTGTGGGAAACAACGTATGAGTTGTTGACCTTTTTGAAGAAAGGCAAGGCCGTATGAGAGAATCCCAAGCTTAAGGAAGAACATTTTAATAAAGAAGAGAATGTAAGGCAACTCGTATGTAGTTTGCTGAAGGTAGAATCCAATATTAATATCCTACCATTTCTGTGAGGCTATGGATGCTGAGAAATTGGATGACTGGTTAAGGTAGCTAGAAGTATAGTTTGCTCGCCAAGGTTTTCACAATGATCAGAAAATTTCTTTTGCCAAACATTAGATGATTGGTCATTCCTTGCTTTGATGGGAAAATTTTTGTGAGTGCTGGCAAAGGCAGGGAGAAAGGCCAATAACATATTGGGATGATTTCTAAACAGTCCTACATAGAGGGTTATACCCAACAGGGTATGAACAAAAACACCAATCTCAACATTTAATTTTATAACAGAAACTAGGGCAGGATGTGAATGAATACACCACTGAGTTTCATAGGTATTCTACCTTGATCAAAGTTTCTGAGGAAGAGACACCCATTGTGCTTAACTATTTAGGAGGATCACATATTTACGTTGAATAAGAATTGGGGTTATTTGATATTCAGTACCTAGGTGAAGTGTGCACAAGTCCTACATATTGAGATGAAAGGGAAGAAATTGTAAAAATTCAAAGAGAAGATTAAGTCCTTTCGAATAATATAGGAAAAACAATATGCCAATGGAGGCAAGAGTCCTAAATAGTGTAGTCATTGAAACAAGATTGGCCACGCCATTGAAGAATACCGGGCATTGCATCTGGATCTCCTTCCAAAGAACCACGCAAGATAGAAATTTGTGATGGCCCAATATGCACCAGACAAAGAAAAGTTGAAAACAGAAAGAGCAAGTAATTGAAATTGAATGTTCAGGAGAAGAGGATAGCGAACTAAGCAAGCTTCTAGCAGATGGATAGCACTTCATAGGTACAAGTGAAGAACAACTCAAGACTTCAAAATTGAGCTTGTTAAGAGCTTAGTGATTTTTGTAGGAAGAGTACTTTCACACTAATTCACTATCAAAGTGTTTATAGGGACCATCAACCTGAAGAGAGGAGGAGGTATGATCTGTATGCACATTGTAGACACATGGGCATTGAGGGCACATTGGGATATGAGGTCATCAAAAACAATTTTGAAGGAAATGAATTGGGCGTTTCTGTTTGTGGTTGGTTAAATTTATTTTTTGTGCCTTTAGTTCCCTTGAGGAAAGGAAGATGGGGATGGAAAAGCAAAGGAGGAAGATGCTGCAGTTACCCATGACACCGACGAAGTATTAAAATCTTGTTACCAGTAACAGTGAAAGGACTGTAAGATAGATTTTTATTAAGCTATCCACAAGACCATAGGTTGTAGTGGTTACAACTTGAGGGATTTGTAAATTGAGCACTAGAAAACAACAAATGAACAAAAGAAAGCATGCATTTAACCAAGAATGGTTACCTTAAATGGAAAAGACAACAATGAAAACAAGAAGGAAACTGTGATGGTCAGTGCCCTGTTGCAGCCTGCAGGTGTTGATTACCCCGTCAAACTCTTCTTTAGGAATCCTTTTCTTGTCCACATTTCTCTCTTGACCAGTCTTGCAGTGGCCCCTACTTGGTCCTCTTGGAATGTTGATTCTCAGTCCTTGGTACAACTTTTGGCCCCTTCTCTGATGCGTGAGTACATGGTGCAGCAAAGAATGAAGTGTTGTTCTGTTTCAACTTCACTCTTCTCCTCGTATCTTATGTGACCTTTCCTCACAGGGTTCCTTGGGTTTCTTCGATCTTCCTGTTTCACACCATAGCCTGTGGGAGCTAGTTCTTAGCTGAGCCATCACATGTTTATCACACCATGATTTGTTTAGTTTTAGATAATCTTGAAGTTTGATTTCCCCCTGTTCATTGAAGTTTTCTATGTATTACTAGTTTACTATTGGTGTATTTCTTTCATTCGCCCTTGCTGTAGCATTCCTGGATATGGTTTTTGGGTTCTTTTTTATCTGTTGGGCAGCTGTCCTCTTCTGTGTGCCAATCCTTAAGCAGGTCCAATGATTTATTTTGTCTTCTCAACTCCCCTTGGGCAATTTTGGCCAGAAACCTCTAGTTGTTCATGGCTGTCATTTTATGCCAACATAAAACCAATTTTCTAAGGCCTTCAACTCTATTGAGTATAATCCTGATTCTGAAAGGAATATCTTGTACTCTTGGGCCCTAAACTTTGCAGCCATATAAGAGCTCTGGTGTAATAAGAGTTTGAAAGAGGGAATGCCGCATCTTACAATCCCATATCTCCACTGATGTGCAATGATTTGGAGTAGAAAGAGAGTTTTCCAGTCCCCATGGAGTCTTTTACAGTTCCTTTTGCATGTATTTATTTCCGGTGGCTCTTCACCGAAGTTAACCAGATGCTGTCATTTTTTTTAATTTTTTGAATCAAAGCCTCATGACCTCGGTTTTTCCCATGTTCACGTACATGCTGATCTCTATGCACAAGGGGTCTAAGGCTCTAAGATGTGATTGCAAGCTGCGTGTTGCCATGTGTGTCACGTCATCTGTATAAAGCAAGATCCTAGTTATAATCCCTGCTACATATATATATACACACCCCTCGCCAGTCGCCACCTTTCATGTTTATGCAATCTTTAGTTTGTCTATGTCGAAACCAAAAAGTGTGGGGGGGAGAGGGAAGCCTTGCTTTAACCCAACGTCACTATTGAAGTTTTCAGACAACCCCTTGTTGGTTTTGATTTTTACCTGTTACCCCTCATGTTGTATGGGAACTCATTTTCATCGTGATCTAGTCACATTTGGATGTCAACGTTTGATCCAGTATGCAGTTGTAGATGGGGCCATTTTATGGGCACATGATCTATTCTTGGAATTACACTCATGACTTGTTTAGACTATTTTTTTAGCAGATCACGTCCAAAGGATGGAGATTAGAGTAGATTCGTAGATTCATGCCCTATAAACTAGTATGATTGTATTGTGCGTTGGATTCAGAGAAACAGAGTTACTTTGATATCACCCAGTATTATGATGCGATGTTGGAGATGGGACTTTGTCCATGTGTTGAGAATGCATCGATTACACAACATATTATTCCTTAAGCATATTTGTATCATTTGGCAAGAGTTTGGTGCATTTATAGTCTTGTTATCACACCATAGTAGCTGGGCTACTATTCTTGCTTAGCAGATATCTGCACTTTTCAGAGCTTAGATTTTTCAGAGATTGGCTATAATGAGATTGTTATTTGTGATCACTCATGGATCAGAGCAGTGTATTGTATCAGCTTTTTGTTAGACCTTGTGCCAAGGCTGAGCCTTGAGAACTTAGACTTGATGACCAATGTGTCCCTTTGTTCCATACAGTTTCAGTTCAGTGCCCAGTGATTATATTGTAGCAGTGTTTTAGATGATTATTGATGATTATTTTGATGTGATGTGACCTATGGACTTCTGATTACTGACTTTGGATTATTATCTTGTTGTTTTAGTCATTTTGATAGCTTTGACTTGGTATATGATTCATGATGTGGAAAAACTATTTAAAATGAAATGAACTATCTTGATGATGTTATAAATTATAAAATGGACCTATTACTTGCACACTTAGGTTTTCTGACAAAACTCATTGGTTTCATTACCCTCCTATGAGCATAGATATGGCTCCTGACATCCTTGTCTGCTAGCTTAGGCACCATTTTCACTTGACTCCATTCATCCATGACCTTCCTTATTTGACTTTCACCCTTGACTTGCCTTCTTGACTTCTTGATACTGAGGACTTCTCCATTTCTACCTTTGTGTTGGACCACATCCATGTTTGTTTTGTGTCTCAACTCTGAGTTGGTGACAAAACTTGCCTTTGGTGAGTTGGATTGTATTCCTAAATCATTATGGTCGATTGTCCCAATGTTTGGCACTGTGCAAAACTCCCCCTAGTCACTTGAGATATTGTTGGCTAAAACTGAAAGCTCATGTACTACCTATATTGGAAATCTTTATAAATACGCCCATGGAAACTGTAAACTCTAGAATGTGTTTTTAAACACACGTGAGTAAAAGGGCAAGAGCAATGAACTGCTAAAATGCTCCTCGATGAGTATAGAAAAGGTCCAAAAAGCAAATGTTACTCAAAAGTTATATCTATTATTGTTGACCTTATATGTATAAACATGCCCCGGATGCAAGCTACAATTAGTTGTGCCTCTTAGCACATGTGAAATCCGAGGGGTTATGTAGGCCAAAAAGGCCATGAAGTGAAATGAATGATCCTAATGAACCTTGATCAACTTGATGTAGACATGATGCCTAAGTTGAATAAACACTCTCTAAACAACTTATCCATTTGTGAGGCACAGCCTTCCCCATTGTTATTTTGTCCAGCACATGGTGTAGCTTCCCCTCTCCCCGTCCAAAGTGTCATTTAGTTGAGTTTGGTCAAGTCACCCCTTTAGGCCTAGCCTTGTTCTTAGCCTTCATCCTTAGCTAGCAGTTAGGCCATGTCCAATGGTGAGTCTGTCATTAAAGTTGTTGTGCAAGTAAGACATAAATAACATTGAAAATATATACATGATAAATGCCACTGAATGATGTTTATACTTTAAGTTGAGCTGTGAATATGATCTAAAGGAACATGTCTTAGTCTTTGTCATAATCTTGTCCTTGGTTATATTTTGACCTAATCAAACATCGTTTAACCATGGTCATTCTTGGGATCCGTGATGATGGGATGATGATTGATGGTCCCACATACTCTTATTGATGACTCTGTATGGTGGACATATGACTCAGATGATGATTGATGCACTTCAGCAGTTTTATTATTATTTCCATATCATCAGATTATACATTGTCCGGATATGACGGACCCTACTGTTGACCCCTCAGGTCAACCCATGGTGTATGAGTACACATTTCTAGTAGATTTGGGTCTTCTGGATCCATTGAGACACTTTTTCTTCAGTTCCGGGCACTTCTGACAGTGATAGATGCATTTTTCCACCTGTTGACCAATTTTGGGCATGTTTCCCCAGCCTATCCAACAAAGGCATTGGAGGCCAATTTCACCTAGCGCGCTGTATGCGAAGGGGATGGTCCAGCCACTTGTTTTTACCATTATACCCCTCTTCCAGACAACCTGGTGGCCTCCGTTTGATAGCACAGGCACTCTGGGTGTCAGTTTGGGAAGCTTCACGATTTTCGAGGAGGATTAAAAATGGAATAAAAGGGTCATTGAGGAATTCAATTTGGGCAATTGAGGCAAGGTTTTGGCACTTGGTATTCACAGAGGTCTTCCAGGGTGAACCCCCCATCTTCCAGTCAGATGGCATCAGTCAATGGGGTCCACAGTGGCCACAGGAGGCCTTTTTACTGCATGTCTCTCACAGATTTTGAGGACAGGATTTGATCATTTGTGTTACTTGGACATGTCATGGTCCTTTTATTTTATATATCATTGTGCCATGGGGATGAGCTAGTAAGGATTGATGCCTCCTAGCCCCACCATGAGCTTATTGAGTCATGCCCATGTCATATTTGGTGGGCCCTTGTATCTTGGCCCCCTCTAGAGGATGACGTCACCCTCACTTAGTCACTCTTAGTTATGACGTCATCTCTATTTTGAGTGATCCATGTGATAATGTATATTGGCTCATTTTAGCCATTGATTATGTTGTGAGATTTTTTAATCTCAACCACTCATTTCAAAAAGTGGTTTTGAGATCTAGGGTTTTGGTCTTTATTATCATATATAAGGAGGAGACCCCCCTCATTGTAAAGCACCTTTGGAGCTCTTGAAGATTGGAATAGAATACTTCTTTGTGGATCTACTTCTCTTGTCTTGATGGATTCTTTTGCACTTTGAATATACAGTATCTCTTCTATGTATCATTGTGAATCTTGGGCTACATGTTTTTTTACAGAGAGGCCGAATTGGTGAAGAGGGGGATGATTTTAGGACGCTATTGTCGAGGGGACTCACATATCTACTCTTGGCTTGATCTTGGTGAAAGGGAGTATCATTATTGTATTTTTGTGACATAGTTGATGCTTTCTCTTACATCTCTTCATCATTTTCATCATTTTCTTACTTAGCTTGTTTCACTTGATCTTGTCTTGTAGGAGGAGGACGATTTGGCATCTTTGGAGGAGGATGTTTTAGCTTGGAGCACTAGATCTCACTCTGGAATATACACATAGGGGAATGCTATCAATTTGCAAAGTGGCCACAAGCGTTTGAGGTATGTTCTACAAGGTATGTACCTAGATCTACTCTTCTTCTTCATTGGTCATTAAACCCTTAAAATCAAAACCCTCATTTTTCACTTTTTTCTAGATCTACTTCGATCTAGCTTGGCTTTGGGAAAAATATTGAAAACCCACCTCTATAGCATCCACGGCAATTCGGATCTATAGTTTGGTGTGGATTGGCCACCATTTGACACATTTTCCAAGGCACATTAGCCTCCTTGAGGGAAGTCACACTCCTTGAGGGAAGCTATTGGGGCTAGTTCCAAGTTGTGGGTAGGTGAGATCCCACTTGATTTGCATTTGTCTACCTCGATAACCTACCCCTAGTACTTCACTTCTTTGATTTTTGCCCTGTGGGCCCCATTCCTCATTTTGAGGGTGTGCCCCACTTGGGTCATTGGGTGATGCATTTTCAATCTTAGATCTATGGAGATCTAGGTCATCTTTGGGCATGCCATCCTAAACCCACCTTGATATTTGCCTTGACTACCCGGATCTACATTTTGGCATAATTTGGACTCCATTGGCCCCTCCATCTAAAGGAACTAGTCTCCCTTGGGCAATTCGCACTCCTTGGGATAGTGGCCTTTTCCTAGATCCCATATGGGGGTGTTATCTATCTCATCTTAGATCCATAGATCTACTTCATCTCACCTGTTGAAATACTGAGAGGGGGGTAAATCAATATTTGCCAATTATAAACTTTTTAATCGAGAGCAAGTTGCTAATCACCAATCATAGCAGTATATCATCAACAATAAAAAATTGCACAGTACACAAGATTTTTACGTGGAAACCCAAGTCCTGGGGGTAAAACCACGGAAGCCTTTTATAATAAAATTTGACCCAGCAACAACTGGGGTTACAAATTTAATACAACTTCTCCAGCTACAACTGGAAGGGGCTACAACCCCTAGGCTTCGTCAGCCACAACTGACAAGTTGCTACAACAGCTCAGCTTACAAGATTGTGAGCCCTAGCACCACCCTACCACCCTTTAGAAAGAGATTGCTGAACCTGTGGACCTGTCAAACAACAAACCCTGCTGCTGATGACCTCTGCTGTGTGATCACTGCCAAAATACCACTACTTCTCAACCATCAAACTGTTTCATCAATCATGTATGTGTTTATACTGCCAACCTGTGATAATCCTATATGTCAGTCTGTTCATCAATACCGTTGCTCATCATCAACCGAATACATCATATTAAAGTCATCAAGTCATCAAGGTCTGCTCAATACACTGCTGCAACCCAGCCAAGTCATCAAGGTCTGCTCAATACTGCTGCTGAATCAATCAACTCAATCCACTGTCGAAATTATCAAGTCAATCTGATATTGGTTACTCCTGTTATCTATCTGCTCAACTTTATCACTGTCATGAAGTTTGCCCAAGCATCAATTCCTTAAAAGATCTGTCTGTCAACCAATCAATAGTCAATACTGTCACCTTTCAAAACCCTGCTCATAAACCTTCACAACCTGTAGATCTGTCACGTACCAATCTCTGAACCTACTAGTGCACACCGTTCACTGCCATTCACAATCACTGAAGTATTTCTGCTTTGCTAATGCTCAACATCATCACAGGTTATTATCAAACATGTGTCATCAAATCAAAGTGCATAGCAGACTGTGCATGGCATGAAAGAGTATCCTCACAAAACAAACTACCACATTCACTGTTGTTTGCACATGTTGTCCACACAGTTTACTCATTCCTGTACATGTTTATTTGTACAAAATATGACACTGTTCACACATTTGACATTCCCTTTCATACTTTCTGTACTTGCACAAATACATATACTGTTGTTCTCATGTCACTACTCCACATCATTTACTCATACAAATGTATATCAACAATCATACACATACTGAATGCATCAATGTAAACATACCTTGAACTGTACTGTATTTAACACTGAAAACATATCACTGTATATCTATTTCTCTTGAACCATATTTTTATGCATACCTCAATAGGAAGTGACCGTCACACCAATAAGAGGAAGCTTCAGACCATGAGGAGACGGAGACTGTAAGTGGCATCAGCAAGAATACTTCAACCAAAGGAAGGATTGTTCTGAACTGTAAAAACCAGGCTGTGTACGCAAGTTGTTATGGACTGCTGCCACCAAGTTTTTAACACTCTTTCGTATCCAAAGTGTGAATTGATCAAGCAAGCAAATTATCCAACAATTTCATACTATTCAAAGGACCAAAACGTGACTGTGTAAGTGGTGTGAAGAGGCCTTAGAAAATCACTGTCTATGAGATAATCTCTATGTAATTCAGGTCTGCTATATGCAAAAAAAATAAGAACTCGGGTGTTACTTCTCCAAAACGACTACTCTTTCACGCAGGTTTCTTCATTCGCGAGTTACTCTGCTCTTCGTTACCCTACGACCCCTGACAACAATGGTGGTCCTTTATGCTTTGTCTCCCTCTACGCACAGCCCTTCCTTTTTTTTTTTTTTGGACTTCTTTCAGCATTATTTCATGCAATCGGTAGTAACCCTGTGATTCTCTTCGTGGGCTCTGAACAGGGACCTGGTATTTCCTCAAACCACGAGTTTCTTCTGCGATTATACTTTGATTCTGTGATATGTTTTATCCATCATGAAAATGAATCGATTGATGAAACGAGGGGTCATAGCATATTTCCATTCCATTCATCCGCTCCGTGAACTGAATTCAGTCAACAAATAGACGCTAGCTAGGAACACAGCAGATAACGTGATAGGTTCATCGTGTAGCTTGTCCAGAAAAATTTGATGCAACTAACAAATTATCCTCAGCCCGTGAACTTCCAAAAACTGTATAGCCCGTGAATTTCCAAAACCTGTGTATAGCCCGCGAAATTCCAAAAACTGTATATGCCGTGAATTTCCAAAAACTGTATATGCCGTTAATTTCCAAAAATTGTATTTCGTAAGTTGTCAAAAGTTCATATATTTATATGAAATAAGATGAATGGTTTCCTTAAATTAATGAATATGTTTGCCATTGAATGAAACTTTTCCTAAAGTTAATGAGTTATAAAAAGTTATTAATATTAAAAAAATTATTTATTAAAATGTTTTATTTATTAAAATGTTTTATTTATTAAAATGTTTTATTTATTTAAAAACTTTTTAATATTTGAATTTAAACTTTTCTTGTTTAAAAATGTCATCTTTCCATGTTTAAATGAGTTATTATTTTTTTTTTTTTTTAATTTTAATAATAAAAAATATTTAATTGGTTAAAAATAATTATTTATTAAACCATTTTAAAATTATTAAGGTATTCAAGTGTAAGTCTTTAAAAGATTTTAAAATGTTTAAAAGATTATGGGTTTAGGGACTCCTAGGGTACCAAGAACTTAATAGCACACAAAAGACCATTGAAGAGGTTATTTGGACACTAGCAACTTTTTCGACCCACTTAGGATTACTTGAACACTCTACAGGGCTTTTGGCAATGTCCCAAGGCCTCCAAGGGCTTCAGACTTGGGCTTGGGCAAAGTCAAAAGGTCTCCTCTTGACACAGACAACCACAAAACAAACACTAACCCTTAGGGGCTCCACAAGGGGCACCAAGACTCAACTGTTGGCATCAATGACCAGGCACTGTTGGCATCAATGACAACTTAATCAACAATCTCCCCCTTTGTCATTGATGACAACACTCAGGCTCCCCCTGAGAATAGGCTCCCCCTAACCACAACTTCTCTCCCCCTTTGGCATCAATGGCAAAGGGTACTACCTTGAAGTAACACTCCCCCTCAGAACATGCTCTCCCAAACACCAGGCACTTCTGTGTGAAGAATCCATTTAGTGGGAAGAAGGAATGACCCCCAATTTTTCTCGGAGGTACTCAAATGTCCCTTTAGGAAGTGGCTTGGTGAATATATCTGCTATCTGCTCCTTTGTCTCAATATATTCCAACTTGATGTGCTTTTCTGTGACCTGTTCACGAAGAAAGTGATATTTGATAGGGATGTGCTTTGTCTTGGAGTGCATGACCGGATTCTTGGAGATGCTGATGGCACTTGTGTTGTCACATAGAATTGGAATCGGCTCATCATATGTTACTTGTAGGTCTTGCAGGTTCTATTTCATCCAAAGAATTTGAGTACAGCATGCTGCTGCTACTATATATTCTGCTTCTGCTGTTGACAAGGATACTGAGGATTGCTTTTTGCTAGACCATGATACCAAACAGTTTCCTAAGAAAAATGTTGCTCCACTTGTGCTTCTTCTGTCATCCACACATCCTGCCCAATCCGCGTCTGAGTAAGCTAATAAGTCCAACTCATTTCCTTTTGAATACCATAATCCAAAGTCCATAGTTCCTTTAAGATATTTGAAGATTCTTTTGACTGCAATAACATGAGTTTCCTTCGGAGCTGCTTGAAATCTTGCAACCTGTCCAACAGCTTGCATCACATCTGGCCTTGAAGTTGTCACATACAGTAAGCTTCCAATCATTGACCTGTAAAGTTTTTGATCCACTGCATTTGATTCATCGTCTTTGCTTAACTTGCAGTTAGTAGTCATAGGAGTGCTCACAAGCTTACAATCCTCCATCTTGAACCTCTTCAACATATCTTTAATGTACTTGGTCTGAGAGATGAAGATGCCTTCCTCACATTGTGATATCTGAAGTCCCAAGAAGAAGGTCAGTTCACCAAGTAGCGACATCTCAAATTCGTTTTGCATAACCTTGGCAAATTGTTGGCTCAGAGTATCATCATCGCTACCAAAGATAATATCATCAACATACACTTCAACAATAATTATGCTGTTATGATCAATCTTGATATACATATTGTTGTCTACAGTTCCCCTTTTGAAACCTTGTTTTTGCAAGTAACTGTCCAATCTGGAGTACCAAGCTCTAGGAGCTTGCTTTAACCCATATAGGGCCCTTTTTAATCTACACACATAGTCCTTGTTTGCTGATAGTTGGAATCCTTCTGGCTGTTCAATGTAGACTTCTTCTTCTAGTTTGCCATTCAAAAAGGCTGATTTGACATCCATTTGATATACTTTGATGTTTTTAGCACAAGCATGGGCCAATATCATTCTTATAGCTTCCATTTTGGCTACTGGAGCAAATGTTTCTTCAAAATCTATCCCTTCGATTTGAGCATATCCTTTGCAAACCAATCTTGCCTTGTTTCTGATTACCTGTCCATCTTCATTCAACTTATTTCTGAAAATCCATTTTGTGCCAATCACATTTTTGTCCTTGGGTCTAGGAACTAGTTCCCATGTTTCATTTTTCTTGATTTGATCAAGTTCTTCTCCCATGGCTTTGACCCAATGTTCATCTGCACTAGCTTCCGCAAAGTTACTCGGCTCAACTGTAGATAGTAGTGAGAAATATACTTGTTCTGGTCTTCGAACTTGTCTTCGATCTTTTCTGGTTTCTATGCCGGCATTCTTGTCACCAATAATCAATTCCTGTGGATGATTCTTTTGATACCAATTCTTAGGAGAGTTTTGTTGTTGTTCTTGCTGTTGATCCTGTACTTGTCGATCCTGTGTAACTTTTGGCTGAATTTTTTTCTGTTCTTCTTCTTCTACTTCATCATCATCATCTTCTTCTTCATGATCTTCTGAGTCTTCCTGACATTTTGACAGGCTCGATTCATCAATCTTTACATTGATGCTTTCCACTATCTTACCTAATCTCAGGTTGAAACACTTGTAGGCCTTTCTTGTGGATGAGTACCCAACAAATATTCCTTCATCTGCACGAGATTCGAATTTTCTAATCTTCTTATCATCTCTTCTGATGTAGCACCTGCTTCCGAACACTCTGAAGTGTTGAACATTAGTTGTTCTTCCTGTCCATAGCTCATAAGGAGTTTTATCAATGTTGCTTCTGAGCAATCCTCTGTTCATAATGTGGACTGCTGTATGCACTGCTTGAGCCCAAAATTTTTCGCTTAGTTTAGCTTCATTCAACATAGTTCTGACCATTTCTAACACTGATCTGTTCTTCCTTTCTGCTACTCCATTCTGCTGAGGTGTTCTGGCAACTGAAAATTGTCTTTTTATACCATTTTCTTCACAGTACTAATAGAATTCATTTGATGTGAATTCTCCGCCATTATCGGATCTGAGACACTTGATTCGTTTACCTGTTTCATTTTCAACCTGTTCTTTAAAAATCTTGAAGCATTCAAAGGCTTCCGATTTCCTGTTAAGAAGGCATACCCATGTCATCCTGGAGTAGTCATCAATGAGCAGCATGAAGTATTCTTCACCATCCAATCCTTTATTCTTGGTTGGCCCACATAGATCAGTGTGGACAAGCTCTAAGGGTTTTGTAGAAGAGTATTCTTTTGTCTTGAAATTGGCTTTCGTAAGTTTCCCATGCTGACAGTGCTTGCAAATAGTATCAGAAGGCTTGGTAATCTGTGGCATGTTCCTTACGGCTAGCTTCTTGTTGATCTTGACCAGATTATCAAAATGTACGTGTCCCATTCTTCTATGCCATAACCAATTCTCATCTTCTTTTGCTAGGTGACATTTCTCTTCCTTGATTTCGTCCAGAACATATATGTTGTTTGGAGTCCTGGTAGCAGTAGCCACTAACTTTCCTGATCCTTCTTTTCTTATTTTGCAGGACTTTGAGTTGAATGTAAGTTCATGTCCTTGGTCACACATCTGGCTGACACTCAACAGATTATGCTTCATACTGTCGACAAACAACACATTTTCTGCTACTGTATCTTTGCCGCCAAGATTTACTGTACCTTTTCCAACAACTTTTGTTGATTTATTGTTTCCAAAAGAGACGGATCCTTTATCTTTTTCAAGAAACATGAAAGCATCTTTGTTACCTGTCATATGCCTAGAACAACCACTGTCAACATACCATTTGTTGCTACCAGTTTGAGCTTGAGCTTGAAGAGCTATCCCACATTCATGAATATTCAGATTGTTCTTCTGTCTGATCCATACCTTTTGTTGGTCACCTGTTTGATTGGTTGATACTTGTTTAATAGCTGTAGGCGGGATTGTCATTCTGCAATTCTTGGCTGTATGCCCAAAGTTGTTGCATTTCTGACATTCGACTTCAGAATCCAAAGGAGAAAAACTGTTGTTGTTGTTTCGTTGCCATCTAGAATTTTCATACCTGTTTCTGTTTTCTGCATATCTTCCTTTTATACAATTCATTGCTTTATGCCCAAATATTCCGCAAGAAAAACAATAACCATAAAATGAATATTCATACTTGGGAACAAATGGTCTTCTTGGAGGTGCTGCCCATCTGAAACTTCGATTTTCAACTGGAGTCCATTCTGAGGTTGGTTGTCTAGGTTGGAATGGTCTTCTTAGAGGTGTTGTCGAATTAACATGTTGATTTTCAACTGGAGCCTGTTCTGGTTGTTGTTTTGGCTGATATATGGGTACTTCCTGGATGACGGAGTCTTTGATAACTTCTGGTTTATCCTCAGCTGTCTTGGATCTTGAACCTTCATCATTGTGCTTCTTATAACCAAGACCTGTTCTGTCGAGGTATGGCTTTTGATTATTGATGATCTGATCAAGTATCTTGGAACTGTTGTCATAGCCTTGACTCACATTTTTCTTTTGTAGTTGAGTTCTTAGAGTCACTATCTCCCCCATTAGTCTCTCACCTTCATTCATACTTTCTTCTAGTTGTTTTCTGAGATTGTCTTGAATTCTTTTGGCTTCTTCTAATTGAATAGTTAGACTTTGAATGAGTTGATCTGCTTCTTCAGATATCTGAGGTCTTTCCCGTAACTCCTGTATCTCCTCTTTAAATAGTTTATTCTTTTTCCTTTCTCTTCTCAGCTCTTTCAAAGCACTTATCAATTCTTCCTCCAGGTCTACTTCACCTTCTGAATCGGATTCTTCTTTGTTTTCGGTGATCTCATCTGAGTCTTTTGAATCAACAGCCATGAAGAGTACCCTTTTTGATTCATTATCACTGTCGCTGTCTGAATCACTATCACTATCTGAGTCATTGTCAGAATCTTCATCTGATGAGCTGGGGTTTCTTTTAGAGTAGAGACTTTTCTTCTTTGCAAACCTTCCATTTTTCTTTCCTCTGAAGTTCCTGTATTTCTTGTGTTTCTTGAAACTGTCATCACTATCAGAGTCTTTCGCATAGGGACATTTTGAAGCAAAGTGACCTATTTTACCACATGAAAAACACTTAAGAGGTAACTTACCTGTGCCTCTTTTGAGCTTTCTTACAAAGTTTGCTATCTCCTCATCATCTGAATCATCACTGCAGTTGAAGTGGTATGCTGTCTTTGATTTGGATTTTATTTCTAAATTGTCCTTCTTGGCTTGTTTGTCTTTCATTGCTTGCTTGGAGGAAACTTTAAAGGCTACTTCTTTTCTAGGTGAGTCTTCATCTTCCAATCTCATTTCATAAGCCACAAGTGTCCCATGTAGCTGGTCTACTGTCATAGTATTCAAGTCAGTCCTTTCTTCCAAGGCTGAGATTTTAGGATTGAATCTGTTGGGAAGCGTTCTTAGTATCTTTTGAACAACAACTGATTCTTCAACCCTTTCACCCAGGCCTCTGATAGTATTTACAAATTCATCAATTCGAAGAAAATAGGTTGCAATATTCTCGTCATCCTTCATCTTTAGATGTTCGAATTGTCCTCTGTAGGTTTGGAGTTTGGCTTCTTTGACCTTTTTGTCCCCTTCATAGATGGTCTTGAGTTTGTCCCATATTTCCTTAGCAGATGTACAGTGCATGACTTTGATGAAGACCGATTCATCCAATGCACTTGAAATATGATTCGTGGCTTTTGAATTTGTATCATAACGAACTAAGTAATCTGGATCTGTTGGTGGGGGTGTTGGTACTTTATATCCATTTTCAACTATTTGCCATACCTGTACTCCTTGAGCTAGCAGAAAAGACTTCATTCGTATACTCCAAAAGGTATAGCCAATCCCATCAAACATGGGTATTCCATTTTTACTGTGCTTGGCAAACTTGCCCATAATTTCCTTCCAGTGATTAGACTGTTCTTGAAGGAACCCGCTCTGATACCAATTGTTGAAATACTGAGAGGGGGGTGAATCAGTATTTGCCAATTATAAACTTTTTAATCGAGATCAAGTTGCTAATCACCAATCATAGCAGTATATCATAACAATAAAAAATTGCACAGTACACAAGATTTTTACGTGGAAACCCAAGTCCTGGGGGTAAAACCACGGAAGCCTTTTATAATAAAATTTGACCCAGCAACAACTGGGGTTACAAATTTAATACACCTTCTCCAGCTACAACTGGAAGGGGCTACAACCCCTAGGCTTCGTCAGCCACAACTGACAAGCTGCTACAACAGCTCAGCTCACAAGATTGTGAGCCCTAGCACCACCCTACCACCCTTTAGAAAGAGATTGCTGAACCTGTGGACCTGTCAAACAACAAACCCTGCTGCTAATGACCTCTGCTGTGTGATCACTGCCAAAATACCACTGCTTCTCAACCATCAAACTGTTTCATCAATCCTGTATGTGTTTATACTGCCAACCTGTGATAATCCTATATGTTAGTCTGTTCATCAATACCGCTGCTCATCATCAACCGAATACATCATATTAAAGTCATCAAGGTCTGCTCAATACACTGCTGCAACCCAGCCAAGTCATCAAGGTCTGCTCAATACTGCTGCTGAATCAATCAACTCAATCCACTGTCGAAATTATCAAGTCAATCTGATATTGGTTACTCCTGTTATCTATCTGCTCAACTTTATCACTGTCATGAAGTCTGCCCAAGCATCAATTCCTTAAAAGATCTGTCTGTCAACCAATCAATAGTCAATAAGGTCACCTGTCAAAACCCTGCTCATAAACCTTCACAACCTGTAGATCTGTCACGTACCAATCTCTGAACCTGCTAGTGCACACCGTTCACTGCCATTCACAATCACTGAAGTATTTCTGCTTTGCTAATGCTCAACATCATCTTAGGTTATTATCAAACATGTGTCATCAAATCAAAGTGCATAGCAGACTGTGCATGGCATGAAAGAGTATCCTCACAAAACAAACTACCACATTCACTGTTGTTTGCACATGTTGTCCACACAGTTTACTCATTCCTGTACATGTTTATTTGTACAAAATATGACACTGTTCACACATTTGACATTCCCTTTCATACTTTCTGTACTTGCACAAATACATATACTGTTGTTCTCATGTCACTACTCCACATCATTTACTCATACAAATGTATATCAACAATCATACACATACTGAATGCATCAATGTAAACATACCTTGAACTGTATTGTATTTAACACCGAAAACATATCACTGTATATCTATTTCTCTTGAACCATATTTTTATGCATACCTCAATAGGAAGTGACCGTCACACCAATAAGAGGAAGCTTCAGACCATGAGGAGACGGAGACTGTAAGTGGCATCAGCAAGAATACTTCAACCAAAGGAAGGATTGTTCTGAACTGTAAAAACCAGGCTGTGTACGCAAGTTGTTATGGACTGCTGCCACCAAGTTTTTAACTCTCTTTCGTATCCAAAGTGTGAATTGATCAAGCAAGCAAATTATCCAACAATTTCATACTATTCAAAGGACCAAAACATGACTGTGTAAGTGGTGTGAAGAGGCCTTAGAAAATCACTGTCTATGAGATAATCTCTGTGTAATTCGGGTCTGCTATATGCAAAAAAAATAAGAACTCGGGTGTTACTTCTCCAAAACGACTACTCTTTCACGCAGGTTTCTTCATTCGCGAGTTACTCTGCTCTTCGTTACCCTACGACCCCTGACAACAATGGTGGTCTTTTCTGCTTTGTCTCCCTCTACGCACAGCCCTTCCTTTTTTTTTTTTTGGACTTCTTTCAGCATTATTTCATGCAATCGGTAGTAACCCTGTGATTCTCTTCGTGGGCTCTGAACAGGGACCTGATATTTCCTCAAACCACGAGTTTCTTCTGCGATTATACTTTCATTCTGTGATATGTTTTATCCATCATGAAAATGAATCGATTGATGAAACGAGGGGTCATAGCATATTTCCATTCCATTCATCCGCTCCGTGAACTGAATTCAGTCAACAAATAGACGCTAGCTGGGAACACAGCAGATAACGTGATAGGTTCATCGTGTAGCTTGTCCAAAAAAATTTGATGCAACTGACAAAATATCCTCAGCCCGTGAACTTCCAAAAACTGTATAGCCCGTGAATTTCCAAAACCTGTGTATAGCCCGCGAAATTCCAAAAACTGTATATGCCGTGAATTTCCAAAAACTGTATATGCCGTTAATTTCCAAAAACTGTATTTCGTAAGTTGTCAAAAGTTCATATATTTATATGAAATAAGATGAATGGTTTCCTTAAATTAATGAATATGTTTGCCATTGAATGAAACTTTTCCTAAAGTTAATGAGTTATAAAAAGTTATTAATATTAAAAAATTTATTTATTAAAATGTTTTATTTATTTAAAAACTTTTTAATATTTGAATTTAAACTTTTCTTGTTTAAAAATGTCATCTTTCCATGTTTAAATGAGTTATTATTATTATTATTTTTAAATTTTAATAATAAAATATATTTAATTGGTTAAAAATAATTATTTATTAAACCATTTTAAAATTATTAAAGTATTCAAGTGTAAGTCTTTAAAAAATTTTAAAATGTTTAAAAGATTATGGGTTTAGGGACTCCTAGGGTACCAAGAACTTAATAGCACACAAAAGACCACTGAAGAGGTTATTTGGACACTAGCAACTTTTTCGACCCACTTAGGATTACTTGAACACTCTACAGGGCTTTTGGCAATGTCCCAAGGCCTCCAAGGGCTTCAGACTTGGGCTTGGACAAAGTCAAAAGGTCTCCTCTTGACACAGACAACCACAAAACAAACACTAACCCTTAGGGGCTCCACAAGGGGCACCAAGACTCAACTGTTGGCATCAATGACCAGGCACTGTTGGCATCAATGACAACTTAATCAACAATACTTAGTACCATCTCCCCCCTAATTTTACCAAGTGGGCCCCATTTGGAACATTTTCCACTTTTTAAGGAGTGGGCCCCACTTTTGTATTTTAATGGTACTAGATCTATCCATTAAGCTTCAATAAGTGGCCTTAATCATTCATTGGTTGAAACACTTGTCACATCCTAAGCCTCTTCAACCACACTTAACTCTTGGGTCCACTTAATCTAACTCAGGGATTGGTTTCCGTAACCTCACTTACACATTTCCCTAGGAACCTTTGTGTTAGCTAATCTTCATTGATTGGCTAGAGTCTCCCCCTTGGTCTTGATTCTTCATGATCTAAAGTGAAGAGTGCCTCGGTTATCGTGACTCCCAGCTTGCATTGGGAACCGTTGCATCTCTTGGGTTACTTATTTAGTTGTTCATCTCCTCTACCGTCCCGGATGGGATACCTTTAGGGACAACTACAAGTTGTGTGATAACATTTTTGGCGTTGTTGTCGAGGAAGGTAGAGGCCTACCCTAGTTCGACATATATTTTCAAGCTCTACTCCCATTCTCTTTGCCAACATTTTTGGCACCGTTGTCGGGGAGGTAGAGGCTTGCCTCAGGTGTCTGCAAGTATCCATGCGTAATTTATATCTTATCTCATCCGGTCTTATAATCTAGATGGTTATCATTTTAATCCTTAATTTAAGCATAGCCATCTATTTGTTGCTCATTTCTCCTCGCTACCCTAACGACATATCTTTTGGTAGAAAAGAATTAAAATCTGCCTGGCGACTCCACATAAGTGACTCCACTGGTGATTGATCCTATCATTATCTAGAACCCATGGGGTGCATCATTTTGTATTTAGGTTCTTGATTTTTTCTTAAAAAAAATATAAAAATATAAAAAATAAAAAGTTTGCCATCTATGGCTACTTCTGAGCAGCCTAGGACTTTCGGTCGATTGAAAGTCTTTGACTTCTTAAAAATTGTTGGGTATCCTCATCATGTCCCTCATCAAGCCCGCGAAAGGTTGCCTAAATTCGATGGAAGTTATGAGACCTCTGCTAAAAGGCACCTTGAGACTTTTAGGGAAATTTTTAATGATTTATCCATAACCTATGAGGATGTGTGTATGAAACTATTGGCTTCATCTTTCAAAGAAAGAGTTGAGCTCTGGTTCTTGAATTTGAAGCCCAATAGCATTTCCGGGTATGACATGTTTGAACATAAATTATTAGAAAAATGGGGAAGTGAATCAAATGATATATATTCTTCAAATCAAATCCAAGATCAAAACCTTCCCCTTTTCGATCCTATTGTCGAATCATTTAATAATCAATTGTCAAAATCCAGAGATGACCCCTCCTACCCAATTTATTTTGAGGATAAATCTTCCATTTTTCAGCCAATCGAAAGTCAAATTCCTAATCATTGTATAAATCATAAGTTTTCAAATTTCTTTTTAGGTAGCCCTATTCTTGCTCCTGAGGAAATTTCTGAAGTTGAGCTTTTAATCAGTAAGTCTATTGAAGTTCCTCCCTCAAAGAAACTCATTAGTCATTCCATATTTAGTGATCATTCAATTCCTTATCACGTTATTGAAGAAGAAGAAAGTGAGAACATCGACCAAGATCCTTTAGTGGTGATATCACGTGATCATTGTGCAAATAATCAAGATATTATAAATGAAATTGTTAATTTTCCCCCTGATCAATTAAATGAAAATGATCACTTATCCTCTTATACTTTTAATGATGAATTAATAAAAGATCAATCTCAAGATGAGGAAGAGTTAATAAATCACACTAGGTGTTCTAATCTTTGTTCCACTTCTTATAATGAATCTGTAAATTTTCCTTTTTTCATCCTTAATCAAGATAACTTAGAGTTAGATAGTTATGGTCAATCTTGTCCTCAGATTGTAAATATTAAACTTGATCAAAGGCTTGAAATCATTCCTAGAGTAAAGAGTGTTTTCTTTTGTCAAAATCCAAGGTCAAACTTGTTTATCTATTTGGGAGAATTTTCATATTTGCAATCCACCCTCCCTTCCCAACTCTTTCAATCATCTTTGGGTTGGTGCTCTAGTCAATCTTTTGCCTTGGAAATTTTCAATAGGAAGTATAAGCATAATTACATGGTTGAAGAAAAAGCACTTCATTTCCCTTTTCATTCACCTTGGAACAATAATGCTTGTTGTCAAATTATCAATCATTCTTGGTGGCTAGAAAAGGTGTTTAAAGATCAATTTCATATTTTTTCCATTTTTGAGCATCAAGTGGGTCTGGTTTTGATTTTTCATCTTTTAAGCCTTGATTTGTCCCCACTTGGTTTTTATTTGATCATCAATCCCCAGGAGAACCGAATTGAATATGCAAGAGAAGTGAGTGAGGAAAGTAGTTTATTGAATCAAATGCCATGTGTTTCCTCTCCATCAATTTTAAATGATAATTTGCATAAATTTTATGATCCTATCAATTCCTTGATGGAGGATGTTTTCATCAATCATACTTCTCTTTGGCATGATTTCTTGTTGCACCATTCAATCCCTTTTGCAATTTTTGAACAAACCAAGAAGATTGTCCTATCAAGTTCTTTAATCTTTAACCCAATCCTGGCTTGTTTTATTAACGAAAATCGAAAAAGAATCATTAACCTTTTCAATGAATGGTTGCACTGGATTCATGATTTTACCTAGCATTTGTACTGACTGGTTAGAGTAGGTAGGTCTTCGAATAAGCTCACTTGAGCAGTAGGATTTGTGTGCCTTTTGCCTTTTCTGTGTGCTGAGTATTGCGATTTTCTTTTTATTTCTAAGTGCTTTCTCTTGAGTTGTCTGCTTGAGTTAAGTCGTGCTCCTTCCAAAGTTTTTCTCATCTCCTGCATGCATTTAATAAAACTTGAAGTGGTTAGATTTTTTTGAGTGCTTGTTGTCTTTCTGTGCAAGTTGAGTCGAGTATGCCTGCCTGAAAAGCTTTCTTTTCCTCCTGCATAGTAAAATGAATAAAATTTATATGCCATGTTAGATTAGAATTTCTTTTATGCATTCAATTTCTGTTTTAGAATAGATTTCAGTTTTCAGCTTAATTTTATATATCTCCCATACATGCTTCATGTGGTATTCTAGTGTCTGTGAGCGCAGATACAGGTGCAAAATAAAAGCTGAAAGCAAGGATGACGAGGTGTTGGATTGAAGATTGATGCAGAGCAATTCAAGACCAGAGATTTTGAGGTTCTCAAGCGCTCTCTCCCTTAAAGCACTTGTCCCAGCTGGAGACAGATGTTATCACACCATAGTAGCTGGGCTACTATTCTTGCTTAGTAGATGTCTGCACTTTTCAGAGATTGGCTATGATGAGCTTGTTATTTGTGATCATTCATGGATCCGAGCAATGTATTATATTAAATTTTTGATAGACCTTGTGCCAAGGCTGAGCCTTGAGAACTTAGATTTGATGATCGATGTGACCCTTTGTTCCATACAGTGTCAATTCAGTGCCTAGTGATTATATTGCAGCAGTGTTTCAAATGATTATTGATAATTATTTTGATGTGATGTGACCTATGGACTTCTGATTACTGACTTTGGATTATTATCTTGTTGTTTTAGTCATTTTGATAGCTTTGACTTGGTATATGATTCATGATGTGGCAAAACTATTTAAAATGAAATGAACTATCTTGATGATGTTATAAATTATAAAATGGACCTATTACTTGCACAATTAGGTTTTCTGACAAAACTCATTGGTTTCATTACCCTCCTATGAGCATAGATATGGCCTTTCCTGACATCCTTGTCTGCTAGCTTAGGCACCATTTTCACTTGACTCCATTCATCCATGACCTTCCTTATTTTACTTTCACCCTTGACTTGCCTTCTTGACTTCTTGATACTGAGGACTTTCCCATTTCTACCTCTGTGTTGGACTGCATCCATGTTTGTTTTGTGTCTCGGCTCTGAGTTGGTGACAAAACTTGCCTTTGGTGAGTTGGATTGTATGCCTAAATCATTCTGGTCGGTTGTCCCGATGTTTGGCACTGTGCAGAACTCCCCCTAGTCACTTGAGATGTTGTTGTCTAAAACTGAAAGCTCATGTACTACCTATATTAGAAATCTTTATAAATACGCCCATGGAAACTGTAAACTCTAGAATGTGTTTTTAAACACACGTGAGTAAAAGGGAAAGAGCAATGAACTACTAAAATACTCCTCGAAGAGTATAGAAAAGGTCCAAAAAGCAAATGTTACTCAAAAGTTATATCTATTATTGCCGACCTTATAGGTATAAACATGCCCCGGATGCAAGCTGCAATTAAATGTGCCGCTTAGCACATGTGAAATACAAGGGGTTATGTAGGCCAAAAAGGCCATGAAGTGAAATGAATGATCCTAATGAACCTGGATGAACTTGATGTAGACATGATGCCTAAGTTGAATAAACACTCTCTAAACAACTTATCCATTTGTGAGGCACAGCCTTCCCCATTGTTATTTTGTCCAGCACAGGGTGTAGCTTCCCCTCTCCCCGTCCAAAGTGTCATTTAGTTGAGTTTGATCAAGTCACCCCTTTAGGCCTAGCCTTGTTCTTAGCCTTCATCCTTAGCTAGCAATTAGGCCATGTCCAATGGTGAGTCTGTCATTAAAGTTGTTGTGCAAGTAAGACATAAATAACATTGAAACTATATACATGATAAATGCCAATGAATGATGTTTATATTTTAAGTTGAGCTGTGAATATGATCTAAAGGAACATGTATTAGTCTTTGTCATAATCTTGTCTTTGGTTATATTTTGACCTAGTCAAACATAGTTTGACCATGGTCATTCTTGGGATCCGTGATGATGTGGACCATGTATGCTTATGGATGATGATTGATAGTCCCACATACTCTTATTGATGACTCCATATGGTGGACATATGATTCAGATGATGATTGATGCAGTTCAGCAGTTTTAATATTATTTCCAGATCATCAGATTATACACTGTCTGGATCTGGTGGAACCTATTGTTGACCCCTCATGTCAACCCATGGTGTGTGAGTACACATTTCTAGTAGGTTTGGGTCTTTTGGATCCATTGAGAGACTTTTTCTTCAATTTCGGGCACTTCTGACAGTGATAGATGAATTTTTCCACCTGTTGACCAGTTTTGGGCATGTTTCCCCAGCCTATCCAGCAAAGGCATTGGAGGCCAGGTTCACCTAGGGCGCTGTATGGGAAGGGGGTGGTCTAGCCACTTGTTTTTACCATTATACCCCTCTTCCAGACAGCCTGGTGGGCTCAGTTTTAGAGCACAGGCACTCTGGGTGTCAGTTTGGGCAGCTTCACGGTTTTCGAGGAGGATTAAAAATAAAATAAAAGGGTCACTGAGGAATTCGATTTGGGCAATTGAGGCAAGGTTTTGGCACTTGGTCTTCACAGAGGTCTTCTAGGGTGAACCCCCCAACTTCCAGTCAGATGGCATCAGTCAGTGGGGTCCACAGTGGCCATAGGAGGCCTTTTTACTGCATGTCTCTCACAGATTTTGAGGACAAGATTTGATCATTTGTGTTACTTGGACATGTCATGGTCCTTTTATTTTATATATCATAGTGCCATGGGGATGAGCTAGTAAGGATTGATGCCTCTTAGCCCCACCATGAGCTTATTGAGTCATGTCCATGTCATATTTGGTGGGCCCTTGTATCTTGGCCCCCTCTAGAGGATGACGTCACCCTCACTTAGTCACTCTTAGCTATGACAGCATCTCTATTTTGAGTAATCCATGTGATATTGTATATTGGCTCATCTTAGCCATTGATTATGTTGTGAGATCTTTTAATCTCAACCACTCATTTCAAAAAGTGGTTTTGAGATCTAGGGTTTTGGTCTTTATTATCCTATATAAGGAGGAGACCCCCCTCATTGTAAAGCACCTTTGGAGCTCTTGAAGATTGGAATAGAATACTTCTTTGTGGATCTACTTCTCTTGTCTTGATGGATTCTTTTGCACTTTGAATATACAGTATCTCTTCTATGTATCATTGTGGATCCTGGGCTACATGTTGTTTTTTTACAGGGAGGCCGAATTGGTGAAGAGGAGGATGATTTGAGGAGGCTATTGTTGAGGGGACTCACATATCTTCTCTTGGGTTGATCTTGGTGAAAGGAATTATCATTATTGTATCTTTGTGACATAGTTGATGCTTTCTCTTACATCTCTTCATCATTTTCATAATTTTCTTACTTGGCTTGTTTCAATTGATCTTGTCTTGTAGGAGGAGGACGATTTGGCATCTTTGGAGGAGGATGTTTTGGCTTGGAGCACTAGATCTCACTCTTGAATATACACATAGGGGAATGCTATCAATTTGCAAAGTGGCCACAAGCATTTGAGGTATGTTCTACAAGGTATGTACCTAGATCTACTCTTCTTCTTCATTGGTCATCAAACCCTTAAAATCAAAACCCTCATTTTTCACTTTTTTCTAGATCTACTTGGATCTAGTTTGGCTTTGAGGAAAATATTGAAAACCCACCTCTATAACATCCACGGCAATTTGGATCTATAGTTTGGTGTGGATTGGCCACCATTTGACATATTTTCCAAGGCACATTAGCCTCCTTGAGGGAACTCGCACTCCTTGAGGAAAGCTATTGGGGCTAGTTCCAAGTTGTGGGTAGGTGAGATCCCACTTGATTTGCATTTGTCTACCTTGATAACCTACCCCTAGTACTTCACTTATTTGATTTTTGCCTTGTGGGCCCCATTCCTCATTTTGAGGGTGTGCCCCACTTGGGTCATTGGGTGATGCATTTTCAATCTTAGATCTGTGAGATCTAGGTCATCTTTGGGCATGCCATCCTAAACCCACCTTGCTAATTGCCTTGACTACCTCGATCTACATTTTGGCATAATTTGGACTCCATTGGCCCCTCCATCTAAGGGCACTAGTCTCCCTTGGGCAATTCACACTCCTTGGGTTAGTGGCCTTTTCCTAGATCCCATATGGGGGTGTTCTCTATCTCATCTTAGATCCATAGATCTACCTCATCTCACCCACTTAGTACCATCTCCCCCCTAATTTGACCAAGTGGGCCCCATTTGGACCTGTTATCACATATATAGTAGCCGGGCTACCATACATTATTTTTCTCATTCCAGTACACTATTCAGCCAGTTCCCTTGCATTTGAGATGCTGAGATGAGCATCTATATTGGATCACTATCAGATTGTGGACAGCAGTTATACTCCCCATGCCATGACTGAGTTTCAGGACACTCAGAGAGATGCCCGATATAGCCATTATACCATTGGTACAGAGCAGTCAGTAGTGCCCAGAGTTACAGCAGCAGTTCCAGAGGACAGATGATGGTACAGGTTGATGTGCAGTCAGGTATATGACTCAGCAGGTATATCATTGTGTTATGGTTAGGTTGCTTTTATACTTATTCTTATAGCATGTCTTAGCACTTAGTGTCATGATCTGGCGATCATATAGATACATGGACCTGGTTGACCTATTATTTATATCATATTGTCCCTACTCAGATTTAGAAGTTCACTATTCATACTCATTGGTACATACCCTCCTTAGGGAGAATAGAGGTGATCATTACACCATACTCTGGCTTGCTAGTGTTGGCTCCATCATTTCATTGTCTTCATCCATCCGTGGCCTACCTTTTAGATTATTACCCTGATTTGCTACTTGACTAGTGACATGGAGGACCTTTCCCCACTGTAGCCTCTGTATTGGATGAGCTTCCCTGTTTATTGTGTCTCGGCTCTGAGTTGGTGACAAAACTTACCTATGGTGAGTTGGAGTTCCTTGAGAATTCCCCCTAGTCACTAAAGTTGTGTTGGCTAAACCTGAAACTTTTAGTGCTGCCATCAATACAAAATCTGGAAAAATGAAATGCTATATCTTGTATATGAAAGAAATGCCAATTGAAAATGGCCATGAAAAATAAAATGTTATATCTTTTGGAAAAATAAATACCTAGGTAAACAAGTTGTCCATGACACACCTAGAAGTGCTCAGGTAAACAAGTGCCTTAAAAACACACCTGCAGCAGAAAGCCTAAAAATAAATGTAAATCTATGCAATGTGTTTATAAACACACATAGATCAAGGCTATGGAAACCTCAGGCCCAAAAAGCAATGGAACTTAAATGTTATATCTAAACAATTGCTGGCCTTGTTTGTATTATGGATTGTGCGCATCTGTGAAGGTGAATAAACCCTCTTTAAAACAACTCATCCATTTGTGAGACACCGCCATTCCCTGTGTTATTGCTCATTCAGTATATACTATGGTGTGTATTCCCTTTCCCTTGCCAAAGTGTCACAAAGTCAAGTCAGTCAAGTCATCCCTTAGCCTAGCCAGTCATTTCAGCCTTCACCCTTCACTAGCAAATTGATCACAACTATGAAGTGAGTATGGTCCTGAAAGTCTAGTCTGAGTAATAATAATAATTAACGACACTATATATTTGGATTTAGATCGCTAGTCATGATTACTCTGTGTTTTAGTAGCTATTTGAATAAATTGTAAAGCATGTATTAACCTTGACACCTTGCAGCAGCTATGGATGATAGTCTGAGTTGTATTTGGTCGTGGTTAGACCTAGTTTGACCATGGAGGACCATGGGACATGAGATGTTGGACCTTATGATGATATGGGTAGATGATATATGGTCTATGTACACATACAGGATGATTCTATGCAGCAGCTACAGGGTTATGATGATGATTCTTGGGATACAGCAGTGTTTGGACATTTACAGATCATTATTATTGGCCTTGTTCCGGTACATTGGATATTTATTTTGATCATGCAGAGATTCATATGGTGTATGAGTACACATCTTGGATGGATTTGGACCTTCTGAGTCCAATGGGACAGTTTGTTTTCAGTTCCGGGCACTTACAGGGATGATTTAGCCTCAGTAGGCTGTCCTAGTGCAGTTTTGGTCTATTGGAGGCCCTGTCAGAGCAGAGATGACTTTTATCCGGTTGACCTAGGGCGCTGATGATGGAGGGGGTGGTCCAGCCACTTGTTTTTACCATATTACCCCCCTCCCGGACACATTGGTGCCCTCACCTTCACAGCGCCATCACTCCAGGAGGCTGTTTGGGCAGTTTCACGCTTCTCGAGGCATTTCAGGATTGGTAGAAATGGCTATTGAGGAAATCGATTTGGGCTACTGAGGCAAAGTTATGGCATGGGATGATCAGTGATGATAGATCGGGACCTTCCACACCTCCTCCTGCAGTTTCAGCTTCATCGGGGCCCGCATCCATCACTTATGGCACTTTCTGTGGATTTTTTGAGGTCTTTTGAGGACCACGACTTCACCTTGGGGGCACGATTTGGTATATTCATGATTATTTATTGGTTATTGTGCCATGGGGATTGACCAAGGAGGGATAAAATTACCCCTTGGACCCACCATGAGCCTCTTATGATATTTTGTCATCATGATTTGGTGGGATTCCCCTCTCCTAGGGCGACTTTGTCCACTTATGTTATATTTTATGTGTGATCCATGTATTATATTGTTGAGCTCATCTCAACCATTGATTAGACATTTGTATCTTTTAATCTTAGCCACTCATTCAAAAAGTGGTTAGGGTTTTGGTGCCTCTCCTTCCTATTTAAAGGAGAGAGCTTCTCATTGTAAAGGGACTTTTGGCTCTGGATTATTGGAATAGAAAATTATTATTGCATCTATCTCCAATGTTGTGGTGAATGTTTTTGGTGTTCGTTCGTTGGTTCTTCCTTTGCACTGAGTTATTGGAGATCTTGTTTGCCATATCTTTTGTACCACGATTTTGCATCTACAGGTGGAGGCCGATTTGCTTGGAGGAGGAGGTATTGGTAGGGGAAGACTCTCCCTACTTCTTCTTTGGAGCTCTTCGTTGGTAACAGGGAGTATTACTGTCCCAGGACCTTCTATTTCATGTTACTATTTGCATTTCTCTTGTATTTCTTCCATACTTGATCTTACTGATTGAATTTCATTCCTTGGTTTGACAGGTAGAGGAAGGCGCACTTGTGGACTTGGGCATCAAATTGGCAAGCAAATCAACAATCTCTCATTTGATCTCTGCGGGAATCTTCCTCAACATCAAGGCATCTCATCCACATCATTCAGGTATGATCTCAAGGTAAGTTCTATCTCCATGATCTATCCAATTGTCAAAAAACATCTAAAACCCTAATTAATTAAAACCCCAAATTTTGCATTTTCTTAGATCTACTGAGATCTAGTGGGTTGTTGGGCATGATATTGAAAACCCACCTCTATAGCATCCACGGCATCCCGGATCTATAGTTTGGTGAGGATTGGCTTCCGTTTGACCCCTCTCCCAAGCCAACTTAGCTTCTCCCAAGGAAGGCGCACTTCACCATTTGAGCAAGTTGACCTAGATCTAAAACATGGGTGTTTGAGATTCCACTTGATTTGACATCTACACATCAAATAACATACACCCAGGTTGTCCCTTTCTTGAAATTCACCTTGTGGGCCCCATTCCACATTTTAAGGGATTTAATCCCCATTTTGGACCACTTGGAACACTTAAACTCAGATCTACAAAGATCTAACCGGTGGATTGCCACAAAATTACAGATCCATACTCCTACCTGACCGATCTACTAGGATCTAAAGTTTGGATGCCATCCGACTTGTCTTGACCTACCTAAACCCCATTTTAAGCCTCCTTGGGCAAAGTCGCACCACCTTGGAGAAGTGAGTTGACTCACTTCTAGGAACTGGGTACTTGAGATTTTTGGAGATCTGAAACCGGAATAATTCAAAACCTAGGTCTAGGCTGTCACTTTGTCAAATCTTGCCTTGGGGACTGCATTCCTTGTTTTAAGGGATTGTGGTCCACTTGGGTTAAACCTAGATCTAGATACATTCAACCATCAAGACCTATACTGTTCACTTATCTCATGTTGTAGGAGTCCTAAACCATAAGTCAACCCCACTTTGACTCCACTTCCCAATTCCCAAGGCACTGGTTTATCTCCAAGACAACCCAACTTTCCTAGATTGTTGGATTGACTTGTGGTTTGACTTCTGCATGGTGAACTATACCCTTAAAGCTATCATGAATCATGGTCAAGCTTGTCTTATGTACTAGTTAGCCCCAATACATCCCTTAAAACTATCCTGCATTGGACACAGTTCCCAAGGCAGTGGATCTTTTGACATTGACCTAGTACACTCATCCTAGATCTCACTTCAAACATTGTAAGTCACTTTCACATCAACTATAAACCAAAGCTATATCTCTTGAACCCCTCACTTGGCTTGTGACTTCATCCTTAGGTCTAGGATAAACCATACACCTAACTTCACTTAGAAATACCCTGATTTGGTGTATTGGTTTTGATCTCTCCTGTCGGGAGTAGATCGGGTCTCCCCCTTTGTTGTCTGGGCTAGATAACATAAAGCGAAGGTTGCCTCGACTGGCGTGACAACCATATTTTGGAGGTCGAGGTGATCGTGGTTGCACCTTTTGAGTTTCCCTTCCCTATTGCCATCCATGACTGGATCCATCCATAGGGGTAACTACAGTTTAGGTGATAACATTTTGGCGCCGTTGCCGGGGAGGCAATAGCTTGCCCTAGTCCTTCCTGCATATACAACGACACATATCTTGGTAGAAGAGTTGAATCTACCTGGCGACTCCCAATAGTGACTCCGCTGAGGAGCGAGCTCATTTACACCCTTACAACACAAGAAGTAAAGTAAACTTAGATCAAGTTGAAGGAACCCCAATCACATATCGCAAAAGAGATCCTAAAGCACAACCATCGAACTTCCTTTGGAAATTGGTTAACGATTCTCCAAACAGAACTTCAGGATCCCCTTTGATCAAGTCGGTTCCTCCCTCATCTCCTAGTGCAAGCTTAAACACAAATCCAATGGCCGGAACAAACCCGGGAAACCAGAATGTTCCTCCACCACAAGCTCCTAGGATTTTTGGAAGAAAGGCAAAACCATCTCCTTTAGACTTTTCCCAAATCCAGGGTGCACCCCATGACATGCCTGAAAAGTATTTTGAAAAGGTTCCCAGATTTGATGGAGTATCTGCTATATCAATTGAAGACCACATTGATAAAGTATGGGAACACATGGAAGCATATGGAGCATCTGAGGAAGATGTTTTCATGAGGGGTCTCCTGGCATCCTTGGAAGGAGATGTTAGGAAGTGGTTTGACAGGTTGCCTGCCTCATCCATTGATGGGTATGACAATTTTGTTAACAAGCTAAATAGTGAGTGGTCCCGAAAGTTAGATGGGAAGTTTCTCTTACACCAACTTTTTGACATTAAGAAGAGAGAAAATGAAACAGTCCATGAGTTTAACATAAGATTTGACAAGACTGTAGCTGTTATCCCTGAAGAAATTAGACCAAAAGACCAAGCAGTTGTGATTCACTACTTAAATGCTTTTGAGGGCTGGGTTGGTTATCAGCTAAAGGACAAAAACCCAAATGACTTAAAGACCGCTCAATCAAATGCCAAGATGGCTGAGCAAAATGTAGCATCCATGGGGAAACAAAACTTTTTCGATCAATTTACCCCATCCACTTCCAGATCTGACCCTAGACTCCGAAAACCAAAGGAACCTGTGAGTGTGCCAAAGGAATCCAAGGACACTTTAGAAGTCATGCAAGAAATGATGAAACAATTAACTGTCCTAACTAAGAATGTGGCAAGTTTGAATGACCCTGAGAGACATAGGAATCCTTATGGCCCTAAACCTTATTGGAATAATAATAGAAGGCCTGATGGGGATAGGGATAGACGACGACCTGAGTACCCAGAAAATTCTGAAAAGAAAGAAGTCAATTGGTGTGATGAAGAAGAAGAAATACCCTCTGACACCATTGACCATGATGACCAACCAGAAAACATCAACTTTATAAATGACTTATCTTATGATGAAGACTTTGGAAGAATCCTTTTAGAAGAAGAGCCATGGGAGCAAGAAGATGATATTTTTGAAGAACCTAGTTCCACATGTTGTGCCTTAGAACTCCCAAAACCTAAAGAGCAACCAAAGTATCAAATCTACAAACGAGGAACTACTTCCCAGCCTTCTTTCCTTGATAAACATAAAAAGATTGATGAAGATAAAAAGGAAGAAGAAGATCTTGCCATAGATGATTATGATCTTAAGATTGATATGAAGAAAGAGCTAAGCAAGATAATGTGTAACATCCCTGTCACTGAGTTAATGAAGGTGCCCTCTGTTAGATGCCAAGTAGAAGAATTTTTCAATGGTATTGGCCAAGAGAAAACTCCTGAACCGGTCCTAGAGTCATGTCATATCCAAAAGCTTAGTGGAACACAGCCTAGTGAAACAGAGAAGGATCCACCAATAAACATCCATTCAGCCATTTATGAAAGAAAAAGCGGTGGTCACTCCCCCTTTTACCTTACCTTGCACATTCAAAACATGCTCCTTCATAATTGTATGTTGGATTCTGGAGCAGCGATGAATGTTATGCCTTTACAAGTTATGAAGGAAATGGGACTTGAAGTGACTAGGCCTTATGGAAATGTTTGTGGTATAGATTCCCGACGAGTACCGTCTTATGGTTTGATTAAAAACCTTAGGGCTGATCTTTTCGCATGTTCAGACATTTCTACTATGATGGATGTAGTTGTCATTGACTTACCCCCAGCATATGGAATGCTTTTATCTAGAAAATGGGCAGCTGGTCTAGGTGGATACCTTATGATGGATTTATCGTTTATTTGTGTTCCCAACCCTGATGGAGCTTTGATTCGGGTTAACAGAGAGCCTTGTTATAATGAGCATGTTGAATCTTTTGATGAAGGGTTGAAAAACACATATGGGGATGAATTATTAAATAATGCCAAAACTAACCTGGTTGAAGATGAGGATGAGTTATATGAGGTTGATCAAAGTATGTGTATGGTCATGGAAGATTCTGATTCTTTTTGGGAAGACAAGCAAATGATTGAAATAACAGTTAGAAATGAATTTGTTGAGGAAATAGATGAATTGAGAGGACATGAAAATCAACCCCAAGATCACGAACAAAACAATGAAACCATTCAAGAACCTGCTATAGAAAATCACACACTTGAAGGGGTTGAGGATGGCATAAGAAATCTAGGAAGAGATGAGAGTTTGCTTGATGATCAAAGCACAGAACAAATTCCCCCAATAGAAAACCTTCATGAGCAAACACACAATGAGGAGAACATTGAAAACCCAATACATGAAGATGAGTTTGATGATATTAGGAGGGGAGAAAGAATTCCTTTCACTGTTAGGGAGTGGTTTGCCTTGACCGATCACAATAGAGAGAGAGAAAGCCAGGGGCTTGCACCCATTTACCCATGGGAAAACAATCTTGCAACATCTACTAGGGTTGAAACAAATGAAGAGCCTGAAGCCACTTATTATTCCGATACAGAAGATTCTTTATCTCATTTATCTCTAGAAGACGGTAGCCTTATTCAAGTCCATGATAACTCTCTAGGTTGGGAAGAGGATGCCCTAATTAATGATGCTCCTGAAGGAGACTATAATGTAAATAACCTTGCTATTTTTCAAACTCCTTCAGAGCCTCAAAGCCATGCTTTATCTACATATCCGCATATCCCTAGTTTCCTCCTACCATCTGAGTCATCTAGTCAGCATACTCATGATCTTTCTCACATTCCTACTTCCTCCACATTTCATTCTGAGTCAGTTTCTCCCAGACTGGAAAACATGGTCATTCCTGTTCCTTCAGGGGAAGGTTCTAGTCATAACACTGTCATATTTAGAGAGCCACCTCCCTTGGAAGAACATAGGGACTTCTTGACTGTAGGTGAGGTTGTTAAAAGAATTGTGTCTCCTCATGGGGAGGAGCCAAATGAGGTAATCCAAGAAACAAGAAGGGAAGATAGTCCTTATTGGCACAGTTGTTATTTCCTTAGATGGTGGTCCACCCAGAATTGATGCAGTTCCTTCTGGAAGAAACTCGAGAATTGTCACACCTCAACCGCAAAACCCCGCTGAAATCCATCCCATGCCTATTCGTAACATTGGAATTATTCCTGAGTCAGTCAACAGAAATAATTTTCATACAGGAAGTCAAGTCATCATTCCCAACCATTTATTGCATATAAGATCGGGACAAGCTGATGACTTATGGGTTGGACCTTTCACAGTAGAGCGATGCATTGATGGCATGTGCTTTCTGACCACTGGTACTGGACGACGTATTCTATATCATGTCCATCAAAGGGATTTGAGGGATCACATCCCTGATCCCACATAGTTGGGATTTCTCCGCTTGCATTGCCTGGTAGTTTAGGGTAGGTAGGAAAACAAATAAGCCTACTTAGGCAGTAGTTAGTCTTTTCAGCCTTTGAGTCTGGCACCTTTTAGTCTCTAAGCTCCTTTGTAAGCTCCTAGTTTAACTGAGTACCTGTCACTTTTTCTTTTCCTGCACAATAAATTTCAAATTTTGCAAATTATGTTAGTAGTTTAATTTACTTTCTGCATTTGTACTTTATGCATTTATATTTCTGACATAGAATAGATTTCATTTCAGTTGATTTTATTATTTTTCCCACACATGCGGCATGAGGTATTTTCTTTAGATGTTTGTGAATGCAGAAAATAGGTTGCAAGAATAAAGCTGGAAATAAAATGGTAGAGTGCTGGATCGTGGATTCGAGTAGCAGAGTTCGAGGACCAGAGATTCTGAGGTTCTCAAGCGCTCATTTCAGCAGAGCACTTGTCCCAGCCGGAGCCAGATGTTATCACATATATAGTAGCCGGGCTACCATACATTATTTTTCTCATTCCAGTACACTATTCAGCCAGTTCCCTTGCATTTGAGATGCTGAGATGAGCATCTATATTGGATCACTATCAGATTGTGGACAGCAGTTATACTCCCCATGCCATGACTGAGTTTCAGGACACTCAGAGAGATGCCCGATATAGCCATTATACCATTGGTACAGAGCAGTCAGTAGTGCCCAGAGTTACAGCAGCAGTTCCAGAGGACAGATGATGGTACAGGTTGATGTGCAGTCAGGTATATGACTCAGCAGGTATATCATTGTGTTATGGTTAGGTTGCTTTTATACTTATTCTTATAGCATGTCTTAGCACTTAGTGTCATGATCTGGTGATCATATAGATACATGGACCTGGTTGACCTATTATTTATATCATATTGTCCCTACTCAGACTTAGAAGTTCACTATTCATACTCATTGGTACATACCCTCCTTAGGGAGAATAGAGGTGATCATTACACCATACTCTGGCTTGCTAGTGTTGGCTCCATCATTTCATTGTGTTCATCCATCCGTGGCCTACCTTTTAGATTATTACCCTGATTTGCTACTTGACTAGTGACATGGAGGACCTTTCCCCACTGTAGCCTCTGTATTGGATGAGCTTCCCTGTTTATTGTGTCTCGGCTCTGAGTTGGTGACAAAACTTACCTATGGTGAGTTGGAGTTCCTTGAGAATTCCCCCTAGTCACTAAAGTTGTGTTGGCTAAACCTGAAACTTTTAGTGCTGCCATCAATACAAAATCTGGAAAAATGAAATGCTATATCTTGTATATGAAAGAAATGCCAATTGAAAATGGCCATGAAAAATAAAATGTTATATCTTTTGGAAAAATAAATACCTAGGTAAACAAGTTGTCCATGACACACCTAGAAGTGCTCAGGTAAACAAGTGCCTTAAAAACACACCTGCAGCAGAAAGCCTAAAACTAAATGTAAATCTATGCAATGTGTTTATAAACACACATAGATCAAGGCTATGGAAACCTCAGGCCCAAAAAGCAATGGAACTTAAATGTTATATCTAAACAATTGCTGGCCTTGTTTGTATTATGGATTGTGCGCATCTGTGAAGGTGAATAAACCCTCTTTAAAACAACTCATCCATTTGTGAGACACCGCCATTCCCTGTGTTATTGCTCATTCAGTATATACTATGGTGTGTATTCCCTTTCCCTTGCCAAAGTGTCACAAAGTCAAGTCAGTCAAGTCATCCCTTAGCCTAGCCAGTCATTTCAGCCTTCACCCTTCACTAGCAAATTGATCACAACTATGAAGTGAGTATGGTCCTGAAAGTCTAGTCTGAGTAATAATAATAATTAACGACACTATATATTTGGATTTAGATCGCCAGTCATGATTACTCTGTGTTTTAGTAGCTATTTGAATAAATTGTAAAGCATGTATTAACCTTGACACCTTGCAGCAGCTATGGATGATAGTCTGAGTTGTATTTGGTCTTGGTTAGACCTAGTTTGACCATGGAGGACCATGGGACATGAGATGTTGGACCTTATGATGATATGGGTAGATGATATATGGTCTATGTACACATACAGGATGATTCTATGCAGCAGCTACAGGGTTATGATGATGATTCTTGGGATACAGCAGTGTTTGGACATTTACAGATCATTATTATTGGCCTTGTTCCGGTACATTGGATATTTATTTTGATCATGCAGAGACTCATATGGTGTATGAGTACACATCTTGGATGGATTTGGACCTTCTGAGTCCAATGGAACAGTTTGTTTTCAGTTCCGGGCACTTACAGGGATGATTTAGCCTCAGTAGGCTGTCCTAGTGCAGTTTTGGTCTATTGGAGGCCCTGTCAGAGCAGAGATGACTTTTATCCGGTTGACCTAGGGCGCTGATGATGGAGGGGGTGGTCCAGCCACTTGTTTTTACCATATTACCCCCCTCCCGGACACATTGGTGCCCTCACCTTGACAGCGCCATCACTCCAGGAGGCTGTTTGGGCAGTTTCACGCTTCCCGAGGCATTTCAGGATTGGTAGAAATGGCTATTGAGGAAATCGATTTGGGCTACTGAGGCAAAGTTATGGCATGGGATGATCAGTGATGATAGATCGGGACCTTCCACACCTCCTCCTGCAGTTTCAGCTTCATCGGGGCCCGCATCCATCACTTATGGCACTTTCTGTGGATTTTTTGAGGTCTTTTGAGGACCACGACTTCACCTTGGGGGCACGATTTGGTATATTCATGATTATTTATTGGTTATTGTGCCATGGGGATTGACCAAGGAGGGATAAAATTACCCCTTGGACCCACCATGAGCCTCTTATGATATTTTGTCATCATGATTTGGTGGGATTCCCCTCTCCTAGGGCGACTTTGTCCACTTATGTTATATTTTATGTGTGATCCATGTATTATATTGTTGAGCTCATCTCAACCATTGATTAGACATTTGTATCTTTTAATCTTAGCCACTCATTCAAAAAGTGGTTAGGGTTTTGGTGCCTCTCCTTCCTATTTAAAGGAGAGAGCTTCTCATTGTAAAGGGACTTTTGGCTCTGGATTATTGGAATAGAAAATTATTATTGCATCTATCTCCAATGTTGTGGTGAATGTTTTTGGTGTTCGTTCGTTGGTTCTTCCTTTGCACTGAGTTATTGGAGATCTTGTTTGCCATATCTTTTGTACCACGATTTTGCATCTACAGGTGGAGGCCGATTTGCTTGGAGGAGGAGGTATTGGTAGGGGAAGACTCTCCCTACTTCTTCTTTGGAGCTCTTCGTTGGTAACAGGGAGTATTACTGTCCCAGGACCTTCTATTTCATGTTACTATTTGCATTTCTCTTGTATTTCTTCCATACTTGATCTTACTGATTGAATTTCATTCCTTGGTTTGACAGGTAGAGGAAGGCGCACTTGTGGACTTGGGCATCAAATTGGCAAGCAAATCAACAATCTCTCATTTGATCTCTGCGGGAATCTTCCTCAACATCAAGGCATCTCATCCACATCATTCAGGTATGATCTCAAGGTAAGTTCTATCTCCATGATCTATCCAATTGTCAAAAAACATCTAAAACCCTAATTAATTAAAACCCCAAATTTTGCATTTTCTTAGATCTACTGAGATCTAGTGGGTTGTTGGGCATGATATTGAAAACCCACCTCTATAGCATCCACGGCATCCCGGATCTATAGTTTGGTGAGGATTGGCTTCCGTTTGACCCCTCTCCCAAGCCAACTTAGCTTCTCCCAAGGAAGGCGCACTTCACCATTTGAGCAAGTTGACCTAGATCTAGAACATGGGTGTTTGAGATTCCACTTGATTTGACATCTACACATCAAATAACATACACCCAGGTTGTCCCTTTCTTGAAATTCACCTTGTGGGCCCCATTCCACATTTTAAGGGATTTAATCCCCATTTTGGACCACTTGGAACACTTAAACTCAGATCTACAAAGATCTAACCGGTGGATTGCCACAAAATTACAGATCCATACTCCTACCTGACCGATCTACTAGGATCTAAAGTTTGGATGCCATCCGACTTGTCTTGACCTACCTAAACCCCATTTTAAGCCTCCTTGGGCAAAGTCGCACCACCTTGGAGAAGTGAGTTGACTCACTTCTAGGAACTGGGTACTTGAGATTTTTGGAGATCTGAAACCGGAATAATTCAAAACCTAGGTCTAGGCTGTCACTTTGTCAAATCTTGCCTTGGGGACTGCATTCCTTGTTTTAAGGGATTGTGGTCCACTTGGGTTAAACCTAGATCTAGATACATTCAACCATCAAGACCTATACTGTTCACTTATCTCATGTTGTAGGAGTCCTAAACCATAAGTCAACCCCACTTTGACTCCACTTCCCAATTCCCAAGGCACTGGTTTATCTCCAAGACAACCCAACTTTCCTAGATTGTTGGATTGACTTGTGGTTTGACTTCTGCATGGTGAACTATACCCTTAAAGCTATCATGAATCATGGTCAAGCTTGTCTTATGTACTAGTTAGCCCCAATACATCCCTTAAAACTATCCTGCATTGGACACAGTTCCCAAGGCAGTGGATCTTTTGACATTGACCTAGTACACTCATCCTAGATCTCACTTCAAACATTGTAAGTCACTTTCACATCAACTATAAACCAAAGCTATATCTCTTGAACCCCTCACTTGGCTTGTGACTTCATCCTTAGGTCTAGGATAAACCATACACCTAACTTCACTTAGAAATACCCTGATTTGGTGTATTGGTTTTGATCTCTCCTATCGGGAGTAGATCGGGTCTCCCCCTTTGTTGTCTGGGCTAGATAACATAAAGCGAAGGTTGCCTCGACTGGCGTGACAACCATATTTTGGAGGTCGAGGTGATCGTGGTTGCACCTTTTGAGTTGCCCTTCCCTATTGCCATCCATGACTGGATCCATCCATAGGGGTAACTACAGTTTAGGTGATAACAGGACCATTTTCCACATTTTAAGGAGTGGGCCCTATTGTCCGCCGAGATGGACACCAGTAGCAGAAATCTTTCAAAAGTTATCTCCCTTACTGGAAGTGGGGAAGAGGTGTGGCCTTGGGGGCAAGCAATGAGCCAGGTACTGTCACCTGAATCCCAGCTCCTCTGTTCAGGCTAACTCCTAACGAAGCCAAGGGGGGTAGTCCCTACAAAGAGTTTAACTATGGCTCAATGTGTTTTTAAATGTTTTAATGTGTGGTGATGTGGCTGGGTGTTGTTTAGGAGTTTTTCAAATAATGAAAGACACAATGATACTTTGAATAAGACACAAGATAAGTGAGCAATCCACGTTGCAATTTAAGATATGAGATACACTAATTCAAAACCACTTTAAGAAATACTTGGGTACAAGTCACTCATATATGGAAATTAACACAAGTACTCCATATTGATAATAAGCAAATAAAATATGTGATCAAGGACCAGTGCCTTATGGAGTCAAAAAATGCTTGAGTGCTTGGGTTGCCTGATACAAGTGTTCGAGAGATATGTTCGTGAGATCGTTTTGCAAATTATCTTGGTAAATTAAAAGTTTTAATGGTCTTGATTATTAGGATAAGATCACAAGGTAAGCAAAGAGACCAGAAAGTTATACTTTCAATGGCTTCCCCTTCTGATGGTATGTCGGTCCGCCCAAATTTCAAAGAGTAAGTGTGTAATGACTTAACCACCTTGATGTCTAGACAGTGGAAACCTCCGGCCCCACCAAGTTTAGGAACTTTGCCCACTTATTGAGTATGTCTTGAATAGTCAACGTCGGTTCGTTGGTTGTGGGGGTGAAAATTTTATTATGTTATAGAAATTATCAAGTCTAACACCTTTCTGAGTACTAGCCCAACCCTTTTAGGTTGGCAGAGCATATGGGTGTTAGATAGCAACCAAAATAAATTATTATGGGAATGTGAGTTGAAATATTTTATTGTTGTTTTAAGCACACAGTTCACCTCTCCGATAGAGTGCTCTTGACTTCGTCTTATGACAAAGTTCAAGAGACTTATTTAATCTAATATGCCTAATGCAAGGGGTAATGCAAACTAAAAAATGCTCTCCGACAGAGAGTGCTCTTGACTTGGGTTATTTCAAGTTCAAGAGACTTTGTTTGTTTATTAGAATAGAGGCAGCTTGCATAAAAGAAAAGTGCACTTTCTAAAGTAAAACAATTGATAAATATGATAACAAAAGTACGCTTTCTAAGGCCAAGATTAACCAACTAATCTAAGAAATAAACAACAAGTGGGATCAACCTCCGAACAAGGTGACCACTAGAACCACCAGTTCTTGAGAACTTCCAGCTAGCTGAATTTCGACAAGGAGTCTAATGGGGAAAGAGAAGCTACCACAAAATAATGTGGCCCAAGGTTGCTAACTCGAGTCAAAACTTGGAAGAGATTTTAATCTAATTACAAAGATTGAACTTTAGTCTAAATGACTTGAAGTAAAACTAATCTAAGCATGCATGAAACAAACTTCCCCAAATGGGGAAGGAGAAAAGATGTGTGGGAGGCCTTATCCCACCTCGCCTTTTTATTAAACAGATTACAATTGCCTTTGGGAGTTAAACCCTTGAAAGGTCTTTTTTGAGAGAAGCAAAAAATAACTTAGTGAAATAAAATTTGAAATCCCTTGAAGGCTAGTACAAAAGGAGATTGGTTTTGGTTCTATGATTTGGTTTGAGTCTTCTCCTTGAGTGTAACTTTGCTCTATTTTTAGTATTGTCCTTAGTAAAATTTCTTCTCCTTCAAAAAGATCTACACAAGCTTAAACTCATCTCAACAATACACCCATTAAATGTTAGTAAAAACAAACTTTGACTAGATGTAAGAACTAAGATCTAAACTATAAGTTTTGATAAACAAGTACAACACCTAGATCTTGAAAAGAGATTTAACTATAGCAAAAGTACAAGATCTAAATCATGAAAATAACTCTAACACTAAACTATCTTACTCTTCTTTTTTGTTATGTGTTTTTGTAGGTGGATGGAAGAGAAGAAGGAAAAGACAAGGATGAGAAGGGATGGAGAGGAGGACGAATGGGAGAAGGAAGGGGATGAAGAGGAGGTAGGGAAAAAAGACGAGAGGAGAAGGAGGAGGATGAGCGAAAGAGAGAAGGGAGAGGGGGACAAGAGCTAGAAGGAAGGGGATGAAGAGAAGGACGAATGCTAGAAGGAAGAGGAGGACGAAAGGAAGGAGACTAGGAGGAGCGAATGCTAGGTAGATAGAGGAAAAAATGGCTTTGAAGAGGCAAACAAGAAGGCAAAGACCAAGCAAGCCGAAAACAAAGGCAAACAAGGTAGTGATCTCAAACTTGGAGAAAGGAAAAGCTTGGAAGTCCACAGTTTGGAAGGGTAGTTCAAGTAACCGATTAAGAAAATTGTTTGAAATGCTTTGATGGATGAAGCAAGATCCCTTTGTTCTTAAGTTTATAAGGTTGGAATTCCTTTGGCCACAAGCAGAGTGAAGGTGAACTTGCAAAAAGATCTTAAACCTTGGAAGATACCTGCAAGACAAATATGCTCAAGCGAAAAGAGAAGACTTATAATTGCATGTGCTAGATTGTTAGCCTTCTTGAAATATAAATCAAAACTTAAGATTCTTATGCATATGAGTAATACACAATATCACCTCGGATTTGGGATGATGCATGGCCACCAAGAGCCTCCACGAATTGACCTCCAAAGTCACAACTTTATTAAATGATAAACAAGTTACAATTCCTCCAGAGTTTCTTTGCCAAATAATCCATGAGGAATGAGGAGAAAAGCCCTCATTATATAACACAAGACAAGCTCCAAGCTACCCTAATTCGAATTGGCATGATGGAAGCCAATGGCACCTAACACTAATTCGAAATGCCAATCTAAGTCTCAATCAACACTAAATTAAGCCAAGCTTTGGAGTTAACTCCACCAAACAAATCGAGCTGCATTGAATGAGATGAGGAGGTGGCCTCCACCTAGGCAAGGCGCCCCTCATCTCCACATTGGAAGTATCACCATGCAAATAAGCATATGCCAAGTGGAAAACTCGAGCTCCAAAGGAAGTTAATGTGAGCATCTAGTAGGTGGCTTGGAGTTTAACCAATATTCGATTGCAATCTTGGTAGTTGAGAGTGGGAGGTGGCCTCCACCTAGGCAAGGCGCCCCCACCTCCATTAAATGTAACTCAATCATGGCCACCTCCATTAAAAATTAAAAATAGTTAAAAAACCCGAATCCAATGCGTCTAGTAAATTTTTTTCGAAATTTTTTCTGAGGGTCCTAGTGACCTAGGACATGACCAAAACCTAATCTAATAGTGTCTAGTAGGCTTATAAACATCCGTTGGACTCTAATAACCCCCCATGGCTAAAATTTTCAAAATCAGGCATTCCAGCTTTGGAGGAAGCGGGAGAAAACCTCATCAATTATAGCTCGGCTGTAGGCAAAGTATAATTGACAAGGGAAAAAACTCCCTGGAATACCTTAGTTGCTTAACCAAGTCATGGAGAACCGAGCCACTCAGAATCCTACTAGCACACTTTATTACAAACCCCACGGGGCCATGGTCATGTCGACTAAAAAACAAAACTGACTAGCCAAAATTGGTTAGGCACAAATGATGGATCATCTGATCCACTGGAGTACAAACATTCATCATGTTTGTCAAATGGCGGCTCTTCAGATAATCCAACTATGCTACAAAATAGGTGATAACATGCCCCACTTGTGTATTTTCATGGTACTAGATCTATCCATTAAGCTTCAATAAGTGGCCTTAATCATTCATTGATTGAAACACTTGCCACATCCTAGGCCTCTTCAACCACACTTAACACTTGGGTCCACTCAATCTAACTCGTGCATTGGTTTTCGTAACCTCACTTACACATTCCCCTAGGAACCTTTGTGTTAGCTAATCTTCATTGATTGGCTAGGGTCTCCCCCTTGGTCTTGATTCTTCACGATCTAAAGTGAAGAGTGCCTCGGTTATCGTGACTCCCAGTTTGCATAGGGAACCATTGCATCTCTTGGGTCACCTTTTTAGTTGTCCATCTCCTCTACCGTCCCGGATGGGATACCTTTAGCGACAACTACAAGTTGTGTGATAACAAGTCTCTTACACATATGGATTAAGTGCCTAACACCATTAATCATTCCAACATTTCAAGGAGGCATTTGTCCTTGATTAATCATTGATAAGGAGACATTATTATTATTTCCCTTGCTCTCAATGCTCTGGTCACTGCTTTCACTAGCTTGTTGCATAGTGGGTTCATACCTTCATCCTAGTTGCTTGTGTCCTCATGGTGGAATGTGCTCCTAGAAGCACCCCTTGACCATACTTACATTTCATCACTTCCCATCATTTTTCCTAGGTATCATCCATTATTTCATCACACTTCACTTTATCCCTAAACGTAATACACAATGCACCCATAATTCATCATGTTCCTTTTCCTAGAGGGCACATGGGTCATTTCACTCATATCCATATAGTTTTCCCCTTATAACTTTCTCCATGTGTGAACATGTTTAAGTGCTCCAAGATATTTTGCTGCTGATTAATTAATCCCAAAATCTAAGGTTGAGCACTACCTTATTGGCATGATTTAATCATGGATTATAAACCTTAATTGAGGCCTCATTCCTTAAATTGCAATTTAAAAAAAAAAGATAAAAAAAGACTAGAAAAACAAAAACACTAAGGAATTCAATTTATGACTATGTGGTACAACAATTGAGTGGAGCACTCCCTTTGGGAACACATGGAGGAAACTGCTTGAAAACATAAATAAATTATATTTTGCTAAAGGTTTCCGTTTTGTCAATTCGTTGGGATACCTTAGCCTCTTTCTTGTTCACATGTGGCACCTCGTTTGCCTAGACTTTAGCCTTATCCCTTGGCAGACATTTCTATGGAGTTGGTTGAGCTTGTGCTTGGTTTGAAGGTTAGTTATACATGTGCCCTTATCCTTACATACCATTCACATTCATTCTAACCTCATCCCATTGAGACACTCTTTTAGGTGGTGCGCTCCATTAGGATGGTCAAGTTGTATCTTTGACTGGTATTGTTCACATTGTGTTTCTACTTGGTTGAAAGTGAAGTGGCTAAGAACTAACTTGCCCTACTTTAGGAAGTGTTTTCACATTCTCCTATGACACACATCTTTTTTGGTGAATATTTTAATGTCAACTCACTTGGTCAATGTGGACATGATGCACATCTTCCTATACACTGCAATGGTTGTTGAGCCTTGGAGACCACAACTTGCACCATATCAAGTATTCTTAGAGGGGCACGCTCTCCATGGATATTATTTTATTGTTTGATTGAGGAGGGTCATAACTACTTTGACCACCTCCCCTAGGGTGCCCCTCTTATGCATGCATATTTTAATATGTTTTGATGAGACCCTCTTGGTATGTGTTAGAGTTTGCACTTTAATTCAATTCTAATTAGATCTTAACTGAAAGATAGACAAGCACAACGCAACACAAGAGACAATAAAGGAGAAAACCCCGCAACTTCCTCAGAAGTAGATTAGTCACTAATACAATATCAACCAAGATACAAAACCAAAATGTAAGATGTCTTCTGCAGCTCTCTCTCTTTCTCCTCCAGCGAACTTGTCTTCTCTCTCTCTTTCTCCTCCAGCGAACTTGTCTTCTCTCTCTCCTTATGCGAACTTGAGTGAGTGAGTGGTGTGTCCAAATGAGAGAGCAAGCTCTCTATTTATACTTTATGTTTCGGTGACATTTTTACCTAATGGGGCCGGCCTCACTAACCTAACTAGGCCGACCTCACTAATCTGACTGGGCCGACCTATCCTAGGGAGACTCAATAATACATTTTATATTTATTATTTGGGGTGCTATTGCCCCAACTTACAATGGAGGTTTTACTTCAATGACCTTGCATGACCAAACATAATAATGACATCCCCGAACAGAGAAAAAAACATCTCCGTCGGAGGTACAAGTAAAATACAATTAATAATATAAATACAAAATACAAATGAATATCTTCCGAAGTTACATTTACAACAACAGTATGAACCCTAGCCTTCTAGATCTATCATATGGAGACTTGTACTTGTGTCCTAGCCACTAATATTTTAGCATGTGCTTGACTTGTCTTTTCAAGTTAGGTGAGGGATAACATTATTTTATGTTTTCCTAGAATAGATCTAGGATTTTAATAAAGATATTATTATTTTATCATGGAGGTTGTTAAGCCAAGAACTCTATAAAAGCAAGGCTCCTTCTATTGCAAAGGTTGTTGAAGGAATGAGTATTTGAACTCTTGGTGCTAGTGTTTTATGCTATTATTGAGACTATTGGATTTGATGGTGTGCCCTAGTGAATAAGGAAGTCTTCTACATTATCAATGTTGTTTTATGCTACTGTTATGTTGTCTGGAATATGGTTGTGACTCTGGAGGCCTCTAACTCAGTAATGTCTTTCCATTTTGTGTGTGTTTGTCATTTCAATGAATTGCATGAATGTATGTTTTGCTACATCTGGTTTATGCATTTGTATTCGTGGTTGGTAAACATAACCTCATAAGCATAGGGTTTATCTTTTTTGGTAAATTCATGGTGGCAGATTTTTGAAGTGTAGGACAGCAGGGATACAGTGAACAATGCTTGCACTTTGCAGCCTTGTTTCTTCCTATATTATCATTAGGACAACCTTTCATAGAGCCTCTTTTGATCCCATATGCCCAATATAAGACGTAGGCACTGGTATCACCATAAATGTATGTCTTACCCCTTAAAATTTTGTCCAAAATAGATCTGAAAACAATAGTTGCATATCATACTTCAGATTTGTTTGAATTAAGTCTTAAGGAGCCATAATAACTAGATCTTAGCTTAGACTGGAAATTCTGGTAATTAAATATGTATGTTCAACAATTGAAAAGATCATCGAAACAGATTTACTTAGGCCCAGAAAAGATCTTTTCATCACAGTAAAGCAGATTTTGAAAGTATAGTTTACAATTCATAATTAAATCTGACTTTAAGTCTGTTGGATTCACTGAATACCTTCATTTCAAATCAGACTTCAATTCTGTCCCATAAATCTGAAATTCGTAACAACAACATTACTTTTAGAAAACATGTTTATAAACAAGTCAATAACCTCTTTCACATCTATCATATACTCTTGGACTTAGTGGAAATAGGGAAGCCCCTCTAGTGTTGGTAACCTGCCAGTGTAAAGTGAGGGAAGATGATACTAAGGTGACAATGATAACTCTTCCAAGTTCCACTTAAATCTTCATTTGGTGAAAACTTTACATCTTAGGCAAAAGATTAGGTGGTAACATTTTGCTGTTGTTACTCAATATAAAGTCTAATTTCCCAAATCAAGAAGATCATGCTTCGACTTATTCGATGACTGTAGGTTTCAGGAGGCTTTTGAAGGTAAGAGAGGCATTGGCTAGTATGGTCTCAAGTAATTCATGGCAAGAATTGAAAGACAAAGCTGCAAGCACATCTGATAGATATTACTTTCAGGAGGTGGAGGACACTGCTCTTGATGGTCAGTTATGGGCACAAGTTAGGTATGTTTTGCAGTTCACCAGGCTTGTTTATAGTATGATTCGTTTTGCAGATACAGATCATCGGTGATTGGGGAGGTGTATGAGTAGATGGATAGCATGCTTGGTCAAATCAAAGACATTGTTGAGCAAAGAGATGCAATCTTGTATGACCATATTCATAAACATGTGGTCAAAGGGTGGGATAATCTGAATGTTCCACTCCATGCCCTTGCATATGTCCTTACCCGAAAATATTATTCTCCATCTTGGTTGGCCCAACCAACACCTGCGGGTGGAGTTAGGAGAAAACCACACATAGATCCAGAGGTGCAGAATGGGTATATGCTTGCATTGGACAAGTTGGCCCCTGATGAGGAGGAGTGTGCTCAAGTACAGAGTGAATTGAGCAAATACATCAGTGAACATGGAGTCTTTGGTACCCTGCATGCAACCAAAGATCGAGATAGGTTGTTTCCTAAGTCACCTGACACGAGGACACGGGACACGAGTGTCCCCAAAATACAAGTGTCCCCACGGGACACGATGACCCCTGGAATCAGGACACGTAGGACACGTTTTATATACATATATATATATTTTTTTAAATATATTAAAATTTAAAAATATGGACATATAGATCCAATAAAATTTAACATTTACAATTACAAATATTCAATAGAAATTACATTTACAATTACAAATATGAAATATTCAATAGAAATTAGATCATTCACAAATCACAACACATTTGTCATTCACAATCACAAATCACAATGAGACATTGAGACACATAGATGCATGTCAGAGACTCGGAACCATATTTCTCATTAAGTCATCAAAATCAAAATGTATTACATAGATGTCGGAATGTCATTGGGCACTGGCAAATGCCAAATAGACTAATAGTCTAATAGTCTAATAGTAAATACAAAAAAGGGGTGGATCAAGATGGAAGAATCCCATCTGTCAATGACTCAATAGTCCTCCTCCATGCCTGAATCAACAAACTCATCACTGCCCTGATCCTCCTCCTCCTCCTCCTCCTCCTCCCCCTCTCTGCCAATCTGACTAACTGCATCTACTGGTGTGGAGGATGACCCCTCCATACGATCACCCTCATCAAAAGTGATCGGCTCTAGCATTGGATCATTAAGATCCATGTTGGCTAATGCCAACTCAGTACTGTTGTCCAAACCCATCTCATCAGGAAAGACATACCACATCTGTGTCTTTCCCTTCACCCACTCCTCCCTCTTCCTGTAAATAAGACGAAGGTTGGAGTGCACATACACCATCGTCTCTGCCCTGGACTGCTCAAGCCTGCTCTTCTTCACACTGTACAAGTTCCCATATGTGCTCCAATTCCTCTCACAACAAGAGGATGAAGTAACTTGAAAGAGGACCCGCAAGGCTATCTTCTGTAGAAGAGGGCATGTTGCCCCATCAGTTGTCCACCAAAAAAGGGGTTTCTTAACCCCCATGTCTCTAACCACCTCATATCCTCCAAATCTCCCAGTGCCACTGGAAAACTCATAAAATGCCTCCACCACCTCAAGGTGGTCTCTATCCTAAAGTAGTTGTCTAAATGCTATCTTCCTCCCCTCTGAGATCTCTCCATCCATGTGAGGAGGGACTCTGGATGAGGGCCCCAACCCACCTGAGCCAATCCTGAGCGTAGAACTTGGGGTTCAATGAGTGGGCCAAGCAATGCAAAGGTGTGCAATTCTTATCCCACCTGGAGATAAGAATGCCCTGTATGATGGACCATAAGTTCTTTGTCGATGTCTCATACTCAGCACACTCATTCTCCATAACAATGGTCCTCATGGACTCAATCATGGAATCCCACCCCTCATAAACATCTCCTAGGATGGGCTGGTCCGTGTCTGCAAACCGCAACAAAGAAATGATTGGCTCCATGATCTTGATGCTAAGAACTACCCTATCCCACCAACCATCATCTAATACTGTGTCCTTCACCTTTTGTGAAGCATTATGATTCGACTTTCTCCAAAAAGCCCAAAACTCTGAAATCACCATGGACCCAAGAGCGGTTTTGACCTCTCTCAATCTCTTGAGCATGATGAATGAGGAAGCAAACCTAGTATCTACAACCTTCAACAATGAAAGATGTGTGTACTCTTTGTAGATTGTGAGGGCATTGGTGTGGTTTTGTACAAAGTTACGAATATGGTGTGCATCCTCAATAAGTTTGCCAATCCATGGCACATCTAAAGCAATAGATTTCAGTGCTAAATTCAAAGAATGGACAATGCAAGGTGTCCAAAATACCTGTAATATCAATAAAAGAAAGTATGAATGAGTCATTGAGTCTAGACTCCTAGACTCTACAAGACTACAACTAAGTTACAAACTTACAAACTTACAAACAACTCAAAATTTCAAATAAATGAGTAAATTAACAATCACATACCTGTGGATATTTAGCTTCCACAATCATGCTAGCAGCCTTGCAAACAGGTGCATTGTCCGTGATGATTTGTACACAAGAATCAACACCTACTTCTTCAATGACTTTGATGAACAAATCACCCATATATTGTGCATCCTTGTATTTCCCAAGAGCATCCACTACTTTCAAGAACACCGGTCCATTTGTGGAAGACACCATGAAATTGATGAGTGGATGGCATGTTGGATCCGTCCATCCATCTGAAACAATACTAACACCCCATGTGGACCATTTTGATTTAATTGGATCAATAATTTTATCCACCTCCTTCTTTGCCTTAACCAACAATGTGGTTCTAAGCTTCTTTGAACCAGGAGGCACATAACCAATTGGAGCTCGTTCCATTATAGATCGACACATCTCAAAGTACAATGGTGACCGTGCAACATTGAATGAGATGAAGTTGAGGTAGAAGAAAAATGCAATGGAGAGGTCTACCTCTTCTCGTGCCTCTTGTTGGAAAATCCTATCCATTGGACCTCTTGAAGTTGGCCTCTTTCTTGTTGGATAAGCAATAGCATCAACCCCACTCCTAGTGCTAGAGGGTTTCCTCAAGAATGGAAGAGGATCCTCACGATGAAATGTCTTGCTTGCTGCAACCACCTTCCCTACACCAACATGGTCTTCTCTTTCCATCTCCCTCCTTTGGTTAACACTCACACCTTTGAATGAAGAAATCCCACAAGGGAGGGCCAACAAATGGCCTTTAACCCAGTAATAGGTGCTCTTGAAATCATGCTTGCAGAAATTGCAAGTCCAACACATATTGCCTCCCCCACCAAGCTTTGCTCCAACACTTTCTTTCCTTGTCACATACTTCCACAAAGGGTATTTACTCTCTTGTGCCTGTTGTTTTGCCAAAGCATGGCTATAATGAGGATGAGCTTGACTAGAACCAGTTGGAGCACTACTAGGAGCAGAAGGGGTTGTGCTTGGAGGAGGAATAGGACGAGAGGGAATAGATGGGGCATTCTTCCCTTTCCTTTGCCCTCTACCTGCTGCCCTAGCTGGTTGAGACATTTTCCTTCAACCTTGATGGTGAAATCACACTTGAATCTCCTTCACCTGCAAGAAAACACTCTTGAATCTCCTTCACCTACAAAAAAAAATGACTTTGGGCTCTCTCTAACTCTCCCTCACACTCCCAACAGTTAGCAAATGACAAAAAACGAGTTTTTATGGGCCCACGGGCTCTTCCTCACGCGATTTTCGTGTCCTATTTTCCCCCCACGCTGCACAGTTTTCCCCACATGTGTCCCGATTTCGGGACACAAAAAAAGTCGTGTCCCCCACGTGGAGCCATCATGTCCACGCCCAAACGTGGCCCACGCGACACGGGGGCCCTGGAGGATGTGTCTGGTTACTTTCCTATCGAATGGTGGAACATGTATGGCTCCTCTACCACATATCTGTATAAATTGGCGGTGAGGGTGCTTTCACAGGTTGTTGGCGGCGAGGGTGCTTTCACAGGTTGTTAATAGTTCTTCTATAGATAGGTGTTGGAGCACCTACAACTTCATCCACAACGTCAAGAGAAATAGTTTGAATGTAGATCGGGCAGAAAGCTTGGTTTATGTGCACTACAACTTGAGGTTCTTGTCCCATTGTTGTAGGGCGACCAAGAATGGTAGAACATATTTGACTTGGGACAGCAATCTAGAGGAGGCTAATGTGGAGGATGCAGCCATAGCATTAGAGCACTTGGAGGATGAACTATTGGGTGATCACGATGGTGATCCAATTCATACAAAAAAGATGCCACCCCCAACTACCAGCAGGTTTCCAAATGCAGGAGTTTTGCGTTTAGTTTCACAACGCCCAACAATCTATGGGGGTTGTTATCAGCTAAGTTGCACTTAGATGATTTCAAGTGAGCCTATGAAGATAGAACAAGTTTAATTGTTCATAATCAGAAGATCAAAAGTCCTAGCAGGCCACCTTGGCCCTTTTTTTTAATAAAATCACATGTCCATGCCCTGCGAGGAAATTGTAAAAAATGTCATAGCATGATGGTTTTTGTAAAGGACTCAGCTTTCCTAAGACTTAGATATCAGTCCGACTAGCCCAGAGTGTTTTTTTCCCTTGTCAATTATATGTTGTTGAATAAACGACTTATAATTTTTGCGTTTTTCACTCATACCTCCAAAGTTGGGGTGGTCGGCATGATTTCTCGCCCTTGGGAGGTTATTAGAGTTCAGGTGTCAATGTATATTACCATGCTAGACATTAGAACTTAGTCGTAGGACATGTGCTAGGCCCCCCTAAGTTTTTTTTAATTTTCGAGAAAAAAAATCCGTAAAATTAGACCATTTTTAATGGTTTAATTGGAAAATTTCGAACTGTAATAAAAGTGTGATCTGGAAGCGGAATTTGGCGTGGGGATACTCGTTTTCACACTCAAAGCGTCCTCTTTACCCTAGAACCTACTCTTCCTATGTTTCGGGTGATTAGGTCATCACTTGGAGCATTTTTCCTTAAAGAGGCAACAAAATGGCAAAAAAATGCTAAAAAAGACACAAAATGGTCAAAAAATCCAAAAGATTAAAGTAATTGGTGTGTGCCTTGAGTGTGCCAAATGAGTTGGCATATCATCCTATGTGGCTAAGGCGAATCCTCTAAAGTATTTAACGACTTGATTGGGGTCAATTTGATGTAATGGCATTATGCTAAGGTGAAGGATGCGCCATCCCTCTCATATGGGCGCATATCTCATAAAGATGGTGACTTGAGTGAGGTGGATCTCCCTCATTCGGAGGTGACAATCACAAGGAAGCGGCACCTACCTCTTTCCATCATACTCAAAGGAAATCAATCGTATCCCATAACTCGTCCTCTCTTGAGATTTTGGGTTGCCACATGTTGAAAGTCGCCCTCCCTCATGAGCTTGCCCCTCTCTTTGCATTTGCTATATAATAAAAAAGACCTCTCATTCCAAACTAGTAAGAGTCAAGGAGAGGATTGCTTGCATATTGTAATTGTGTACTATCTTTTTATTGTTGGAATAAAAGCAAAAGCTTTGGAGGCTCGTTGGTGTAGTGTGTTGGTTGGAAGATCATGGCTATGCATGTCTGAGGTGACCTGTATTTGATTAATGTTTTCTTGCACTCTTGTGTTGTGGATCTAGCCTTGGTAGGGTTGTTCTCAATTGATAGGAAGAAGGTATTTAATAAGTTTATTACTTGCTTTCTTTTTGCTCATACATGTCTAAAGATATAGATCTAGCATCTTAATAAGGTTATTATTATGTTTCTCTAGTTTTTTTTATGCGTGAGTAATTAGATATCACAAACCTTCTTGCAAGTGTCTTATGAGTAGCTGCAGGTAACCATTGGATAGGAGTTTGAACAAGATTGTTCACCCTCTCTCCAGAAACATTCATGTTGCTTAGGCCAATAGCATTCCATCAGAGGCTTCTATAGTTATTCTCATCCGGCATCAAGCCTATTTCTCCTTCTCCTTCTCCTTCAACAAACGCAATTTTTTTTTGGTTACTTTCTGTTGCCACCGAAAAGCACACCTGGGGGAAAAGCAACTTTAAGCTTTTGAAGCTGCTAGGTGCGCCCTTGGGGGCAAGTCTCGAGTTAGGTGCTGTCACCTGATCCTGACTCCTCTGTTTAGGCAAACTCCTAACGAAGCCAAGGGGGGTAGACCCTAATAAAGAGTTTCTAAGGCTCTTAAATTTATTTGGTTGTTACGGATGAAATTAAGTTGTTTTTAGGAGTTTTATAATGATGACTAATAATCGAGACAAGATATTGCAACTTTAAATTGAATCAACAACATAAATATGAATACATTCACGACATAAGATAAAGAACTTAAAATATAGCAAATGAAAGACCAGTGCCATGGAGTCAAAATAAAATAGTGCTTGCTGTTGTAAAGAAAACCATTGTGCAATGCTCTTGATCAATTTTAGATTATTAGGGTGAAAATGATTAGGGGGTGTTGAAGCCTAGGATATGCTGGAAATGTCCCAGACAACAACGCAAAAGAGATAACCCAGTCCAAAGGCTTCAAATAATCCTACGCAAGTATCATTCTATCCTCAAGCTATTTGGTTTGGCTAACTCTGACGGATATTAGGCCTCCGTTGGCACTTTGAGAGTAATCAAGTGAGACTTTTCTTCCTTAATGGAAGACCTAAGAAGTTAATTACAAGTTAATGAAAGCAAAAAGAAGACAAGTAAATATATAATCTACTTAAACCTAATTACTGAAAGAGAAACTTGGCCATGAATTCTCAGAGCAATGAGATCAAGGAATTTTAGTACTTATCAACCTGATGGATGACAATTTAAATCAGATCTAATAATACCTTCTTTGATAAAAGACAAAATAGTTAAAACTATTTTTGTTCTCATTCAAAGATCTATATAAGATGATTATTCTGAGAAAGGTATGTTAATTGACAAATTAACATTTAGAAAAGACAATTCTGCAGTTACAAAGATATTGAATAAGATTATGTGAAACAGAGAAAATATTTTCCTGTTACTTTATCTTTATATGAATCATAAATGAAAAATCAAATACATATTCATATACTTATGATTTTATAACCAGAGAAAAGTGAATCATTTAATAAATGCAAGAAAACCTGGATTCATCAAGAACACTTGATAAATAAATCACCGGAAGAAGAGATAAGAGAAGACTAATTGAATTTCATTAAAGACTGTAACAAATTACAAACTCCATATGCGGCAGTATGCCTCCATATGCGGCAGTATGACTCCTCTCCTTTTCTCCAGCAGTCTTCCCCCCATCTACATGAGATCTAAGTCTCTTTAAATAACAGATACAATAAGTTACAAAGAAACTAACTTCCCATGAAATTGGGGATTACAGAATATTTACCTAAGATTTACCAAGGGTAGATTGCCACTTGGAAAAAATATCCAAAAGATCATCAACGTCCTGATATTGAGCATGTTCGAGTTGTAGTTGAGCTTTGCAAAGGAAAGCTTCGACCTCTTTCTTTTTTACTTTTGACCATTCCTGTAAAAATGCATTCACCCTAACCCTGAAGAAACTGGTAACTCAACTAACTCTTTGATTTCTCCCATATGAACATGCTCAAGCTGTTCAATGGGTTCTTTAGACTGCAAATGCTTTTCTTCAACTTGTGTGACCAGAAGCTTAGGTGGAAGAGCACTTTCTATCTGATTCAGAACATGAAAATCCAATAATCCTAACAGATCATCAAAAACAAACCACTGTTTCCTGCAAGCTTTCTGTCCTTCTTCAATGGTGGTCTCAACCATATCACAAACATTTTCCCAAGACTGCAGAGAGATCCTTATTCTCCTTATCTTGATATTGTCCAAAATAGGAACTCCTTCAGGCTTGTCCTTGATATACTTCTGCCAATCAATAACATCTTCATAGGCCCTTGTAGCATCATTCCTCCCTTGATTATGATCACATAGAATGTCAAAGAAAAGTTCAAAGGAATTGAAAAGATCTTGAATTTCATTCAACCCTTCAAATAATTCAACTAAGAGCTTTTTATAATCATCATTTATTCTAAAAACAAATTCTTTAAATTCATCCTTAGAAAACTTTGAAAATGAGGAAGTAGCAGAGATTGATTGGGACAATTTCAGTTGTTGCTCGAGAACTGTCAACCTTTCAACATATTGTGTATTATGTCCTAGGGCTTCATGAAGTTGCTCTTTCAAATCTTCATTCTCTGACTGTAGTTTCTGAATCTGAGATTCATACTTGTCCTTCAATTCCTGCAATTGGGATTGATACTGTTGATCCAATTCGATCTGTTTCTTCTGAAGACCTTGTAATTCATCTTCCTTCTTTTCAATTTCTTTGTTGAGTGTAGTGACAGAATCGAAGTAGGCACCAGCAAAGGCTCCCATGGCAGCAGTTGTCTCCAAAGCTTCCTTTTTAACATCTGTGAAGGCTCTCTTCCATATAATCTGGATAGGAACAGTACCTTGGACCAATGTTCCTTCTCTGGTTCTTTAGAACCTCTCTTCACCACTGCCTTTTCAGATTTGCTCCAAAAATATTCACCCATAGAAACTGCTGCATCTTCACCAAAGTCTGCCATCATTTCAGAAGTGGATGAAAATACTTAGGTTGTGAGATAATAGGGGTAGGGATAGGCATACTCAGCTGAGATAAGGAAGTAATAGTTATTGAAGTAGTTAAGGATGAAAGAGAAGAAATGGAGATTATAGATGAAATGACAGGATCTATAGGTACAGAAGAAATTTGCATCTCTTTTGAGTTAAGGGGTGTTTCCATAGTAATAGTGGATTGTGCAGATGAAGAGATAGGAGGAAAAACAAAAGTTGATGATGATACAGATGGTAAAATGGTGGGAATGGTGATAAGCAGAGAGGATGTTGTAGTGAGGGTGGTAGTAATCTCAAGAAGGGGAATCTCTGAAGGAGAATCCTCTATCAGTGGGTTTTCGACTGAGTTAGAAAGAATTTGGGTGATTGAGGTGGTCAATGTCAGGTCAGAAGAAGTAGGCAAGGGTAATGATAAGTTGGTGAGAGATAACTCATTATCAAGGTCACTGTCATTAATTTGCAATAAGTCAGCCCCTACTATTGATAATTTTGTTTTGTGCTTTCTTACTGGAAGTGTTGTAACAATAGCTTTGGTTTCAAGAGAAGAGCTCATCAAAGCTAAGCTCTTCTTCATGTCTTCAGCTGATTTTATCAAAGCATTAAGATTTGCCACCAATTGAGGTTGTTGATGATCTTCAATTGGATTTTTTCCCTTCTTATCCTCCTGTTGATAAGTCAAGAGTAGAGGAGTCTTAAGCTGCTTTTTTTGAGCTTCCTATGCTTCTTTTTCGACCATCTCTTTCTGAGTCCTTTCTTCATCTGATAGCTTGAGCTTTCTATCTTGCATAACCTTCTGTTTAAGCTCTTAATGATACTGAAGGATGAATCACTTTTCATCTAAGGTGGTAACCCTGCTTAAAACATCCTAAAATGAATTTGCACCTTCATAAATAAAATCATTAGGCTCTGTCTCATGCACATAGTTACTCTTTATGTGTTCTTTAGAAAAATGATTTGCCAGGAAATATTTGGGATCATGCATCCTTCTGGGAGCTTCCCCAAACTTCAAAGTTGTAACCCTTTTACCAAGCAAGGTTGCATGTGTAGAATTCTGAATGACCAATGGTCCAAGAGAAAGGGGAAACTTAGGCCAACCTTTCCTCTTTGATCCAACGAACCGAGGGAAGACACCTTCAATAACAGTTTGAAACAAAATCTCCTCTATGACCATCCTGTGCCATAGAGTAGAGGAAGTACGGTACGCCTTGGAATATTTTGTGTTTGTCCTCGAGGTTCTGGAAGATTACTATGAAAAAGCCTTTGGATTCCAACTTGAGTTCACATTGTCCCTTTGGTTTCCAAGTATTGGTGAGCCACCATATGAGACTCTTTTTAGTTGGCCATAATCCTATGAATTTGCAGATTACCTCATGATCGTGCATGTATTGAATTTGTTGGCTAACTAGATTTGAAGTAACCTCATACCTGGGTATTTGCAGCGATTTGGGCTTGCATTTGCTTGTGTCCCTTGGCGGTTCAGTGGCTGGGGCTGCCTCTTCCCGAGTTTTATCTGTTGAATTTGGAGGTGGATGAGAAGGAGTTGCACTTCCCTCTTCTCCTTTTCCTTTTTGAGTCGCGGTCTTTGTTGTCTGAGGCACCGTCCCCGTCAAGAGCAGAGGGTTGGTGGTAGGTATGCGACGTGAGATTATTTGATTGAAGGAGGGGTTGGATCGCCCTCCACTGGAGGCCGCCATGGTGGTGGCGGAAGTTTGCAAGTAGCTTGAATCTCAAATTGTAAACCCTAATCCTCCTGAATCATCCCTTCCTCTCACTACTCCCGAACGGTTTATCAACCAATTGAGGATATCAAACGTAGTTTCATTGAGTAGAAATGCTTTATTTCACTAACTTTCTGAAGCAAGAGATTTACAAGTTCATTACCATGCAATTTTTAGAGTTCTTTATACAATAGTAGTTGGTTATTTTCAAGAGTTCTTATCAGTGGTATGGCAGTACCCTTTAACATGTAACCGCATACAAACTTTCATTAACCTTGTTTGATTATTCATGTGCAGGTAAAGGTCAACGAAGAGAACTGATATGTAAATGGATAGTCTACAAATTATATGCAGACCTAGGGCGACAGATAACTAAGTCTGAAAAAGGCTGTTGTAGCCTTTGGGAAGAGGCCCAAATGGAGACCGAGCCCTTAGTAAGCCAAGGACTAGGGCTTGGAAAACCAAAGGAAAGAGGTCAAGGATTTTAAAAGGGAAGGCCGAGGGTAGTAAAGGTAGGAAGATGGAAGGAAGAAGGAAGGGGGAGATAGGAGATAGTGAAAGGAAAGGAAAGAGGGAAGGATGGAGGAAGAAGAGGATAGGAGGATAAGGAAGAAAAAAGAGAGAAAGGAGGGAGAAAGGGTGGAGAGGAAGAAAGGAGTAGGGAGAGAAATGGAAGACAAGGGGCTTGAAGGAAAAGAGCAGAAAAAAAATCACAGCGAAGGTGGATAAAGGGGGGGCGAAGTAGAGGATGAGGGTAGCGAGGGTCTAGTTTAAGGAACAAGGATAGGGCGAGCTCAAAAAGGAGGGGAGCGAGGGTAATAAATGAAGAGAAGGAGGTCCGCTAGGGTTGAGAAGTACTGCAGCTAGGGTTTTAGGGAAGAAATATAGGGTTTTAGTTTTAGTTTATGTAGTTTTATGTACATAAAAAACAATAAAATTAAACCTAATTAAGCAAATAATGAAATAAAATGGTCTAATACTTACAAAATACACAAACTAGGGTTTGTAAAATGTAGAAAAAGAATATCAAACTTAGGGTTTTAAGGTTTTACCCTAACCCTAGGGCATCAAGAAAGATGGCCTTCCTTTGAGAAGATGCTTTCAAAATTTGGAAAACTAGGGCCTTCTCTAATAGCCACAAGAACTAGTTAAAGAAAAGCCTAGTTAGAGCAAACCTTAAAGATCTAAAACCCGAGCTTCAAAGGACTCCTTCTAGAGGACATCCCTTACGGTGTTATAGTGATAAAAGGTTGAAAATGACCTAGCTTAGACAAAATGCAGTATTAATGGCTACCATTCAACCATGAACAAGCATCATCATTCAACATTTAACAAAGAGAAATCAAGAGAAGAACTTAGATACCTCCTTATGCATGTGTTAAGCAAACAACTCTAGCATCACCTTAGCAAAGAGCAAGAACCAAAGATACTTCAAGAGATTGCCTTCAAACCAGAAAATACATCCTTCTCAAGAGGTGCACATCAATCCAAGAGCCCTAGTAAGGGTAAAAAAGTAATGTTTTATCCCATAAGTTGTTATGTTCAAATGAAGTGAGAAGTTTATTTATAGTTTCTCACACTCACTTTACAAAAATATCCAGGCTGACATGCCTTTTAAAATGTCAATTTGAAATTATAAAATTTAAACTTAAAATTATAACAAAAATAATATAAAATAATCAAATATGTGGGTAACTTGGGGCATTTTCCCCAGAGTTTACCCAAAAATGACTAAAATAGCTATGAATGAGCAAAACACTCCGAACTGAAAGCTGGAGTGGGTAGGGGGGGACGTCATGCCCCATCTAACCCCAACAATAGTGAAAATCCCTCGACGCCCCCCCCCATATCAAGCAATGTAGGCCTAGAAGAATGATGACGTTATCATCACTAGACAGCCAATGAGAGAGGGCGCTACAGTACTAGAGGACCAGGAGGGTGTGGAGTAAAAGAAGTGCCACCGGAATGATAAAACAAGGTGAGGGTCATGTGACCCACTGACCCACACCTGGAAGCCCTAGACACCAACCTCGGGGCTTCAAGCCCTTTTATGAGGCAATCAGTATTGCCACTAAGCCATAGTATTCCTAGGAGAGGGACCAAAAGATCTGGCCATAACCTCCACTCAGAAAATGCTGGATAGCACCCCTCCTGGTCAGGAAAAAATGACCCTCTCTCCCTGGGGCACATCTGAAGGTGCGCTAGTACTGGTACCACGTAACAAAGAGAATATATGAATCTGAGACTTCTGATTTTGATAAGGAATTGGCACACCTTTTTAATCCTAGACATCAATTTTTCCTGCAAATCCTGACCTTCCAATTTCTGATTTACCTTTGGTCACTGTAAAATATTATTCAAGGGACAACAACATCATATTAAAAAGAAGGAAAGAAAGCCAAGTAAGATCGAGGACTATTTTTCAATAGGACAGCAACAAAATGTACATTAATATGTAATCTTATGACTTATATATTAGCTGTAGGGAGGTTCGTTTTCCTAGCTCTTATGAAATGCTCTTATAACATCTGCAAATGGCAACTTCTTTTCTTTATTATGAATAAGAAATTACAATTTTGTGTGCAGCTGGAATGGATGGGTTCCAAGCCCAAACCATTCGTGGGAAATCATTTGGTATGCATACTACGTCATCAAATATGATGCCATGTAAAACTCTTATGGCCGGTTGGCAGGGGTGTCTTGATATCTTCGGATGGCCACATTTACATTACTAGAAACTATATCTGTCCAGTTGAAAACAGACCATTCATAGAATGCCTGGTACATTAGGGGTGCCCAGAACTCATGCAAATGTGTGTAGTCCTCCTCACCATACAATCTACTCATTCTCATCAGTATCACCGAGTCAACCACTAGTCGTTTCAAGTGAAGAGTAGGGTAGGCACCACTCGGATGCTTTCGAAAGTTCCTGTTACCATGCCACCAACTCTGCACAACTTCTATTGATCCTTCTTAGCCACAAATCATGGTAGCAAATCCTGGCTCAACATTACTTAAGGACTCGACATCTTGTAGATGGTCACAATGGCATTTGGCGAGTATGAACCAATATGCTTTCCGTATCAGAATAGATGTATCTATCCTGGGTGTTAGCTCTCTGGACAAACCATTGTATCACATCTGGAAATGGAAAGAGCTTTGTTATGGAAATGACATTGTGTAGTTTTGACCTTCGGACCATGTGATTCATTATAAGTCTGGACTTCTATCTTTACTGGCCAAAGCAGGGGGTGGAGGTGCTTGCAGTTTATATGCTTCAAAGACTGTTTTGACAAGTTTGCCTCCACCAAGCCAGTCGTAACAACAATATCCTTAAAGGTAATCAAACGTTTTGGAGATGCAGGGGTTTCACCCTGTTCTTCCGTTTCTTATTTTTCCTTGGAGCCATTGAGTTGTCACTATAACTGATACCAAAGCCATCGGAAGGGAGAGTTATATCTGGTTAGAACAGTCAAATCTTTCATTTGAATGTATCCTTAAAAATCTCTGAAACTTGAACTATGACGGCCCGACAGACTTATAAAAGGACTTGGATAAGGATGCTCTTTTATAGAGGATTAAACAAATGAAAGAAGTTTATCTTGGGATCTCAGAGTTGAGAGCTATTTCCCAAATTTGAAGCCGTTCATGAACAGCTCAAATTTGCAACTAGAAGCACATAATTCGGATTGAGTAAATGAGAACCTTTGGAAGCTTCTAAAAATGATTTTACCAAGAAGTGGGGAAGACTTACCTGTCTGGAGCTTTGAATCCTCAGCTGCTCCTGGAGTGTTCTTCAAATTTACAAGAAGTGGGGAAGACTTACCTGTCTGGAGTTTTGAATCCTCAGCTGCTCCTGGAGTGTTCTTCAAATTTACAAAGAAGTGGGGATGACTTAACTGAACTGTCTGGAGCTTTGAATCCTCAGCTGCTCCTCTAGCGTTCTTTCAAATTTACCAATTGCAAACTCACCCTGGATTAACACATCAATATAAATCTCAAGAAATTGGATTCCTTTCTATGCTTAATATATCCAGGTTTAAGTTTTTTTTAATACCATCTATCGTTTTAATATATCCCGGTTTAAGCTTTTTTTTAATACCATCTATCCGTTATAGTTTAAAATATATGTATATATATCCCGGTTTAAGATGCTATATATATCCCGGTTTAAGATGGATTTATGTTGATATTAATTTTTTTTAATTTGATGAACATTAATTTTTTTAATTACATTTTAATTTTGGTAAATTATGGACCCACATAATTTTTTTAATACTTTTTATTTTTTGATACGAAGGTGACAAACATGACAATGGATGCAAAATTAAAAAGTATCCACTAGAAGAAGATTAACTCTCGAAATATACTATGAAGGAGAGAAGAATTATATATCAAAGCAAGGAATACAAGTTAGTATACACACTATCCCACCCCATAGGGAGACCACGAAAGTAATTTTCAAATTTTGGCCATCAGTTAGTAGGGAATTCAACACCTTCCAGATCACACAAGCAAAGAGGTGTTGTGACTTACTCCTTAGTTTGATATGCACTTAGTCACAATGTGAAGGGTTGGGATGTTGCATTTTGGTTTGTGGGTTTTGTCTCACATGAACACAAAAGCCCTTACTTTGAATTCTTTGTATGTAATGTTCTTTTCAAATCATCATTAAATTTATGTTTGGCCTTTTCTCTTTTTCCCTTTAGTCTCTACAAAGAATTTTCAATCCCCAAAACCTTGCCTAAGACTACTTTGGAGTGTTAAGGAAGATAAAAAAATATTAAGTGGTAGAATGGATTCTTTCTTGTAAAACAAATAATAAGGTAAATTCCCTAGGTTTCTATGGAAGTTACTCTATCAACCCATAGGGCGAGCTAGGTGATATTCTAGTTTCTTTGATCATTTGTTATAGTCTTCTTAATTATTTGATTGGGTTCTTATTAGTAGATTTTGCTATGTTATTCCCTTGGGGGTAATAGTCCACAGGATACTGTAGAATAATCCCCTTTTTTAAGGTCAAATATGTTAACTATACGAATCAAAAATTTTGAGCATTGTCAAATACCAAAACCAAAGGGTTACCAAATTAAGTTAGAATGTTTTGTTCCAAAAATTAGATAACTACCTTGGTGGAAAGAACTCTTAGTAGGGGTGGCTTTTGCTCATATCATGAGGTGATATGCCACTACTAGGACATAATTATGACACTTGGATGTGTTCAATTTTAGTTGGCCAATGAAATATATTCACCACTATTCAAAAAGCCAATGTATGTGAATAGGTGTAATGTGACAATATGTCGATTCTTTCTTTCTGGAAACATTTGGCTTGTATAGGAGTTTTGAACATAGTCATATGAATATTTTAGGTGTAATTTTTTTATATTTACACCTCAGGAAATTGGATCCCTCTCTATGCTTAATATATCCTGGTTTAAGATGGATCTATGTTGATTTTAATTTTATTTAATTTTATGAACGGACATGAATTTTTTAATTACTTTTTATTTTTGATAAATTATGGGCCCAAATAAAAATTTGTAAAACTTTTTTTTTTTGGAACGACGTGACAAACATGACAACATCTCCCCCATATATTTCAAGTCATGTCCCAATTTGAATTTAAATGATTGAATGGATGCAAAATTAAAAAATATCCACTAGAAGAACATTAACTTGGAAGAACTAGAAAATAAACTATGAAGGAGAGAATAATTATATATCGAAGCAAGGAATACAAAATAATATGTACACACTATCCCACCCCATAGGGAGACTACGAAAGTAATATTTCAAATTTTGTTCATCGGTTAGTAGGGAATTCAACACCTTCTAGATCATGGAGGCAAAGAGGTGTTGTGACTTACTTTTTCCTTAGTTTGATATGCACTGAGTCACAATGTGAAGGGTTGGGATGTTGCATTTTGGTTTGTGGGTTTTGTTTCACATGAATACAAAAGCCCTTACTTTGAATTCATTGTATGTAGTGTTCTTTTCGAATCATCAATAATGTTTGGCCTTTTCTCTTTTCCCCTTTAGTCTCTACAAAAAAATTTCAATCCCCAAAACCTTGCCTGAGACTACTTTAGAGTGTTGTAAGGAAGATAGAAAATTAAGTGGTAGAATGGATTCTTTCTTGTAAAACAAATAATAAGGTAAATTCCCTAGGTTTCTATGGAAGTTACTCTATCAACCCATAGGGTGAGCAAGGTGTTATTCTAGTTTCTTTGATCATTTGTTATATTCTTCTTAATTATTTAATTAGGTTCTTATTGGTAGATTTTGCCATGTTATTCCCTTGGGGGTAATAGGTCGCAGAATACTGTAGAATAATCCCCTTTTTTAAGGTCAAATATGTTAACTATACAAATCGAAAATTTTGAGCATGGTCAAATACCAAAACCGAAGGGTTGCCAAATTTAGTTAGAACGTTTTGTCCAAAAATTAGATAACTACCTTGGTGAGAGAAATCTTGGTAGGGATGGATTTTGCCCATATCATGAGGTGATATGTTGCTACTAGGACATATTTATGACACTTGGATATGTTCAATTTTAATTGGCCAATGAAATATATTCACCACTATTCAAAAAGCCAATGTGTGTGAATAGGTGTAATGGGACAATATGTCGATTCTTTCTTTCTGGAAACATTTGGCTTGTATAGCAGTCTTGAACATAGTCGTATGAATATGTAAACGTCATGGGCCAATAATATACCATCATGAGGAATTTTTGTGATGTGGTGTCACCTCAAATGTGTCATACATGTTCCTCATGCAGCTCGACAAGGGTCTTCTGGGAATCTTTCCTTTTGAGGCATATTAGTAAAACCATCTCATAATTACTTATGAAAAGGATACCGCTAATGAGAGTATATGGTAAACTCTTAAGCATTAGAGCTCTCTTGCTCTTTGGGATTAAATACTTAGGGCTAATGCCATGTTGAAAATAGAATTGTTATGTTATGATAACATGAGTTAGTGGTGGTTGGGATGAATTGTGCATCATAATATATTGAGGCCTTGTTCTCCCAGCCTTAATCTACAACCTCTTGTGATTCAATGACCAACCATAAAATACCTTAACCTCCGATTAATTAGGTTGGTTTAATATCAAAGTTATATCCCTAGATAACAGTGTCCCTATACCCTCTTTTCTCTCTCAACTCTTTTTGTGTGAACATCAATCTTGGCATGAGGGAATACCTCAACCTTGTGATTCTTATGGATGTAATATTTGAACTTTTTAACAACCTTAGTTAAGGTATAAGCTTATTTTTTTAATACAAAATAGTGTAATTCCATTTCCTTTAGTCGCATGCTCATATAAATTATCAATAGTTCACCCCCCTTTCATTGTTCTCGGATAGTATAATGACAATCGAATGGTCCAATGCAAAGGTATAGATAAATACATATTTATGGCAATCTAGGCAACTCAATGCAAGGCCAAAAATTACAATTGCTTTATATTTGTTCAAAAGCTTTGAATTCAATCGAAGTCCATTTATAATCCTTCTTAATAATCTTGTTTAATGGTTTCATAATTTCAGGAAAACCAGAGAAAAATCTTTGTAACAAAATTATTTTTTCTAAAGAAGGATTACATCAACTTATTACTAGGAGGATGGATATAAGCAATTGATTTTTCTCTCTTTTGGTCTAACTAGGTTCCATCCTTCGTGATAATGTGGCCCAACAATTTTACCTCAACTATGATGAAGATGCTCTTTTTGGGATTCAAATGGATTCCTTATTTCTTATAGCAATTGAATAGTTGCATAAGGGATTAGATATAGCTAGAGCTATTTTAGAAAAACAATGATGTCGTCCATGTCAATAACAATGGATTTATTAATTAATCCTTGAGAAGTAATTTCCATTGTGCACTAAAACCTAGCAACTGTGTTAATTAGTATGAAAGGCATTAGCTTGTAGGAAAAAATGGCCCACTTGATAATAAAGGCAATTTGCATACCTATCTTCCTAGGCCATGAAAACTTGATTGTATCTTGAGAGTCCATCCAATAAGGACACCATATCGAAACCAATGACCAACTAGATCATATGGTCCATGGATGAGAGGGAGTAGTTGTCTTTTGTAGTGCTTTCTCCAAGTTTCTAAAATCAATATAGAACCTGATCTCCCGATTTTTCTTTCAAATGTGAACTAAGTTGTCCACCCATGTGGAATGCATAACATGGTCTATGGTCCCCACATCCACTAGTTTCCTTAAGTATTTCTAAAAAATTGACTCTAACGAAGGCTGCATAGACCTTTGTTTCCACTTAAATGGTTTCATTTTGGGCTTCAGAGGTATTGTATGTTGAATTGTCTTAGGATCATATACCTTTAAATCCTTGTAATCCGAAGTGAAATATGTCTTGATATTATTTAAACAATAAGAGGTAATGTTTATTTTCATCATGGGTGCAACACATTCTGAGGTTAATTGTCTTGGGGTCCTATTCAATGTCAAGATTAATCATTTCATACTTCATAGAAGAGCTTGCTTTATTGTTATTGAAATGTTTTTGAAATCTATCCTATGAGGCAAAAACATTTTCTAGAGTCAAAACTGCTTTTGGGATTGCATTAGTTTTCAAGTTAATTATTCTCTCATCTTGGACAAACGTACACTTCTTGTGTTCCTCATCATCAACAATAGAAACCTTGAAGGTTTTCTCATGAGTTTAGAAATGTAAAATATATTGATCATCTTTGAAAACCTGCCAACTTTCAATGTTATTAGGTATGTTGAGATTGAAGGCAAGTTCTATAGAACAATTGTCTAATGAAAACATTTTCCAGAGAGAGAGAGAGAGAGAAAGAGAGAGAGTATTATAGTTGCTAAGGAGTCGAACATATCATTTATTTTTCTAGGTATTGCTTTGAGGTCAAAGGACAAGAAATCATGTGTTAAGTTCAAAATATTTTCTCTATACTTCATCAAGTGAGGGGAATTGTAGTGGCATTGATGTTTGACTTGTCTAATTACCACTTGAGAGTTGTCGAGAAATTGAGGTGATGTTTTTAAATATATGGTCCGTTGAATTCCTAATTGTAAAGCTTCATTTTTTGCGTTAATTATCCATACAACAAAATCATAACCCAATGGGAAAAAAAAAACTCTTTATCTAGTCGGATTGAATAAGAACACATCTAGTTCTTGCATTAGCTTTAGTTTGGTCCCATCAAAATAATGTTTCCAAATGCCAATGGATATTGAATTACTTAACTCAATAATACCTACACTTTCCACATGAGGGATTTTAGTTATCTTGTAAGTACACAAATATAATGCATGCTTGTTGAAAAATATTAAAAAATGATATGAGTGTGTTGGATGAGAGTTATGTGACCCTTGTGGGTGAGCATGTGTTCAACTACAAATTTCTCTCATATGTGCAAGTGTGGGTATTTTTAGGGATTAATTACCATGTAAGACACTCTTAGAGGGGCATAATAGGACACTATGTTGCAGGGGTGGGGGAGCATAAAGAGTTACTCTGGGGCATAAGGAGAGACTCTCATGGTTAATAAGGAGAGACTTTGGGGGACATGAGGCAATTATTGGGTTGTGACGTTAGCCACAAAATTTGATGAGAATGGGGACATGCAGTTGTGGTAATGCTATACATTGAGGAATTTTGAACATTGGTGACATTGCATCAACACCATTGATAATTATTCAATGATTAAATATTGACCTTGTATTTTTCCTTGGTACTCGAGGCATTGGACCTTACATTGATGTTATTGATATTTTTCAAGGGGATATGTGTCCAAGGCTACCGGTGTATTAACTTTTCCACTTCTCTTGGTGTTCCTAGTATGGAATCTACTCCAGATTAATTTTATATATATGGTGATTGTGAGGTACTAATATTTTTCCTTAGTCCAACAAAGCCATGCAATGTGTTGCCTAGCACAATTGTAAGTATTCCTAGTTTCCATAACCATCTCCTTCCTTGATACATGCCTTAGTTTGTAAAGAACCATATACTAAATTTTCTAACACAATTGTGAGTATTCATAGTTATGAATAAGTTCGTCCTTACTTAACACCTTCAAATTAGATATATCCATTTGATGTGTCACCTAGCATGGTTATAAGTATCCTTCTCCACCATAATTGTATATTTTCCTCATATAGAACCTAGTTATATTTAGGCATGTGGTATGCTATTAAGATTAATTGTAAGTCTCCTTAGTTGCCATGAGGATTGCTCTAGTGGGGAAGACGATGATCCATGCTTTAGGGTTGTATTCTTATTCTTATTTGTGATAAATAAAAGTATGGTGTGACAATGGAAACTTTGTTTGTTATTTCCATTCATTAATGTATATGATTAATTTTTCATGCATAAAAATGTGAATATGCTTAGCAAATCAATGGTGCATCTCTTGTAAATAACATTGTCAATAAAATATAAGAGAATGGGTTATTCTAGTTAAACTTTGAGGCATAATTTTTTCAACAAAAATAGTGTGTAGTGCCTTATCCTTTTGGAGCATTCAATAAACCTTTCAAATGATTGTGTTGGCCAATGTAGTCACATAGTCATATAGGTTGGTCATTAGTAACAAGGCTCACACTTTCCTACTTTGTCCATTGAGTGTATGTTGATGTATATGTAACTTCGGAATGTATTTCACATACATGTATATTGTATTCCTATAGAGATGGTATTATTCCTCTATAAGGAAGTGTCGTCATTTATATTGTAAATGTCGTAACTTATACTTGATGGGTTATTAGACCACCTTGTTTGGGGTCGGCTCTGTATAAGTCATGTGGGTCAAAGGGTTATTAGACCACCCTATTGGGGGTCGGCCATGTGGGTCAAAGGGTTATTAGACCACCCTATTGGGGGTCGGCCCACTCAGCATTATGTTATGTGGTTAAGTTCGAGCCTACATGAGTTAGGTAAAAAGGCAAGTCAAGTCAAGTATAAATAGAGTGCGGGAGGCACTCTATTTACTCACTCACTTCTCACACATGCTCTCAAGGAGGAGAGGCGCACTTATGGAGGAGGAGGATTGCTGCTAGGTTATTGCTATCTCTATTGGTTGGTTGTATCATTGCTCTATCTATCTCTGAGGAAGTTATTGGGGTTTTTCACCTTTATGGTTTTCCCCAAGTAAATCTTTGTGTCTCTTGTGTGCTTGCATTATTGTCTCCATGATTGATATGCTGTAGATATGCTGTACATGTTGTTCTCTCAGTTAAGATCCTAGATCATATTGAAGTAAATTCTGAAAATTTAACATGGTATCAGAGCTAGCCTGAAAGAAGGCATGATATGGCATGTATGACACTTGTTGCACTTACGATGCTAGGGCTTGATATAGGAAAAACCAGTCATCGTAGCACTTTCGCTATAAATCCATTTTGGCGAAGTTTTCGGATCTGAAATTGTTACAGGCCGAAGCTAAGATCTCCAGGTATCTTGTGTCCAAAGGACAACCTCTAATTCGTTGTACTTTGTGATTTATGATCTGTACAATATAGGGTTTCTGCCTCTTCCAGATCTGAGTCAAAATCAGGTGACCTTGGGAAAAAGGTCATATCTTGGGCTAGGAAGCTCCAAATGAAATTTCGTAAAAAGTGACAGGTATTACACAGTCTGTACTATCTCAGAAAACTTTTTCAGAGGCCGAAGTTGAACCAGTGACACGTGGCACTCCGTACAAGATCGCTCTCCTGTTTTATCCCATAAACAGGTCACGTTGCGACATTTGGCATAACTCTCTCTCAGAGAATCCAATTGGGGTCAGACCTATCAGGATGGAAAGGTAACAGGCCGAGCTATCTCAGAAAACTTTTCCAGAGGCTGAAGTTAAAACAGTGACACGTGGCATGCCGTACAAGTTCGCTCTCCTGTTTTATCCCAAAACAGGTCACGTTGCGACATTTGGCATAACTCTCTCTCAGAGAATCCAATTGAGGTCAGACCTGTCAGGATGGAAAGATAACAGGTCAGGCTATCTCAGGAAACTTTTTCAGACCCTGTGGATCAAAAATTTCGGAGTTACACCAGAAACAATCAGGTACATATTTCTGTCAAAACAGAATTATTTTTTGGTACCTTCATTCATGGCTTCCGGAATTTAGGGCTTTGAAGAAAGTTGGAATTTTTGTAATCGGAGACCACGGATGGATGCTACTCATCAAAATAGAAATTTAGAGACCAAGATCAGAATTTTTGGTTGGGCAGAAGGCCGGGTTTGATCAGACCCTAGTTCGGGACTTTGATCAGAAAAGTGGAAAATTAGGGCTTCTGTAAAAATGGGAATTTTTGAAATCTGTGACCACGGCTGGAAGCTCCTCAGAAAAATAGAAGCTTAGAGCTTTGGATCAAACATTTTGATTGGGTAGAAGAGTGGGCTTCATCAAACCCCAGTTCAGGGTCACGTTCAGTGAATCTGGAAGTTTCAAAGGCAAAATTGAGGAGTAAAACTTTGCAGTCTTCAAATTCTGAATATACCAGTTTGATCAGTTCATCAAGGCGCATATTCCTATCCTTTCAGAAGTTTGAAATTCAAAGTTTGAATTTTTGGGGTCTCTCTGACAAACCCATATCCAGCTCCAGGTCCAGTTCTTGCAAATCAAGTGGATTGGGTTGATCCTAGAAGAAGATGGATTGGTCACTTGCATAAGTGAAGAAGTTCCTGTTTCAGAGGGAGATGAGGCGAAGGCCTTACATAAAGAGTTTACAAGTAATCTCGACAGGTATGACTCATCAAGGTATGTTTTGAGATTTGTTCATAATTAAGTTTATGGTATGTTTGTCTTCATGTTATCACGGTTAGTACAATCTTGATTTTAGACTTATCATATCACCTTAATAAAATTATGAATGCATGATAGAAGTCATTCATTTATTAGGAGTATGAAACTTATGTTTGTACTAACACATTGTGATGTTGTATGAGTTTTATGTTGTCTACTAACATGAAAGGTACACCAAGAAGACAAATCATGTTCTGGTTCAAGAACATATGATCATGATGACATGAGGACAAAGATTCATCCATTGCCATGGATCTCATAAGAAATCCATTCTCGAGGTATGTATAACTTGGTTTTATAATGGTTAACTTATGAGACATGCAGGTTACTAGCACAAGTCACTAAAGAGAACCAGAAGACATTATGCGGGTATGTTAGACATAAATAGCTAGCATGCTAATCCAGGTATGTTTTTCCTATATCAAGATAGAATCCTACCTTGGGATAGAATCTTATACTATTGTTGATAATGATTATTCATGAAGTCATAGGTTTGAATAATCATGGTTGTATGCATATTATGTTTCTTACCTTAATTGATGATATGACTAACCAGAAGAATCATGAAGGTATAGGTTGAAATAATCACATGATTTTATGCATATTATATCTCTTCTCTTGATTGATGATATGACTAACCCGAAGAGTCATAGCTTTGAGTAATTACAGGTTTAGACATGTTATGTTTCTTATGATTTGACTAACCATAAGAATCCTACATAAACCTTGAATGCTAATGCTTATTATTTCTGTTTGAGATGATCATGACTATACATGCTTGAGATTATTGTGTTTTAATAGTATACTAATGAATGTATGTTTTTATATGAGATCACAAGGATAACACATTCATGATACTAATAAGCATGCATAGGGACCAAGGATGAATATGAGATTCAAGAACAGGTAATCCAGGAAGCAAAGATCAAGAGGGAGTACACTCCAGTGGTTTATGCAAGGATGCAGATATCCAGAGGGAGTTGTCCATCTCTCTACATCCCACAACAGAAAGGTGTAGAAGAAGCTACTTTAGATTAGTACTCCAGCAGCTCCTGCAAGGAAGCGAAGACTCAGAGGGAGTCCACCCAACGAACAAACAAAGATAAGTATTTTAATTATCATTTCTTACATATTTGTTTGTTTAAATAAAATTGTTCAAATGATGTATATGCTCATGGTCTTAGACTTAGGATATGTATTGTGCATATTAGAATAATTACAATAATGAACAGTATACTACTAATATGCATGGGTAAGTAGCCTATGGCACTGTACAACATTCCATTGCTACTTATCTAGAATGAAACCTCTTTGCTGACATGTTGGGAGTTGTGCACACTCTTAACAATGTTCTGGTAGAGATTGGAAGGCATCTAGAAAGTTACGGGATATGGATAAATGTTGTATTGAAGCATTGGCTAAGATAATTGCATGACTGTATGACATATTTATTTATGTGTAAGAATTTGTTCTGAAAACTATGAGATGTTTTCTAATCATGCAATTTAACTTGTTGTGTAGGAAAGATCGTATGCCATCTCCTACAAAAGAAGAACTACAACATTTGTTCCAGCAACAAAGATATCTATTGAAGATATTGAAGATATTGAAGATATTGAAGTTCCCAGGATCTGGGATGAAGAAATGAAATGCCATGATCCGTCGATCATGAAGAATGATGTTTGGGATGTAATCCCAAGACATGAAGGGAAGTTCGCTATGACTTCCAAATAGAACTATCAGATCAAGCATGTTGCAGATGGCAGCATTGAGAAATACAAAAGTGATGAAATAGAAGATGCACCAGATGGATTTCAAGACAGCATGGTGTAGTCATATATGTGTGCAGAACTTGGTATGGTAGGATAGACATCTTTCTATCCAGTTTGGTCTTTACCAAGAGTTAAGCGGGTTCCAACCTTTTCTACAAGGTTGAGGAAGGCAATCCAGTGATACTACTTTTGTAAGAGGATAACCTGTTTGTTACAGGTGAAGATAGATTGATTGCCGACACGCAGCGGAAGCTTGCTGCCAAGTTCGAGATGAAGAATTGGGGATGATGCACTATTTGTTTTTGGCATGGAGGTGTGGCAGAGTGCAGATGGAATCTTCCTTGGACAAGGGAAGTATGCAGTAGAAATCTTGAAGAGGTTCGGAATGATAGATTGCAAGGCAATGGCCACACCGATGGCATCGAATCTGAAGCTTCTATGTGATGCTGCATCTGAGCCGATTGATGTCTCTCTGTATCGTCAGATGATTGGGTCCTTGATGTACCTGACGACCAGACATTTGCTTTGCTCTGAACACATTGAGCCAGTTCCTGACGGATCCGAGGAGTGTTCACCTGGTTGCTATAAAGCATGTTCTGAGGTACCTGAAGGGTACAGTGGATTATGGGCTCAGGTATGAGGCGAATCAAAAGTTTAACCTGCAGGGTTATGTTGATTCAGACTGGGCTGGCAGTGCTGCAGACAGGAAGAGCACATCTGGGTGTTACTTCAGTATGGGATCAGGTGTGATCTCTTGGTTTAGCAGGAAGCAGTCCTGCGTAGCACTGAGTACAGCTGAGGCAGAGTATGTTGCAGCCTGTTCAGCTAGTTGTGAGGCAGTATGGCTACGGAAGCTACTGTCTGAGTTATTTGAACTCCCGTTGGAGGCTACTGGTATCTTCTGTGATAACCAGAGTTGTGTGAAGCTGTCCGAGAACCCAGTGTTTCATGACAGGTCGAAACACATAGAGATCAAATATCGCTATATCAGGGATATGGTGCAGAGAGGAGCTGTGAAGCTCCTGTATATTGCGACGGACGAGCAGATTGCAGATGTGCTGACGAAGCCACTAGACAGGGTGAAGTTCGAGTACTTCAGAGAGAGGCTTGGCGTTATTCAGATCGAGGACACTTCGAGGAAGAAGTGACGGACACATTTGCTGAATCCATTCCAAGCATGTTGGAAGGAGGATCCTTCACATGGCTGTGGATGTAAGCGCTGGATGATGAGCATCAGGATGATGTTCTAGTTTCTGCTGGATATGATCAGTTGGATCATTTTATGTATGTATGTACGCATCATGTTGGATGCAGGATATGATCAGTTGGATCATTTTATGTATGTATGTACGCATCATGTTGGATGCAGGATATGATCAGTTGGATCATTTTATGTATGTATGTACGCATCATGTTGGATGCTGGATATGATCAGTTGGATCATGTGTATGTATTGTTTATGCACCATGTTGGATGCTTGGACCATGTATCTGTATATGTATCAGGTGGATACATTGTATGATCAGGTGGATCATGTATGGTGATATGTATCATGTATTTGTATTTGTATCAGGTGGATACATTGATGATCAGGAGGATCATGTATGATACTTGGTATGTATCAGGAAGATGCATTGATGATCAGGTAGATCATGCAGCAGGATGTTGCAGTGATGATCAGGATGATCATAGATGACGAGCTTCAGGATGTTGCTCCAGATGACATGCAGCAGGATGTTGCATTGATGATCAGGACGATCATGGATGACGAGCTTCAGGATGTTGCTCCAGATGACATGCAGCAGGATGTTGCATTGATGATCAGGACGATCATGGATGACGAGCTTCAGGATGTTGCTCCAGATGACTTGCAGCAGGACGTTGCAGTGATTATGATCAGGATGATCATGAGTACATCAGGATGATGTATGGTGAGTATCAGGTTGATACTCTGTGGCCGTGGATTAGGTTGTGCAGATGAGCATGTCTGGGAGATCCTATAGGTCGGAGTTGTGTACCCGTAACAGCCTGGGATGCTCTGTCGAGACATTGCTATGGGAGGACATGTAATTTGTGCCCTGGGAGATCTCAGGTCGGAGTTGTGTACCCGTAACATCCTGAGATGCTCTTGCGAGGTTTTGTCCTATGGCATGTAATTTGGGCCCTGGGAGATTTCAGGTCGGAGTTGTGTACCCGTAACATCCTGAGATGCTCTTTCGAGGTTTTGCCATGACCACATGTAATTTGTGCCCTGGGAGATTTCAGGTCGGAGTTGTGTACCCGTAACATCCTGAGATGCTCTTGCGAGGTTTTGTGGTGGACCACATGTAATTTGTGCCCTGGGAGATTTCAGGTCGGAGTTGTGTACCCGTAACATCCTGAGATGCTCTTTCGAGGTTTTGTGGTGGGGTCACATGTAATAGCGCCCTGGGAGATCCTACAGGTCGGAGTTGTGTACCCGTAACATCCTGGGATGCTCTTTCGAGGTTTTGTGACGCACGTAATAAGTCCTGAGGATTCCACAGTATGGCCAGTGATGACGAAGACCTGCAGGTGGTGGGCCTACATCCAGTATGAAAAAGGACTGGCTCTGTAGAACTTCCTATGACGAGTAGATTCAGAGATTGATTGAGATAGCAGCAGCAGTGACGATGATGATGACTCGATGACGATTATCCAGTGACGATGATCCAGAGAAGATGACTTGTGCTAGAAGAACTGTGCTGAGAAATACCTTCCTAGTTAAGAGGGAGTGTTGATGTATATGTAACTTCGGAATGTATTTCACATACATGTATATTGTATTCCTATAGAGATGGTATTATTCCTCTATAAGGAAGTGTCGTCATTTATATTGTAAATGTCGTAACTTATACTTGATGGGTTATTAGACCACCTTGTTTGGGGTCGGCTCTGTATAAGTCATGTGGGTCAAAGGGTTATTAGACCACCCTATTGGGGGTCGGCCATGTGGGTCAAAGGGTTATTAGACCACCCTATTGGGGGTCGGCCCACTCAGCATTATGTTATGTGGTTAAGTTCGAGCCTACATGAGTTAGGTAAAAAGGCAAGTCAAGTCAAGTATAAATAGAGTGCGGGAGGCACTCTATTTACTCACTCACTTCTCACACATGCTCTCAAGGAGGAGAGGCGCACTTATGGAGGAGGAGGATTGCTGCTAGGTTATTGCTATCTCTATTGGTTGGTTGTATCATTGCTCTATCTATCTCTGAGGAAGTTATTGGGGTTTTTCACCTTTATGGTTTTCCCCAAGTAAATCTTTGTGTCTCTTGTGTGCTTGCATTATTGTCTCCATGATTGATATGCTGTAGATATGCTGTACATGTTGTTCTCTCAGTTAAGATCCTAGATCATATTGAAGTAAATTCTGAAAATTTAACAGTGTAGCATGTTAAGGTTCAACTAAGCCCCCTACCTTCATATCGACCAATGTTGTGCATGTACCACAAGTATGTCTATGCAACAATTATGATAAAATCATTGATTATGTTGTCTCTACAACACAAATAGCGAAAGTAAGTCCATGTAGTGGTTATAGTGCAAGTATATATGTTGACTATGTGTCATGTGGCTCAAATATAGTTATGTGATTGTTGTTGATTATAAGTATGTTGATATTGATTATATATATATTTATTTATTCTAGGTAACTGTCTCAAGACAAAACCCTAGGCACTTCCTGTCAATTTGAGGATGGTACCCATGGTAAACCCTAGATTCTTCAAGGTACAAGCCCAAATCAATAATAGGGATCGAAGACGTCATTAAAACAATATACTCTTTATGAGATCAACATGTCACTTACGAGAATAGAATCTACGTGGGGAGGATAACACTCCATCCCACAACCACTCGGGCTATACTCTTAATCAGGTCTAGCCTGAGTGGTTGTGTGATGGAGTGTTATCCTCCCCACCCATATTTTATTCTCATAAGTGTGCTTGTGTGTGTGTGTGTGTGCGCACGCGCTATCAATTGGGTCTATCCCGAGTGGTTGTGGGATGAAGTGGTATCCTCCCCACCTAGGTTCTATTCCTATAAGTGACATGTTGAGCTCATAAAGAGTATATTGTTGAAATGGCATCAAGCCATGTTTTTGACTTGGCCATGGGCCTTGGAAAATCTAGAGTTTGCCCTGGGTACCATCCTCAAAATGAGGGGAAGTTCCTAGGTTTTCCCCCTGAGATTATTTACTTGGAAAAATAAACACGCACATATAAAATTATTTAAAGATACTAATGTGTGCAGATTACTCAACAACCATCGGGTCCTACATTGAAATGGTAAACTAATGGGAGCCACTCAATTATACAAATAATACTTTGTGGTAAAAAGTATGCAAGAATAGTCAGGTTCTAAGTCAAGAGTGTTCTTAGGAGGGTATATGCTCCCTAACAATGACCATCTTACTTTCTTATATGTGTAAGAATGATAAGTTAGAAACTAGTTGATCTAGAAATTCGCAACACAAGACTAGATAGGGATCAGGATGGACTTAAACACTTATTGCGCCCTTTACTGAGGCTTAGATGTCGTTGTTACACTTGTTAAGATGTGGATATTTTTCGAGTCATATATATTGATGATTTCATAAATTTCCTAAAATGGAAATGCGACACTTGTTACATCATATTAACACTTGTTATGCTTGATATAACATTTGATGTGACACTTGTGAGGTCATCTTAGAGAATTAAACAACCTCTATAGCACTTGTCATCCATTCACATTGGACCACACACTTGGCAATGTAGAAACTAACATTTGTAAGGCATGCAAGGATATGAATGGGAAAGGTACACTTGGGACACATGTCTCCATGATGAAAAATGAAATATTAAATAATATTAAGAGAAAAATCATCCCCATCGGTTATAAAAGGAGTTCTAATATGGGCATAGGAGAGGAGCATCTTAAGGATGAAAAAATTGGTCTAGGGTATATTACTGATATTGAAAATATGTTGTCAAAGTCCTTTTAGTGGTAAAGGGGTGTGGGATTAGACTGCAGTTTAGCACTAGGTGAGTTCTAACCTTGTGAGGTTTGAGCTAATTTTAGAAACCCTAAATGGAGTGTGCCTTGGAACTTGAAAGCATGTGCAGTAGGAGGAAAGTGATTATACTATATGCATTTTCAATGGATATCATTGGTTCAAGGGAACACAATTCCGGGAAATTTGTCTTTGAGTTTTAAAAGATAGGTACAACATTCCATGATATGTTGTTTGTCTTTATCTTGTGTTTAAATTAAAACGGTGAAATTAGTTGCTTTATGTCCTAATTTTTATTAAGATAGGTTAAATGCTAGTGATTGGTTAAATTATGGAGTTCACGTAATGGACATTAATTGGACATATAAAACATCACTTAAGAGACGGTTTTTGGATGTTAATAATTAATGTTGTGTCTCTTAAGAGACGTACACTTAATGGTTTTCTTATATTTGTAACACTTGACAAGTTGGTTAAGCAATGTACATTTAATTTAAAATTTTAAAAAGCCAAAAAAGTTGGTTTTAGTTCCCCCCATCATTGTTGTTTCAACAATGCAACATTATGAGTTGATGCAACATCATTTGAGTCTAAACTAGTTCCAATTACATAATTATGAGTCTCCTTTGCCTATTCTAGAAATGTTGATCCAGAATAGACATTGAGACTACCCACCATTGCAACTAAATTGGGTTTTGGTTTTTGTACACCTTAGGACCAATCCCAAGGTCACATGGTATCACCATGATGAGCACCCAAGGTATAAATAACACTAGAATATGGACTAGGAGAACTTGTGTTTTCCATTCTATTGTAGTGGTAAGACTCCACAACTCCATCGCATGTCATGAAACAACTATTTATAAATAAGTTGTAGAGCAATTTTAGTGCTTGGATGTGTTGGTCTCATTAACAACTTCCAAAATTTACAGTGCTATGGAAAGGAAAACAAGATTTTGTATGTTTCCAAAAATTTGGACATGATGGGAATGATAAAGATGACCTAAAAGAGTTGTAGCATCTCTCTTATTAATCTCACCTGGACTATACATAAGATGTAAATTTAACAATGAATTCAAATACCAATATATTTTAAAAAAATTCATATTTATTAGAAAGGTTCTAAACTCTGATGGCATCCTTGGTAGTAGGTATTCCAATATAACATAGAAATTAGTATACATGAATGTGTTCAAATTTTCCTTAAAACCATTCATGAGAGGGAAATGCTTGTTTATAAGTAGCCATTCAACAATGCAAATAGATTTTCCCTTTTGATCAACCTTGTGAATACCTAGATACTCAAAGCTTGGGGACTGGTAGAGTAAGATTTATTAAAGTTTCGAATTAAAAAAAAATACAAATTAACTTAATAAACTATGGCTCATATGGCTCCTCGCTCCACACCACCCCCTGCCTTACATCACTCTCATCTCCCCATATCCATGATTTATTTACTAAAAAATGCACACACACATCACAGTGGTAAAGAGGCAAAATAAAAGTAAAAAAACATCATATATAACAATGTTATATGGTACATAAAATGATGCATATAGTACATTGGTGTACACCAAAATTTGTCAATCATACAAAATGTTTAATCTCTACTATATTATTTACTACAATTTTTTTCTTTCTTTTTTAGAAGATCCACAATTCTAACACTTGCATCTTCTTCTTGATGTTCTTCTCGGCCTCTTTATTCCAATGGTTCCTGAGAACATAAGATGTGTCTTTGTGTAGGTGGGGGAGTAGGGTTAGTCTCTAGCTAATCAACACATTCAGTTTCTAAAACTCACTCCCGATCCATACTAAAATCTTCATGCACTGCAGAAGTGTTATCTTCCTTTCTTTTTTTTCATTTCAATCAATTATACCCTTTGGTAAAGAAAACATTTGGATCTTTGGTGGTGGGCATGATGCCAAAGTTTATTGGCCACATACCATACCATAGTGCAATTTTTTTTAATGGAATACACATCATGGGAAACCATCAGCCACTTCCCCTCATTTCAAGGATGGTACCCAAGGTAAATCGTTTGGTTGCAGTTATAAGGCAACCTGAACCAGCGAGACTCAAGTTAGGCCACACCTTTTAGGCAAATCCAGTCCAGGGATTTGACCTCGAGGCCTCATGCTTGCTATTCTCGACACTCAACTACTTGAGCTAACCCACTGGACTCATAACATAATGCAATTTAGTGAGGAAAGCTTTTAAATCATAGTTAAAAACATCAATATTGTCAAATTTTAAATATTAGTACTTAAATATCTCTATTTTACTTTAACATAGCCCCCTGGGCCATGTTTTTGTTTCCCAACCTTCTCTAATTTGTCCCGTGTGGCCTTCATGGTGACTTTGAGCCTACAAAAAGTTTGAAGTGGAAGTTCATGTGATTTAATCAAATGCATAGTTATAAGTTTATTGTATGTTATGTTATTATATCTACCTTTGTGGCTCTTCAACTCTTAGCTACAAGGATCCTTCTATTTTCATCAACTTCTCTTGACATCCTCGATTAGCGGCAAACCACTCTTGTATGGGAATTAGTATAGGATGCTCATAATTGGAGTAGCAGCTAAGATTAATGCGTTAATTGTCCTGTACTAATTTCAAGTACTTCCATTCCATGGTCTTAACCAACTTTTGGTTGAATACAAGACCAAAGAATGTGGTCATGTGTTTCAACATCTATTTTTTCAAGTTTTTGTTTTGGTATTTATAACTTGTTCTAATTATTGGTGCAAAGAGAGAAAATGTATTTTCATGCAATGCTTGAAAGAACGAGTTATTCCTTGGCATTGCAATCATATATTATGATTAGATAGATAAGATCAACATACAAATATTCTTCATTGTTTAAAATGAAAATACATTGTTGGATTAGTAATTACCATAGAGTTTTAATCCCTTCACTAGGGGCAATTCATAGTCCATTTTTAAAGAAAGTGATAACTCCCCAGTGCTTTTGATGATTATGCCCAACCTCCTCAGACTCATATCAACATCTGATGAAGGAGGAGCATGAGTAGGGGTAGGGGTAGTACTAGTTAGGGTTGTAGTAGATGGGCCAACACCAACACTACGTGCATAATCAGGGGTACTAGTAGCGATACTAGGAGTAAAGGTATCAATAGTAGGCACAACAAGAGTAGATGCTCCAACAACATATGCATGTATGCTATTCCCAATGCTTGGGGCATTCATTCTCAATAAGGGCTATAAAAATGAAACTCTATGATAGGCACTTGGATTTATCAAAAACAATATATTGTATTCATTAAAGCAATTGATTGAACCCAATTTCAAAAATACATATGTTGAACTGTTGGATTCTTGAAATCAATAATTTTATACTTTGATCACTTTCTAGAGTGACTTTAGCCACTATCAAGCCCTTAAATTTGACAACCCATTCATTAACATGTTTTCTAATAGAACCAAGGGGGTTAGGATCATTAAAGAAGTCTAAATTGTCACGATCATGATGAGGGGATGTGGGATCCTACAAAAATCAAAACACATAACATTGATAAACAACAATAAACAATGATCATAAATAAAATATATTTGTGGTAGTATAATATATTTTATCTGCTCATGGTCAATGCCTTTTCCGCAATTAGCTTGTAACATAAACAATGATATTTTAACTAGATAAAGTATGCATATATTCAAACATGGATAAATGTTTTCAATTCCCTTCATTCACATTTTAAGACAAAAAATAGATCAAAAAATTGGCTACATAACAAGATAAGAGTTACATTTGAGCCATGTGCTTTCAACAAAAATAGAGAAGAAAAAGCTTATGCTTTAATTTCAACAAACAAAATAGGGAAGAAAGAGATTCAAATCGTCCTAGTCAAGGAAATCAACAATGCATGCATTTGTACTCGACATATATGTGTCATTTCTCATCATGATCAAATACATCATAACCAAATAAACATTAGAAGCATAAGCATAATCATATATTAATAATTAATGGTGGCAATAAATTATTTAAAACTGAAACATCATGCAGAAAACAACTAAAATGTGTACTTTATTATTTGCATCTAAAGTACCTTTATTACATTCCTAAACATCATCACTAAAATATACAAATTCATCTTCCCATAGGTGCGCTCCAGTGGCGAATCATTTTCTTTAGGTTGAAATGATGCCATGGGGCACCTATTTTTCACTTTGCCACAAACGTTTCTTTACCAAGCATTTTCTTCCCGTTAGTTGATAGGGAAGTAGGTGTAAAGGAGGTTAGTAAGAATTATATTGGTGTACTTGACAACAATGATGAATGTACTCATGCATGGTGCATTCAAAATCATTTTTGCAATCATATTTATTTTTGTTCCCATTGTCCATGGTTGATCTGAACAAAGAGAAGATGTGTTGAATCAACATAAACATCATAAGGAGGACAATTTGCATAATAAGACTTCGGTGAGAATTCATTCATGTTGGTTCTGCATATTTTTTCATTTTCTTCTAATGTACAAAGATGAAATCTTTGCAAATCTTGTTCGATATAGAAATTAGTGTTTTCAATGTGCAGTATATAGAGCAAGGGTATGCTAATTATATAAAATATACTTAAGACAACACTATTGCAAATGTTCTTTAGTAAATAATAAATATAAGTGATAAATCAAAGTTACTCGATTCGTTAATTTTATTCAAATTGTAATTGATCAACAAATCCTTCCCTGCAACTATTGGTTTTATTGCACAATCGACAACTCAATTTCCATCACGCTTCTCAAACATGTTGTTGGGCCTAACTTTTTGGAGGAACCATTTTTTGGGGAAAACAGTTTTGGTGTTGACAAAGGTAATATGTACGAGGAAGTGTCGCAATCGTGGGCTGTGTTATTTGAAGATGTTGAGTTACAAGAAGTCACCACGAAGATCGAGGTTGTTGAAGCGAAGATGAGCACTTTGTGTGAGTAGAGATATGGAGAGCAAAGAGCTGCAATAGGAAATCAAATAGTTGAGGATGTAGCAAAGGTAGCGATAAAAAAGGGTCGAGGCGCTTCATTTTGAGGTTGAGCGCATTTTAGAAGTCATTGGGAGTAAGCAAGCTTCCATCCATTCGACAGTCACTAATCATGTCGAGGTGAGAAACACACATCTTACTGCAGAGTTGGATGAGGCTGTTACTCAAAAGAAAGACAATAGTTAGTCGAAGTGGGCAGGAGCGCATAGCAGGAGTTTATGTCGAGGCTACAAGAACCTGTATCACAACCCTGAAGTGGCTCGGGACGAGCCACATGTGAGTGTTGGGGGCTTGTTGGGCCTAGCTTTTTGGAGGAACTATTTTTTTGGGAAAACAATTTTAATGTGGATAAAGACAAAGTGGAAGTGGTTCGGAGAAGCAGTCGACTTCGATGAAGCAACCAAGAATTCGGGAAAAACGGTTATGTTGAACAAGTCAAATGGTCGGAGTCGAGTCGGTTAGTTAGAAATGGTCCACATTGTAATAATGAGTTGGTTAGTAAGTTAGTGGGATAGTGGGAGTGGGGAAAGCTAAGTGCGCCCTATAAATATGTAATAAGGGAAGAGTTTTGGGTTGGTTCAGATTTGGTTACAGAAGGTTACTAGTTTTGTTGCTGTCAAGTCGATGTTGTAAGAGCATATTTTGAGTTTGTAATGAAGCATTATGTCATTTTTGTCGGATTTATTTGGGGGAAGCCGAGTCGCTGATCTGTAGGCTGTGTGCGAAGGTCCATTGTATGTCATGAAGAAATATGTAAGTCATAACTGAAGTGCTTATTTGGCTGGGACTCATAATAAAAGACAAGCACTTCCGTGGTTTTTCCCAGGATGGGTTTCCACGTGGTTTCCACGTTAAACATGGTGTCTTTATGTTTTGTGATTTGATTTAATTTGATATGTGTTTCTTTCCTCTGTTGAATACTTAAATGGATGCATGATCGACATGATTGTTTGTAATATGAATGCAAAATATAATCTAAGTTATATCTATCTAGCGAAGTTATGGCTTTTGTCGAAGCTCTGATTCTGTTGATGTTCTAGATTGGTCGATGTTATTGGTTTGTATGATGAATGCATCTCATGTCAAGCTATTCCCCTTTATTACTACAGAAATACGGTTCCTACAGAATCCATAGGTACTTCAGGTGAGACTTCATCTACTTTGCAAGTGTTGACGAAAGGGATTAAACTCTTTTTTGGGCAGGTATCTGTGGTAATAGTGTTTTTGGGTGTGGTGTTGAGTATATGAACCCTGGTCGAAGTAAAAGTGCGTCAACACACGCAATTGGGTAGCTTATTCATGCTTCTAGGATGTGATTTATTTATAAGCATACAAACATTTCTCTAAGCTTTTGGCCTTCCATCAATATATATAGAATATCCTTTATGTTGTTTGTTTTATTTCATTTTGTTATAATTTGCACAAATTTCATATATTTGCATACTCGATACATACTAGGAAAGCCATAACCGAAATTTATAATCATACACTGGACCAACATAGACCATCAATTCAACTTCACAGTTGTATGGAGTGTTTACACCATCCATTCAAAAGATCCCTATCCCATGTAAACTAGATGGAGCAATTTGATACGTTCTCCCACTGATACAAAAATCGGTGTCTAAATCAGGAAGTGGGTTTGGTTCCCAGTTCTTCAAATACTGCACGTATCTCAATGGCACTAACTTGTGTTCGTCAGTCTCATTGTCGTAAGAACACGCCCTTCCTTTAGCAAGAAACAAATCCATATGTTTTTTAAATTTTCTTCTAACATTACCACCTCTAATGGTTCTTGACGTATTGCTTGACATTTTCCTTTCTCCTTTTTCTTCAAAACTACCACCACTATCTGAATCATATCTGACAGATATATATTTGGTTGTCCCTGGGATTAACATCAAATCATAAAATTCAAGTTTCAATCATATGAATGAATATGCACTAGCTAGTTATCGAGACTATTCATACATGTTATTCTTAAAAAGAGACGTAAGCTCAGAGTTGATTTCAAGACTAGTTGCATTGTACTGACTCATATCCTATGCG